>OZ023339.1:14290061-14322561 GCA_964007535.1 Brachyptera risi | reverse complement strand
TGAAAGCAATTTGTTACGTATTTTGAGATTATTTCAACAATATTTAATCTACTATATTTAATCTATCTATTTAATCTATTTTTAAATCTATCTCAATATTGAATCAAGCTGTAGACGTATATTCATGATACTAGCTGATGAGAATCAGATGTATGGACGAAGAGGAGATGAAAGTAGGTGTGAAGATGCGGAGAAGGAGCAAGATTCGGCGCCAGGAACCAACTTTCGAGAAGACTGTCCTAGATCTGTGTACAACACCCCCCGGCCCGATATTAATAGATGATCTGGCTATAGATACTTATCACCTCACCGAGATACGTTACTCCTGCAGCCGATAGCGACATATGCTCGTCACAATCTCGGTGGTCATATTGGACATCTACTAGGAAAACGCCATATGCGTTGTTAGACGAGCGGATAGTAATAGTGTGTCGACTTTTTTGCCAAACTTTTTCTTCATTCGCCAATTGGGTGACATTTGAGTTAGAAATGGGTAAAAACTGCTTCGAATGGTACCAATTTGGCACTTTTTATGGTTTTTCTTTGAAATGGCTGACCTGATCAAGCTGAAAGTTTTCAGAAATGTGTATCAGAATGTAACTCGACTTCACGCAGAATTTCATTTTTTTGGAAAATATAAATTTTTTCTTTTTTTTTCCACCGTGTCATTCTAATGGGTATTTTTGAAATTTCTAAAATTCATTAAAAAAAAGTTACCACCTGAAAATGCCACAAAACTATACAGATCCAAGTTGGATGAGGAACCATGAGGTAAAAGAGTGTGAAGTAGATAGCTGTAGCCGTTTGACCTGTGGAGAACCGACAATAAAACATAAAAAAAAAAAACATAAAAACGAACACCAATTTTTTTCAGTATGTCAAATTGAATCCTCGCTAAAGCTCGTCTATCACTGATATATATGTGGAATATGGCGGAAACTTCCCGGTTTGCAAAGTGGTGTGAAGCAACTGCCGAGATATAAGTTATATCTATTCAAGTCACGTTGCATAACTGTCAAGCGTCGATAGCTAAAAAAATTTTCTTTCAGCTGTTTACGCTTCACAGTTATGCAACGTTTAAATAGTCCTAACACAATCTTGTACAACTGTCTACTTTTTGCGGTACTTGATGTAACTTGGTTGCTTGAAATTAATAGTAATCAAAGATACCTCACACTTCGTAAGTAGAATGTAACAAATCACTCAATGTTTTTCTTTCTTTCTTTTTACTCCAACTACTTTATTACTTTTAATGTTTGAGAAATACGTCCAAATTTCAATTGTACTTATAATTCACTATTTTAACCCACAGTCAAGCCTTTTTTGGAGGGCTTTGTGGATTTTTCTGTTGTTATTGTGTTTTTATTTCTGTATCAGTGTATGTGACCAATAAAAAAAAAATCTTGAAGCTATTATAATTATCTGTGTTTCTCGCGTATTATGATTTTGATATCTCATACCGTTCAAAAGTTATCACCAAAAAACTGATACTTCGCTAAATCGACTCCCGCGGACTCTTACTGCTGACATTTTTTTTGTGAAATGCATTTTAATGGGCTTGCTCCGCCGGTTCTTGTGAACGCAGGTGTACACGGGATGAATAAAGAGTCAAGTGGTTACGTGCGACTTTTGACTGGGAAAGATCAAGATGTGGTGGAAAAAGATGAAAGGTTATATGTAAATTATTGAATATGAAAAAAAGTGAATCTTTTCATGAAAGAGTAATGATGTTTGTGATGCACTTGAATGAAGTGAGCACACATAAGCGAGTTCATTTTCTCTCTCTCTCTCTCTCTCTCTCTCTCTCTCTCTCTCTCTCTCTCTCTCTCTCTCTCTCTTTCTCTCTCTTTCTCTCTCTCTTTCGCTCTTTTTTCAGTCGCTTTCACAGTTTTTCACTGAAACCTTCACACATGAATTGATTCAGAACCTCGACATCCCTTCTACTTTAAATTATTTCTGAGTATTCTTTACAGAAAATATTTCAGTATCTACAGTGAGAAAACGTTGGGATAGAAATGTAAATTTTCATAGTGTCTCTATCACTCTCTCTCTCTCTCTCTCTCTCTCTCTCTCTCTCTCTCTCTCTCTCTCTCTCTCTCTCTCTCTCTCTCTCTCTCTCTCTCTCTCTCTCTCTCTCTCTCTCTCTCTCTCTCTCTCTCTCTCTCTCTCTCTCTCTCTCTCTCTCTCTCTCTCTCTCTCCAACACATTGCTTGTTCTCACCCATGGTTATATACGGCATGAATACAAACAGAAAAAAACACACGCGGCTCTAATACGAAGCCTTGTAACACTACGTGTAATTGGATTAGATTGGCTTACAATTATAAAACGTCATATAAAAGTGTTGGAATAAGTATTAGACATCTTAAGGATTAGATTAGATAAGCCGTCTTTCTGTCAAATCCAATTATCTTGAGCACGAAGTAGTGATACCAACCTATTCTATCATAATATAAAGAAGGTGTTTCAACTCTCTTACTTGATAACATGGAAGGCATTTGTGATTTCTTGCGGTCAGTTCAGAACCAAAGGTCCCGATTGCCTATCACGATTTAGCGGATTTCCTTGTGAACTAGAAGTAGATAAGAGAGGCTAAAGTACCGGTGGCTTTGTTGAACTTACAAAATCTACAATTTTCGTAAAAAACAAATTCAATTACCGTAATTGGATGAGCGTAGCGAAGTCTCAATTTCACTGTACTTAATAAATCGAATGTGTTTTTTTTTTTTTTTTTTTTTTGGTTCGCGCTTTACAGGTCAAACAGAAATTCAGATCATGATGAAACTTGGCACACACATGAACCCCTATCTGACTTGATGCTGTATAGTTTTGAGGCGCGATCGGTTCAACCACTTATGAGAAAACTCATTCCAAAGTTTTCAAAAATCCCATCAGAATAACCCAGAGGAAAACATGCGTGAAAAATATTTCATCTGAGAGAATTCAAATTATCAGAGAATTTCAATCTGATAATGATACACATTATTCCGAACTTTCACTCAAATCGGATCAGCCGTTTCGATGTAAAAAAATATATAATGTTATTTGTGTTAATTATTCAAAGCTATTAAGATACCTATTAAATCAAAGCAACAAGTGTCACCACTTGATTGTAAACGATTAAAACAAAGCCTTCTTGATTATCATATAAATTATTAATGGAAAATAAGATGGTGGTGATGTAATGGTTTGGATCTCAAGGTGTATATATATATATATATATATATATATATATATATATATATATATATATATATATATATATATATATATATATATATATATATATATATATATATATATATAACCAATCCAAAGATAAGGTGATATGTTCCAGCTCATCCATCAACGCGGCAACACAACGCGTTCGCCTAGTTATGATACAATAGGCTGGTCACTATACATCGTGTCCTGGGGTTGTTTTTATAGTAAGCTGTGGTTTCAATGGTTACACAAGAAAACAAAGTCACTGTCTCTTATAGACTACAATTTATTCGTATTGGGTTTAACGACGCACTTTACTGATGATTACGATCTATTGGCGTCGGTGAATGATAGATGAGGCGTAAAGTTTTTTCATATTTTGTTTTTGGATTCAACAAGAACAATGACTATGAAAAAATAATAATAATAAGTGATGAACCAATATGTATATCGATGTATATGTATATATCAGTAATATATCAATATGTGATAACAATTATGTTTACCAATCACAACTTTGGTTAAATCCTGTTAATTAACTTGAAGGAGGGGTTAAAAAGTTGAAGGAATAACTGATATTCCTTTGATTTGTATTAAAAATAAATAAGAGTAGATCGCCCTTGTGGTGCCCCGTCCAAACGATCCTACTTTTCATCCTCAGCCTTAATTGGGGAACAATGATTTTGTATCAAGTTTCGATGTTATTAAAAAATATATATATTTTTTGAATTTTTTTATTTAAATCTTGCTATATTGACTGCTATGTGGTGCTCTCAACGGATTGAGAGTAAAGAGAGCAGCTCTAAGACGTCTGAACAGATCGCTTATCGGTACAGTTTCGGTCTCAACTCCTCGACTGTCAAGAGATGAGCGAGGCACGCCGGGTGAACTAGGTCAGTATCCCAGTGGCCGTGCGGCGCTTGACCTGGATACCACGTGGGCGGGGGCGGGGGGGGGGGCTTTCACTTGCCGGCGGTGCATCGTGTGCAAGCGTCGTGCCGCATTCCCCCTCTCTCGCTCGTACTCTTATCGTTTACGTGTCTCTCTCTCGCCCTTACTTTATCTCTTTTATTATCGTCCCTCTTACTTCTCTCTGTCTCTCTCTTTTACTTCTATTGCCCACTATTTTCATCGTTCATAAGTCTCTCTCTCATTCTCTCTCTCATACTTCACTTATTTATAACTCTCTCTCTTTCATTTTATCGTTTGTGACAACTCTCTTTTTCTCTCTTTTTCTTCTATCTCTACTTATTCATCTCATTCCTCTCATTTCTCTTTCTTTCAAGGTATCGTTTATGTGCCTCTCTCTCTCTCTCTCTCTCTCTCTCTCTCTCTCTCTCTCTCTCTCTCTCTCTCTCTCTCTCTCTCTCTCTCTCTCTCTCTCTCTCTCTCTCTCTCTGTCTCCAGTAGGCCACGCCCCCCTGCGGTATGTCGCTGTCTCACTCCCCCGCATGGTGTGTCGATACGGGTTACTTACATACGATTGTATCGCAATCACGACTATTCACAATGTATTAGTCTAGCAGTTTAATCTATTTTATTGAGTGCATGAATTACTAAAGTGGGAGTTGCTCTAACTGGCAGTTTGGAAATTGTTATCACCATGGTTATACATGTGTTGGTTGTTCTCACTAACTTTCAGGTGAAGGCTACTTGGAGTTGGTAATACTGGGCCTCAAACATGATAAAGTATTTAGTTGTTGTTTTTTTGCATATTTTTCAAACTTTTTACTTTGATTTTCTTGTTTTTTCCTTCCTGAATATTATTTATATGAATTCATAATAGTGATTCATGACAAAGAAGATGGAAAGATCAGTTGCATGTAACAGTAACACTCGATATTTCTGTCATTGATTTTCACCTCACAGCGTAAGGTTACATACAAATAACAAGTAACATATTGTGAATGAACATTATGGATCGACAGTATTTTATAAGATACTTCTCTGAATGGTGTGAAGTAGTTTCACCATGATATGTTCATCCGGAGACACACCGCGATCGTTTATATATTATGTTCACACTGAAAATATTACCCTGTGGGTGGTTCTTCGAGCTATATAATAGCATCGGTACAGCAGTTCAGTTTGTAGATAGACAATTCATTGTATAGTGTATAGTTTAATGAATATAAACTGTATATTAAATCTCATTGATTATTAAATGAATTAATTGTCTGTAACAGGTATGTGTTTTGTGTCGATGGACCAGAACAGAGTGCTTAGATTGAGGAGTGAACGTCCTAGATTAAACAATAAGAGAAGGAAGAGCATCATTACAGAGTATTGTAAGGGCGTGCACCTCGAAGCACTTCAGTGGCTCCGATGTGTAGAGATTTACTATATAGCATTCCATTATCTCAGCACTTTTATAATGTATCAATGTTATTTTTTCAGTATAGCTCAGAATTGTTAATTTAACAATTTACCAAGTACAGAGGAAAAGAGAGAAGAAGGATTTCAAGAAGAAAAAGAGGAAAATCAAGATGATGATATTCAAAATTGAGAAGATTCTCGAGACCCCCGCTCTACCACGCATTTCATATATCTCAAGTACGCACGCAGACACGAACACAAGTACGCACGCACGCTACGAACATACATATTACCGGCACAGTAGCTGAGTGGTTATAACGCACTTGCTTCATGTGACCCGGAGGGTGAAGGGACATATCGGACCCGGTTCGATCCCCACCACCGTCCACCTTTGCAGGAGTTTTTCGTGGTTTCCCTCTGTAGTCTAGACTAATGCCGGGATAATTCCCACAATATAGGCCACGACCGCTTCTTTCCCACTATCCTTCCCACCACCCATAAAAGCCTTCATCCCATCATCCCATCATCTCATTAATCATTCATCCGACGCCAATAGATCTTAGTGATCATTAAGGTGCGTCGTTAAAAAAAAACCAACATACATATTCTCTCTCCCATAATGTTGATGTATATATATATATATATATATATATATATATATATATATATATATATATATATATTTTCGTTTATTTCCAACTACTTTCTCTAACAAAGTTAGGTGAGTACACTTCACAAGGGCACAGCATGTCGACTTGATTCTGTCAGTACCAAGTCCTTTTTTTCTCACGCCTCCTCTGCCTGATTCTGCTCTTCCTCCTCTTCCATCTCAACTCTTCTCACCACCTCCCTCCATTTCTTTCTATTCTACCACCATTCACCGCTCTCAACTTCATTCCATACACCTCTCCTCTCTCAACTTCATTCCATACACCTCTCCTCTCTCTTCAACAGCTCCTTTGAATCCCATCTTCCATCTCTCTCTCCACTCTTCTTTTTTCTCCACTAATTTCCGACCTCTCGTATTCTGCTCTAGAGATTCTATTTTTCTCCATTCTTTTCACAAGTTCGAATCAACTCAGTCTCTCCCTACCTAACTTGAACAATGATGAAAAAAAAAAAAAAAAAAATTATATATATATAAATATATATATATATATATATATATATATATATATATATATATATATATATATATATTTATATGTCTATATATATATATATATATATATATATATATATATATATATATATATATATATAAATATATATATATATAAATATATATATATATATAAATATATATATATATATATATATATATATATATATATATATATATATATATATATGCATATAAATATACATATATATATATATAAATATATATATATATATAAATATATTGAAATATATTGAAATATTCCAATATCATATATATTCTGATATTGACCTAATGAATTCATACACAACATTTTCCTTTCTATTCACCTACAAGCTCCAATCCCACGGCTAGATTGTGTCCACCTCTACGCGACCTCTGACCCCTAGCCCACATGTGCAGGCAGGTCCTCACTAGAGTCAAGCCGATTGAACGCGCTACAGCCACGAGGAACGTTAAAGATTTTCACCCACGACGCGCGATCAGCTGTTTGCTCTCGCGACGTCGTTGCCATGGCGACCCGCATCCACGCCGTCGATTCCTGGACCCTCACAGCGTCAGCCACTTGAAGAGTTCGTGGGAGATGATTCAGCGTAATATCTGTTTTTTGGTGATAACTTTTGAACGGTATGAGATATCGTAATTTTGATACGTGAGAAACACAGATTATTATGATACCTTCAAGATAATATAAGTTATAATTATTCAAGTCATGTCGCATAACTGTCAAGCGTATTCAGCTACTATTTTTTTTATTTTGGCTGTATACGTTCGACAGTTATGTGACATAACTTAAATAGTTGAAACGTATACTATCTTGAAGCTATTATAATTTCGATATCTCATAACGTTCAGAAGTTATCATCAAGAAACTGATATTTCGCTTAATCGACTCCCGTGGACACTTGAAATAGCGTCTTGAGCCTAGCTATAGCTCAATATACTAAGGAAGAAGGAGGACTTTGATTGGCTTCTATTCATCAGGACCCTTGCCCAATAAATCACGTGCTAGGCCTGACCAGTTCCAAGAGGCTTAGGACTTTGATTGGTTGATGTTGCTAATGAGTCGAATTTAATAATATCACTAACCAAGAAAAGTCCCGATTGGCATTTTTACCATCCATTTTCACCTCACAGCGTACCGTTACATACAAATAACAAGTAACATATTGTGAATGTTTATTATGGATCGACAGTAATTTATAAGATACTTCTCTGAATGTTGTGAAGCAGTTTTACTACAATATGTTCATCAGGAAAACATGACAAGAAATTATGCCACGCTGTCGGTATCATCAACAAAAAAGGAAAAAAAGAAATAATACAAGAATGAAAAATTAAAAATCCTGTCATTTTCCAACTAGGGCAGCGTAAATGCGATAAGCCCCGGGTACATATTGCATTTTGATTTGCAATTTGCTTTCTTCACCCCCTCCCCTCCCCCCCCCACCACCCCTCTCGGATCAATCCGAGTTCTACGTGCGTGGGCCGCACAACTTTGACCTCCTCGGAACTAATCAACACAATCCGTCGAGAATTATTCAAATGCTTTGTCTTGAAATAGTCGTGTTTCGGTAAAACTAGCAGTTAGTAATTCGTATCGCACGAACCATTCTATTCTCTATCTCTCTCTCTCTCTCTCTCTCTCTCTCTCTCTCTCTCTCTCTCTCTCTCTCTCTCTCTCTCCCTCTCCCTATCTCTTTTTAAATAGAGATATAACTCTCTACATATATCTATCTATTCATATCAACAACAATAACAACAACAACAACGTCCACTTGTGGTGAAGCCGATGTCCCAATAAATAACGTCTGCCTAACAACAACAGCAACAACAACAACAACAACAACAACAACAATGAAGTTGGCCCCACATGACCGTGTGCATTCATCTTTTTTGAATTGAATTGAATTTTTATTCTTTTATAATGATGTGTATGTGTTTTTTTTCTCATTGTATTACTCCAATATTCATTTTCTTCCAATTTTCAATTCCTTAAATGTTATATTTTATTATTCCAATATGTTAATTTAGTTATCTTAGTTTAGGTTGGCGGTAAGTTGTTACGGGGCTTGCTCTATTCTTACCACCAGCGGTAAACTACATTCAAAACTCATGTATATAATGTATTGTGTATCAAAATGAATAATAATAACAACAACAACAACAACAACAACAACAACAACAACAACGTCCACATGTAGAACAGCAGCTGCCTCACATCTCCTGTTCCGTCTTTCCGAGCACCACCTTCAAACGTCTATTAAACACACGTCGCAAGTAATCTATATATCCCCTGTAGAAACCCCCGAACGATCGAACGTCTCATGCAATCAGCTTATTTGGTGCACCAAGGCAATCGGGAAGCTCAGTGCATCCGCATCCACGTTCTTGCTGGATCGAAACCCCTGCACGTTTATACTAAAACATGGGGGAGATGGTCGCTCGTAAACGTCCCGGGTTGAATATGTATCTCTCGACGGTTCGAAACCCCCGGGCGGTAATAGAAAAGTATACAAGAGACGGACGATCGGGAATGTACTTATAATGATACCGGATTGACTGGTCAGTTAATTGTGTCGGTGTACCTTTAAATAATTATCTAGTTTACTTGTTTCGATTAGTTATGAAGGTTACGAGCGACCGTCTCTTCGATTACACACCGAAACGCGCGGGTGTTTCAAACCTTCATCTTTCGCGTGTGATTTGTATCCAGGAGAGATGAAGGTTCCGAGCGACCGTCTCCCCTATTCAACACCACTAGAAAACGGGTGGTTCGAGCCTTCAACGCACGTTAATAGGAGTAACATTTTTAATGTTCCAGAAGTGATAGCAAGGTTATAACACTGATGCATGCATTCCACGTGTGTGTGGCGTGTTGCCTAACTTGGTCATCTGTTGGCCATCGGGTAAAGAGAGAGCGAGAGAGAAAGGAGGGGAGGGGGATGTGGAGTTATTCTATTCATTTATATTGGGTTTAACGACGCACTGTACTGATGACTACGAACTATTGGCGTCGGTGAATGATATATGAGATGATGGGATGATGAGATGAAAGGTTATTTTATTATGTGTTTTCGGATAGTGGGAAGGAGTCGGTCGTGGCCTGTTGTTGAGGAACCATTCCAGTATTGACCAGTATTCCAGTGTTGAAGTTCATTAGTTCTAAATAATCAAAATGGGGTGGTAAGATCCCCCTTGTGGTGCCCCGTCCAAACGATCCTATCTTAGCCTATATCTATAGCCACGGGAGTCGATTTAGCGAAATATCAGTTTTTTGGTGATAACTTTTGAACGGTATGAGATATCAAAATTCTAATAAGCGAGAAACACAGATAATTATAATAGCTTCAAGATGATATAAGATATAACTATTCAAGCCATGTCACGTGACTGTCAAGAGTATACAGCTAAAAAAACACATTTTTTAGCTGTCGACTCCTGACAGTTATGCGACATGACTTGAATAGTTATATCTTATATCATCTTGAAGCTATTATAATTATCTGTGTTTCTAGCTTATTAGAATTTTGATATCTCATACCGTTCAAAAGTTATCACCAAAAAACTGATATTTCGCTAAATCGACTCCCATGGACTCTTAATTGGGGAACAATGATTTTGTATAAAATCTTGATGTTATTAAAAAAAAAAAGTATTGACCTGAATGACAGGTAAACCACGAGAAAAAATCCCTGTCAGGATGGATCGAACCCCGGTCTCCTGAATGACGATTCAGTGTATTAACCACTCGACTACTCGTATCAGTCACATGTATTCAGATCATATGTACTCAGCTGTATTCAGGGCAGTCGCCTCTCAGGCGGTAGAAACTCCCTCATAAGGAAGGCAAGGCTGGTAGGAAATAACATCGGCGAACAATGATAGGTCCTAATGATAATTACTGAAATAATGCATCGACCAGTCAGAAAAATTATTTAGGATCGCTTTTAGAGAGTATATAGAAACTGACATCAGGAAATGGATACACGAGGTGGTTCGATCCATCAACAGCGTAACATTTTCAGTGTCACCCTAACACATAAACGATTGTAGTGGCTTTCCGTTTTGTACATATTATCGCAGTGGAACAGCTTCACACCATTCAGAGAAGTATCTTTCAAAATACTGTCGATCCATAATGAACATTCACAATATGTTACTTTTTACTTGTTATTTGTATGTAACGGTACGCTGTGAGGTGAATAACGATGGTGAAAATATCGAGTGTTACTGTTACATACAACTGATCTTTCCACCTTTGTCATTATACAATTCTAGTTATTTGTATTTCCGACGAATATTGTCTGCATCTTGTGATGTATTTGCTAATTATTTGATAATTTGATATTTGATATTATTTGATATAATTTGATATTATTTGATCATATTTGTTGAATCACCCTAGCGGGAAATTTTTGCCCTTTAGAGACCGGGGACGCCTCAGAACCACATTAACAGCTGATGATGTGTCTAATAAAATGAAAATAACAAATTAATAATAAAAATAAAGTTTAATGAAGAGGAATGTTGGTCATTGGATTACAGTTATCGTATCAATGGAGGCAACAGCGTAATAACGCTGTGCAAAAAACAAGGAATAAATCAGATTGTTCATGTGGTGCCCCGTTCAAACGATCCTAACTTGCCATCCTTGACCTCGATTGGGTAACAATGACATTAGATCAAGTAGTCTACGTTTATATGATAATAAAGACGGAAACAAATGAAAAAAATGAGAAAAATAGTCCAGTAGGACCCCATATTACCAATGATGAAAACGTGTTAATTAAGCTAACTCATTGATTAAGGTACACAAATACAATTGGTAAAGAAGGGTAATAACAAGATAATCCACTAATCATCGCTTAATCAACATATTTATCATTTGTAAAAAGGGACCTAAGCAAAAAAGACAATGGGGATTGCGATCACTTTATCTCGTTTTATTACAAGTTGATGAAACATAAATATGAAATTGACATTTTTATTTTTTTTTAATATTGAGTTTTAACGACGCACTGTAATGATTACTAAGATCTATTGTCGTCGGATGAATGATTAATGAGATGATGTGATGCTGAGATGAAGGTTGTTATGGGTAGTGGGAAGGATAGTGGGAAGGAAGCGGTCGTGGCCTATATTGTGGGAACCATCCCGGCATTAGCCTAGACTACAGAGGGAAACCACGAAAAACCCCTGTAAAGATGAACGGTGGCGGGGATCGAACCGGGTCCGATATGTCCCTTCACCTCCCGGGTCACACGAAGCAAGTGCTCTAACCACTCAGCTACTGTGCTGGTATGAACATTTCTATTCGAATACAAAGTTTAGTGATTTCCTTGTTTCATAGCAGTTCTTTTTAGTACGAAATTCAAAAATAGAATAGTTTCCTTCATTAAAAGCAAGAGCCAAGAGCAAGAGGAGAAGCACATGCTCATATATTTGAACCTCGCCGTTTAATTTCTGTTGAATCTTTTGTATTATTGTTAAATTCCATTGTCAATTATAATTTCTGTGCTCTTATGTAGGCCTTACTCACCGTACACAAAAATAAATGAAGTCTGATTATAATAATCAATTGTTTTCTAACTCAAACTTCAAAAATACAATTTATATAATTTCTTCGCACCATAATAATTTTCCTTCATCACTTTGCATCAGTCACGAATCAAGGATTTTATATATCCAATTCAAAATATAATCATATGAAACATTTCTCTGATGAATAAAACATTGTAGGAAATGAACTAAATTGTAGTTTTAAATGCTGCATTGAACAGCTAGAAATAGGAATTGAATGTCGCTATAGGTTGTCTTCCCGCTTACCTTGCGGTGTCCTAATAAGCGAATGTAGGCCTTTAGTCGTGAGAACAGAACATATAAATACATGTCACCAACTTCAGCATCACTGATGGCCGAGTGATTCAGTTTACACAATAGAAACTATCAAGCCCTCAAGAACGTTTATTTATTTATTCATATTGGGTTCATTTATTCTGATGTTCATTCTATTATTTATTATTTATGTATTAATTTGTTCTTATCTGGTGTAATAACGCACTGTACATCAGTACTTTTTACTTCAGTGTCAGTCACAGTCAAGTCTGTGTCAATGCGTCGTCAAACCAAACATATATCAAAAGCATTCTCTCATCTCACGCTTTCTACAAAGTTAAGGACTATTTTAATTTTATAAGAACTACCCAATGAATTTGGTAGTTTTAAATGGTGCGAATAATTGATTTTCTTATTTGTTGATAGATATATAATGATTGCTGACAAAGTGTATTATTTCCACTGCTATGACACTTTTAAATTTTTTAAATTTCATTTGATTTCAATATCAATGTACCTATTGATCCAATAAATGAACTTTATTATTATCATTATTATATACTAGGAAAACGCGTTATGTGTTTCCGCGTTGATGGATGAGCGAATAAAAAAAAATGAAGTAAGTAAATGAATAAAAATCGCATTTTTTAATTTTTTACTCCGAAACATCACATCCGATTATTGTGAAAGTCCGTAATAATGTGTATTATTATGTTGTTCGAGCTCTGTGGAAATTTGAAAAATTTCGGAGAACATTCACTTTGTTATTTTTTCCGCCTGGCTTATTCATATGGGTTTTTTGAAAACTTCAAAATGATTTATCTCAAGAAGAGTTGAACCGATTTTGCCTCAAAACTATACAGCATCGAGTCAGATAGGGGTTCATGTGTGTGTTAAGTTTCATCATGATCTGAATTTCTGTTTGACCTGTAGAGCGCGAACAAAAGAAGAAAAAAAAAAAAAAAACATTCGATTTTTCAAGTACAGAGAAATTGAGTCTTCGCTACGCTCATCCAATAAATAACAAAATATCAAACTTTCAATATCACCTAAACTAAGCTATTAAATAACATTGCAGTACACGCAACGGTAATGTATACACATGGTGGGTAAACAGTGCTGTAACTCGATGCGTGCCAGGGGCGTACCGGGGAGCAGTTAGGAGGGGGCGTCGCCCACCACACGCTCGTCACCCGATTTGGCGCGGTGGACGTGGGTTCGACTCCCATACACGGCGCAGACAATTGTACGCAAGAGAACAATGATATATGCAGAGATATTGTATTACTTGCATTCCGAGACACACACTTATGGATATATATATATATATATATATATATATATATATATATATATATAAAAATATATATATATATTTATATATATATATATATATATATATATATATATATATATATATATATATATATATATATATATATTGAAGTTTAAAAGTCGCCCTTTTTAATAATTTGGGTTCAGCATTCAGAAATAATTTGTTTATACCCACGCGAATGTGGGGTCGATGAACACATAGTGAAATATTAGACTTGGAGCCGGGTCTATGAATCCTAGTTGAGTGTTAATCCTCCAACTACTAGGAAAACGCCATATATGCGTTGTTAGACGAGCGGATAGTAATAGTATGTCGATTTTTCTGCCAAACTTTTGCCTACATTCGCCAATTGGGTGACACTCAAGTTATAAATGGGTAAAAACTGCTTCGAGTGGTACCAATTTAGCACGTTTTATGTTTTTTCTTCAAAATGGCTGACCCGATCAAGCTGAGAATTCCCAGAAATGTGTATCAAGATGTAGTTCAACTTCACACAAAATTTCTTTCTTTTTTTAAATACAAATATTTTCATTTTTTTCCCGCCGTGTTATTCTAATGGGTATTTTTGAAATTTCTAAAATTCATAAAAATAAAAGTTACCACTTGATAATGCCACAAAATTATACTGATCTAAGTTAGATGAGGAACCATAACGAAAAAAAGTTTGATGTTGATAGCTGTAGCCGTTTGACCTGTGGAGAACCGACAAAAAAACATAAAAAAAACATAAAAACGAACACCAAATTTTTTTCAGTATGTCAAATTGAATCCTCGCTAAAGCTCGTCTAATTGAGCTAATTTATTAATTGGGGTACACAAATTCCATTGGTAACCAATACAAGTTAATCCACTAATTATCGGTTAATAAACACAATTATTATTCGCAAAATGGGACCTAACTATCGTTTAATCCCCCTAGCAATCAGTTGGTGAAACCGGACTTTGGTGCCTGAACGTTGGAATAGCTCTTAACTGGCGGTTATGTTGTTATCACCATGGTTACCTTTACTATTCGATTGGACGCTGGTTGTACTATTATTATTGAAGCTTGCATTTTGGAGTGAACGTAAACTGAAATTAAAATATAATAATACCGTAATAATGTAATTCAAAAGAAATATGAATGTAAATTGCTTCTACAATTAGAAGACAGACGCTTATACTCTCTATAATGAACTATAGTTGAACGAGCTTTAGCGAGGATTCAATTTGACATACTGAAAAAAATTGGTGTTCGTTTTTATGTTTTTTTTTTTTCATGTTTTTTGTCGGTTCTCCACAGGTCAAACGGCTACAGCTATCAATTTCAAACTTCTTTCTCATGGTTCCTTATCCAACTCAGATCTGTATAGTTTTGTGGCATTATCGTATACCAACTTTTTTTTTAGGAATTTTAGAAATTTCAAAAATACCCATTAGAATAACACGGCGGAAAAAAAATTGAAAAATTTTTATTTTCAAAAAAATTGAAATTTTGTGTGAAGTTGAATAACATCTTGATACACATTTCTGGGAATTCTCAGCTTGATCGGGTCAGCCATTTTGAAGAAAAAATATGAAATGTGTTAAATTGGTACCACTCGAAGCAGTTTTTACCCATTTATAACTAAAATGTATAACTAAAACCACGAAAAACCCTGTCAGGATGATCGACCATGACGAGAATCGAGCCAGGGTCTCATGAATGACGGTTCAGTGTATTAACCACTCGGCCACACGTCTCAGTACACAAGAGAAATTATCTCACAAACATCATAATAAAAACAATTTGTAAGTTTTCCAAGTTTACGATTTCAAAGAGTTCTAGAGATTCACATATACCCATAAATGCAAGTGAAAGTAAACGTCTTCATTATTAAATGAATGTAAATACTAATAAAAACATTCTTCGAACTCACGTGTTTTGGTCATTAATTTACTATAACAACCACAACATATGTGCGAATATTCAAACCAGCTTCGCTCGAGTAATTCCGGTAACGATCGTCCGTCTTCCCTATCAATTAACACTAATATACGTTGGTTTCGAGCATTCATAACTTATAACAGTCCATCGCAATGTGTGAATCGCAGACCGAACGTCCGTCTCCCCTATCAATTAACACTAATATGCGGTGGTTTCGAGCATTCATAACTGTAACAAATCTTCGTAACGTGTGAAATGCCGGAACTACGGTAACGATTGACCGTCTCCCCCATCATTTAACGCTAGTACACGGTGGTTTCGAGTCTTCAAATCTAACAGCTGTGTCATCGTTAAACGTGCCAAATGCCGGAACAAGACTAAGCCATTGTATGGGATAAACAACATGTAACATTAACGTTTCCCTTTATAATGAAAATGTGATGTTAAACATAGCATGAAATTATGTATTTCATTTGACATATATTAGTGATAATATAGAATGCTTTGCTTGGATTCTATTTGTAAATGTCCAATATGGCCGCCGATATTGGAACGAGCATAAAGGCGCTATCGGCTGCAAGAGTAACGTAGCTCGGTGAGGTAGGAAGACATATATCTTCAATTTTTTTATATTGGGTTTTAACGACGCACTATAATGATAAATATGATATATTGGCGTCGAATGAATGATTGATGAGATGATGGGATGATGAGTTGAAGGTTTCTTAGGTATTGGGAAGGAAAGTGGGAAGAAAGCGGTCGTGGCCTATATTGTGGGAACCATCTCAGCATTAGCTTAGACTACAGAGGGAAACCACGAAAAACCCCTGTGCAGATGGACGGTGGCGGGGATCGAACCGGGTCCGATATGTCCCTTCACCTCCCGGATCACATGTGGCGAGCGCGTTAATCACTCAGCTACATGTGCCGGTATATATCTATGATGTAACTACTCCATTTTTAATCATTTCGAATGAAAAACAATGAACTTTGACACAAGAATTGCGCTGTATGTGACCACACTTTTTCGCCGGAGGTAAAAGCCTCTCAGTCGCCAAAATATAATCTAAAACCAAAATTAATCCGGATCCTAATTCCGGTCCTAAGCATACACACTTCAATGTGTTTATTTGTTTGTTTGTTTGGTTTACCGCCACACTTCCTACATCCTGTGTTCATCTCTGACATCACTTCCTCCTTCGCGTTAGGCATCCAGCTATACACATATAGCACGTGCTTCCGGTTCTCTAAACTCCCTTATAAATATGTCACATCTTGCATTATATATTATATAATCATAGTATTATATTATATATTATTCTTACATCTTATGACCATGAAAGTCGATTCAGCGAAATATCAGTTTTTTGGTGATAACTTTTGAACGTTATGAGATATCAGAATCATATTACGAAGTAAACACAGATATATTTAATACCCTTAAAAATGATGTGGAATAATATTATTTAGGGAAAACACGACCCTGAAATCAGATTTTGATTAATAATAATGGTAAGATCGCTCTTATGGTGCACCGTCCAAACGATCCTACTTTTCATCCTTAGCCTTAATTGGGAAACAATGATTTTGTATCAAGTTTCGATGTTATTAAAAAAAAAAAAATATATATATATATACATTAGAGAAAACTAGAAATCATCATCTCAATTTGAGAAATTTCAATCAATTCTATCTCCAGAGACTATGAGTCATGACGTAGGCATTACCGATTTTTATAGAAATATTAACAGAATCTAGTGATGTCTACGTCACAACTCAGAAATATATATATATATATATATATATATATATATATATATATATATATATATATATAAATATATATATATATATATATATATATATATATATATATATATATATATATATATATATATATATATATTATATTGAGTTTTAACGACGCACTGTAATGATGACTAAGATCTATTAGGGTCGGATGAATGATTAATGAGATGATGGGATGATGAGATGAAGGTTTTATGGGTATCGGGAAGGATAGTGGGAAGGAAGCATTCGTGGCCTATATTGTGGGAACCATCCCGGCATTAGCCTAGACTACAGAGAGAAACCACGAAAAACCCCTGTGAAGATGGACGGTGGCGGGGATCGAACCGGGTCCGACATGCCCACTACCTCCCGGGTCAGACATGCCCACTACCTCCCGGGTCACATGGAGCAAGTGTGTTAACCACTTAGCTACATGTGCCGGTCAGAAATATATCATTTCAATATATAATGCATATGAAAATATTTAAATTATAAAATGTTAATACATAATATGAAAATCCCTTTCACTTTTTTTTCTTTTTATATTATATCTTCATCATTTTCATTTTTTATTTTTCATTTTGAACCATTTTATTCACACTCAACTCTTATATATCATGTACTACAACAATTGCATATACTGTTACACTCTATGTTGTATTTTTACTTTTCATTTTCAGGTCTATTTTAGTTCCAAATTACGATGAGTAACTAGAATTGACTTGTATTATGTGTTCAAGTCTGTTAAATAATCATTGTGTTCATACCACAGACAAGCCCAATACGGCTTTGTAGTTATAGTATGGAATTTATGTGTATTTTTATCTGATATGTCAATAAAAGAGATAATAAAATAATAATAATAGCTGGACAAACGCGTTATGTGTTTCCGCGTTGATGGATGAGCTGGAACATATCAACTTATCTTTGGATTGGTTATTATATATATATACACCTTGAGATCCAAACCATTTCATCACTGCCATCTTATTCTCCATTATTAATTGCTATGATAATAAAGAAGGCCTTGTTTTAATCGTTTACATTTGAGAGGTGACACCTGTGGCTTGGATTTAATTGGTATCTTAATAGCTTTGAGTGATTCACAAAAGTTACATTATATATTTTATGGGGTGGTAAGATCGCCCTTGTGGTGCCCCGTCCAAACGATCCTATCTTTCATCCATAGCCTTAATTGGGGAACAATGATTTTGTATCAAGTTTCGATGTTATTAAAAAAATATATATTTTTTTTACATCAAAACGGCTGATTCGATTTGTGTGAAAGTTCGGAATAATGTGTATAAATATTATATTGAAATTCCCTGAGAATATGAAATGTCTCGGATGAAAATTATTTCACAAATATTTTCCTCTGGGTTATTCTAATGTGATTTTTGAAAACTTCAAAATGAGTTTTCTCAGAAGTGGTTCAACCGATTGCGCCTCGAAACTATACAGTATAAAATTAGATAATGACACTTGTGTATGCCAAGTTTCAACTGATTTTAAATTTTTATCTGACCTGTGGAGCGCGAAAAAAAAAAGTCACTTTTTTTTCGGGTATGGCAAAATTGAGTCTTCGCTACGCTCATCCAATAAAACTATAAAATTTGTACAGTTTGTTGAATGTTCTATTTCTATATATTGCTATTTCTTCGGGGCGGTAAGATCGCCCTTGACGTGCCCCGTTTGAACAATCCTCAACTTTCGTCCTTTTTCTTCATTGAGAAACAATCACTTCGCGTGCCAAGTTTTCGACGTCGATAGACAGAAAAAAACGTGCATTTTCAAGTGTTTTTCAACAGTTTTATCGAATATTTACAACCAAGTTTCCGAGTCGAGAAAATAATTACCATGTAATTACCTTTCACCTACGATATTTAATCACTTGTTATCACACCTGTACTTAACTGTGAGTTACTAATTATTTCAAGTAATTCAATTGGAACAAACTCTAATTACAGGTTGCAATTGAATGTTCTAATGTCGGCTGTAAAAGTGAATTAAATAAATACCATGGTGTTATAATAGTTGTCTGAGTGGTCGCTACATATAGTAGGGCTTGAAGCAAAAGTAAAAGTCTGTTTCTGACGATAGATACCTGTTGAATCTTATGCAATATAACATGGTCAACTATTTTGACCAGATAACAAAGAGACTTTTACTTCTGTTTTAAACTGTAGGGCTTATACATAGATTTTCGTACCTAGTCAAAACGATCCTACCATATTATCCTTATCCTTGATGGAGGTACAGACCAGGGCCGTATCAAGGTTATAGGCGCCACTTGGACCGAACATTTTTGACACCCCCCCCTCCTCTCCCCCCTTTCAAATATAGTGACTAAATCAGTATATTTATTCTATATTTAGTATATTCATAGTATATTTAATCCAGTAATCATTTGTATAATTAACGTTTCACTATATCACTCTTCAATTTTGTAATCACTAAATCTCCTTATTATTTATTCAATCCTATTTTGTTTTCACATTTTTTCTATTCGATCAGTTCCCTTTTCATGTACTAATATGTGATATTTTCAATCTATTTCTCTATATTATTCCATGTATTTTTTATACCGATTGCTATCCTGTTTTATAATATAGTCAGGGACCAATGAAGGTTTTTCCTTCCATCTCGTGAATATGACAAGCACTAGGTTCTCATTCAAAAGTACATTCATGATTATTGCGTTGGATTATTACTATAAAACATATCAATAAGAAGGATCATTCTTTAAATTTTGATCGTTACTGAATAATATGTTGAAATATAAGGAAAAACCTTTATTGGTCCCTGACTATATTATAAAACAGGATAGCAATCAATATAAAAAACACATAGAATAATATAGAGAAATAGATTGAAAATATTATATATTGATACATGAAAAGGGAACTGATCGAATAGAAAAAATGTAAACACAAAATAGGATTGAATAAAATAATAAGGAGATTTAGTGATTACAAAATTGAAAAGTGATATAGTGAAACGGTAATTATACAAATGATTTCTTAAAATTCTTACGGAGTCTTTAAGTGCTGACATTCTGATTCGATATTTTAAAAAGTTACTTATGAAAAAACGTTTACAAAAAGTCACTGAAAAAATTAGAAATTGTTTCCCTGGGTCCGACAAAAAGTCCGATAACTTCTATTTCCTTTAAATTAAACATCTCGAGGAAGTAAAATGAACTGAATTGTGTTGAATGGCAAGACAAAAATATTACAAAGACTATATTGTACAGAAGAAGGCAACTAGCAATACAGACAATTGTTTCCAATGCTCTCAATGCATTAGTTGGTATCTTAAAACGTGAATATAATATATTTATGGAAGACAAATTCAAAGATATTCATCAATTATTTCATTTTCGATATTTTATTTTTCATAATATATTCATGGAAACAAAATTAAAATATATTCACCAATTATTTTCTTTCTTATATTTTCTTTTTTATAATATATTTATGCCAAAAAAATTCAAATATATTCACCAATCATTTTGTTTTTGATATTTTATTTTTTATAATATATTCATGGAAACAAAATTCAAATATATTCACCAATCATTTTGTTTCCGATATTTTATTTTTTATAATATATTTATGGAAAAAAAATCAAATATATTCACCAATTATTTTGTATTTGATATTTCATTTTTTATAATATATTTATGGAAAAAAAATAAAATATATTCACCAATTATTTCATTTTGAGGACCTTGGAAATTTGCCACTCCAGGCCTGGGTCTCGTGGATCCAGGCCTTAACACGGCCCTGAGGCCCTAACCGTGACAAATTTTAAAATCTTCATATACACAAAACTAATGATACAATTAACTAACAAAAATATTACAAAACTATCCAACAACTACCTTATTTAATTTGAACTATACACCGCTGAGATTGCATGTCCAACACCCATCATATATAGTTATACTGTCGCGTGTTGCCCTCGAGGGTTTCGAGCATTATCCGAAGTCAACGATCGACCGTCTCTCCTATCATACAGCATCACCGAACGGATGTTTCGAACCTTCAGATAGTGTAAAGGTCAAATAACTGTGAACATTACGTCCTCAGGGGTGGTTATAACATGATTAAGGGAAGGGGGGATTTGTTTTTTGATAAATAGGGGGGGGGGGGGTCAAGGACTTTAGTACCCGTATGTAATTCTCTCAAGAACATGTGTTCAGTAGCCGAAATGTTAATCCAGCCTATTAAAATGTCCATGGGAGTCGATTTAGCGAAATATCAGTTGAAACACAGATAATTTTAATAGCTTCAAGATGATGTAAGTTATAACTATTCAAGTCATGTCGCATAACTGTTGAGCGTATACAGCTGAAAACATATAATTTTTAGCTGTATATGCTTGACAGTTATGCGACATGACTTGAATAGTTATAACTTATATCATCTTGAAGCTATTATAATTATCTGTGTTTCTCGCGTATTCGAATTATGACATCTCATACCGTTCAAAAGTTATCACCAAAAAACATGATATTTCGCTAAATCGACTCCCGTGGACTCTTAAATTCAGATTGTACGTACATTTTAGCTTAGTTTAGATTGGTTCTAATTTAGTTAAGGTTAGTTTCAGCTTCTATAAGGATAAAATTTCATTTATATTATCTCCAATTCATCAATTCAGCCTAAACAGCGTGACACACTGACACGCGTGCATGGCCGAGTGGTTAATACACTGAATTCAGGAGACCGGGATTCGCTACCCGCCATGGTCGACTATCCCAACAGTGGTTTTCCTTAGTTTTATTCTGTTGTTCAGGTCAATACTGAGATGGTTCCATAACAACAGGCCATGACCGACTCCTTCCCACTATCCAAAAACACCTGATAAAATAACCTTTCATCTCACCATCCCATCATCTCATATATCATTCACCGACGCCAATAGAACTTGGTCATCAGTACAGTGCGTCGTTGAACCCAATATAAATAAAAAAAAGCAGCATGAGACGACTATAGGCCCTTCTTGCACTGAACAGTGTGATCACTTTTGTCCCAAATAGTAAACAAATCCCGTCAACATAAACAACAACAACAACAACAAACAATGATACACGCGGTAAGGCGGAAGTTACCTAACTGTCATGTTT
This sequence comes from Brachyptera risi, assembly GCA_964007535.1. Lineage (NCBI taxonomy): Eukaryota > Metazoa > Arthropoda > Insecta > Plecoptera > Taeniopterygidae > Brachyptera > Brachyptera risi. Next base: position 14,299,877 of record OZ023339.1, on the reverse strand, counting down.
ATAGATAATTTTCACATCTAAATTAGGTTTGAATAACTGGCGCCTACTCATGCGGACCGTGAGTGTGTGTACGCATGCGATGGCGGGAAACGTGTGGAATATCTAGAAAGCAGTGAATCATGAAGTTTGGTTGATTATACGTTAGGTGACCATGGTGGCCATCATGCAGATAACGACTGATAAATGATTTGCAGTAGCAACTGAACGAAGCTTGTTAGATGAGCGTAGCGAAAATTTCCATTACGTGTAACGGAAAAAAAGACTTTTTTTTAGAATTTTGCATACAGGTCAGGAAAAAGGCCGATCAACTCTCAACTTTTTCTCCATGTTGGTGTCACACCATGATGTTCTGGGATTGTTTTTCAGAAAAATTGTTCGAACGGTTTTTCTGGAAAAAATCGGAAAGTTTGAAAAATCCTCATAAGAATAACTCATGAGGAAAAAACTTGAAGAGCCAAAAGGTTTCAATAGATCTGAAATTTTCTCTGAATATGAAACAAACTATATCAAACACATTTTCGGTGATTTTCACAACTGGGATGTTTCCTCAACAACAGACCACGACCGACTCCTTCCCACTAACCAAAAACACCTAATAAAATAACCTTTCATCTCATGTATCCCATCATCTCATATATCATCCACCGACGCCAATAGATCGTAGTCATCAGTAGAGTGCGACGTTAAACCTGATATATGAATACATTTGTTAGTAGACGACCAACACATTTATGCTATTGTATATTTCTTTCGCGGATACCAATATAGGTTGAAAAGGGTCACAACCCTGTGGCACGCACCACTCCGTGCAACATGCAACGTGTGACGTCACAGAGGCACACAGTGACTGCCTCAAACAGATGTTGATCATGTGATTATAGAGGTGTATGATATAACAGTTGGCAGCTGTGATGATTACGTTGGCAACAAACAGATGGATTTTACAGACTGAATTAGTTGACTTTGTTGATCTATTTAGTTACTATTATGAGATTAAAACACTGTACTTGATTTCTACAAAAAAATAATCGGTGTTTAATTTTGGGGCTGATTAAGAGATGAGAGGTGATATTATTAGGTGTTTTTGAATAGTGGGGAGGAGTCGGTCGTGGTCTGTTGTTAAGGAACCATCCGAGTATCAACCTTAATGACAGAGAAAAACCACAAAAAAACAGGATGGTCGACCATAGTGGGAATCGAACTCCGGTCTCCTGATGAATGACGGTTCAGTGCGCTTATAGAGCGACTGATCCACCAATCTCAGGTTTCAAGGCGTATCCAGTATCCATAGGGCAAAAAGTTCCCGCCAGAGTGATTCCGCAGATATGAATGATCATAACACTTGAACCGTGCGAAATAAAAAATCAATACATCACAAGATGCAGACAATATTCGTCGAAAATACTAATGAGTCAAATTTTATGATAACAAAAGTGGAAAGATCAGTTGTATGTAACAGTAACACTCGATATTTTCACCTCACAGCATACAAATAACAAGTAACATATTGTGAATGATTTTCACCTCACAGCGTACCGTTACGTACAAATAACAAGTAACATATTGTGAATGATTTTCACCTCACAGCGTACCGTTACATACAAATAACAAGTAACATATTGTGAATGATTTTCACCTCACAGCGTACCGTTACATACAAATAACAAGTAACATATTGTGAATGATTTTCACCTCACAGCGTACCGTTACATACAAATAACAAGTAACATATTGTGAATGATTTTCACCTCACAGCGTACCGTTACATACAAATAACAAGTAACATATTGTGAATGTTTATTATGTATCGACTGTATTTTATAAGATACTTCTCTGAATGTTGTGAAGCAGTTTCACTACAATATGGTCGGAGGGCGTATTTCATGTAATGCTCGATATTTTTGACAACAAAAGTCACCTCACATTGTACCGTTACATACAAATAACAAGTAACATATTGTGAATGTTTATTATGTATCGACTGTATTTTATAAGATACTTCTCTGAATGGTGTGAAGCAGTTTCACTACAATATGGTCGGAGGGCGTATTTCATGTAATGCTCGATATTTTTGACAACAAAAGTCACCTCACATTGTACCGTTACATACAAATAACAAGTAACATATTGTGAATGTTTATTATGTATCGACTGTATTTTATAAGATACTTCTCTGAATGGTGTGAAGCAGTTTCACTACAATATGGTCGGAGGGCGTATTTCATGTAATGCTCGATATTTTTGACAACAAAAGTCACCTCACATTGTACCGTTACATACAAATAACAAGTAACATATTGTGAATGTTTATTATGTATCGACTGTATTTTATAAGATACTTCTCTGAATGGTGTGAAGCAGTTTCACTACAATATGGTCGGAGGGCGTATTTCATGTAATGCTCGATATTTTTGACAACAAAAGTCACCTCACATTGTACCGTTACATACAAATAACAAGTAACATATTGTGAATGTTTATTATGTATCGACTGTATTTTATAAGATACTTCTCTGAATGGTGTGAAGCAGTTTCACTACAATATGGTCGGAGGGCGTATTTCATGTAATGCTCGATATTTTTGACAACAAAAGTCACCTCACATTGTACCGTTACATACAAATAACAAGTAACATATTGTGAATGTTCATTATGTATCGACTGTATTTCATAAGATACTTCTCTGAATGGTTGACAACTCTTGAAATCTAGTGTACGAATGACATGAAATCTTCTTGAAATCCCGTGAAATTCAAAATGAGGTGAACACCAAATGTACTAGTTCTTTAGACTTCGGATACTCCTTTACATGATGTGAAGCAGTTTCACCACAATATGTTCATCCCAGAAGTCACTACGATCGTTTATATGTTATGTGGAGACTGATAATTCAATTATTATCAAAGTTTGCAAGTTTGCTTTTATATAAATATTCTTTCATGCTTCTTCGTTAATGAGAGAGCTGTTGATTTATACAGGCATTTCCATGATATTTCTTGATTTGTTATTGATAGGGCCCATTACCAATTTTCATTTTAATTTTTGAAGATATTATTCATGGGTTTAGAAGAACTGAAGTCGAATGAAGAGAGTATCTGTCATTTTTTCGCTCAATCGAGTTTTTTGTCTTCATTTCATGGTGTATCTTATCTGGTGATTTGATGAACTCTGCATCACGGATGAATATTCAAAAGAAATATTTTTGATTTATAAAATAATTAACAAGTCTCCAGAATATTTGTATAACAAAATCGCTTTCACGTCACATTTTCATGATCATAATGTTCGCCAGAACTCCATTTGGTTTATCATCATCACAATTCCAAATCTTCATCTTCATTCTTAATAAGTGGTCCAAGAAAATGGAACGAGTTGCCAACATCATTAAAATCAGTAAAATCCCTGGGTCTATTCAAATTATCATACAAAAAACAACTTTTAGTGAAGCAAAATTCAGAGATAGTTTTAAAAAATCATGTTCAATTTAGTTCTAATCTGTCAGCTCTTCCTGTTCTTTTTTGTTCTCCCTTTCCATTTGTAAATTCATAGTTCTTTTCATTACATCATTATTCGCATTTTAGTTATTATACTCATAAGGTTAGGTGGAAGAGCAGAAACTCATGTATCTGAACTTCGCCATCTCATTTTTGTTAAATAATCATCTCATTTTTTAATTTTTATAAGTAAATTGTTATATCTGTGTTTGTTTTGTTAACTACTCAAAAATGAATAGAGACTTATTATTATTATTATTATTATTATTATTATTATTATTATTATTATCAATATGGTTATGCTATACGAATGTGAAATCTCCTGGCGAGAACGAATCGCCCTATGAAGACTTGGGTACCTTAACCATGAATGAACACAGTAATAATATACGAGTGTGAACTCACCCTGCAGGGTAGGCAACTAGCTCGGTCTCCGGGTCGCAGTCGAGGGCCGCATTGCTCGGTACGGTCAGGCCCAAAACGCGCTCGAGCTTCACCTGCAACACAAACAACCACAAACAGTCAGCAATATGTTCAAACAAACACAAACAGTCAGCAATATGTTCAAACAAACACAAACAGTCAGCAATATGTTCAAACAAACACAAACAGTCAGCAATATGTTCAAACAAACACAAACAGTCAGCAATATGTTCAAACAAACACAAACAGTCAGCAATATGTTCAAACAAACACAAACAGTCAGCAATATGTTCAAACAAACACAAACAGTCAGCAATATGTTCAAACAAACACAAACAGTCAGCAATATGTTCAAACAAACACAAACAGTCAGCAATATGTTCAAACAAACACAAACAGTCAGCAATATGTTCAAACAACCACAAACAACCACAAACAAACACAAACAGTCAGCAATATGTTCAAACAACCACAAACAACCACAAACAACCACAAACAACCACAAAAAACCACAAACACAAACGAGAACAATGTATAATTGTATCTATAATTCGGATTAATAGTCTAAGGGAGTCGATTCAGCGAAATATCAGTATTTTGGTGATAACTTTTGAACGGTATGAGATATCAACATTCTAATACGCGAGAAACACAGATGATTATAATACTTTCTACATGGTAATTTTTTTTTCATTCATTGATTTTTTTCCAATAACATCGAAACTTGATACAAAATCATTGTTCCCAGCTATTGTCCCTCTGTCGTTCAGGTCAATAATGGGATGGTTCCTCATCAACAGGCCACGACCGACTCCTTTCCACTATCCAAAAACAACTAATAAAAAAATAATAATCTCACCATCTTATATATCATTCACCGACACCAATATATGAATTATATGAATATATATATGAATATATATATATATAATATATATATAATATATATATGATATATATATATATATATATATATATATATATATATATATAATATATATATATAATTATATATATAATATATGAATACCTGAATTTTTTTTTTTTGAAATATCATCGAAACTGCATACAAAATCATTGATGCCCTAAATTGAAGCTATGGATGCAAGGAAGGATCGTTTGGACGACACATCAAAAGGGCGATCTTACCACAATTAAATAATAATTGAATACAATTATTAAGGCCCGGTATTACCACGGCCAGTTAGTATTTATCTGAGAGTTGGTCAAAACAAATAGCATAGGTAACCATGGTGATGACAAGTTTGAACTGTCAGATAAAGGCTAACTGGACTTGGTAATACTGGGCCTAAATCAAATATAATAATTGAATGATGATCAATAATCCATAATAATATATTCACATTACATTGATGATTTATAATTGAATATAATTGAATGAATAAGGCCCGGTATTACCAAGTTTAGTTAGCCTTTATCTGACAGTTCAAACTTGCTATCACCATGGTTACCTGTGGTTTTTGTTATCACCAACTCTCAAATAAATACTAACTGGCCTTGGTAATACTGGGCCTAAATTAAATAAGAAGAAATTATTAGAATAGGGTGGTCAGATTATTCTTCAATTGACCAATGTAGATGGGCGTGACTTATACGAAGCAGGGCAAATTTTAGATACCTTGATTGGTTATTTCCCTATTTGCCCTGCTTCACTGTCCACTTGATTGGTTGTTATATTTTGTGACATCACGAGGGCGGACGATCTACATCGGTCAATTGTGGTTCCACCAAAGACCTTAGTATCTAACTTACTAAGGTCTTTGGTTCCACATTCAAAAGATCCCACCTAAACTTTAGCCTCAATTCCATGGCCATAATTGAGGAACAATGATTTTGTATCAAGTTTCGATGTTAATAATAAATAATTTCACTTCGGGATATGGGAAATGAGATACTAGTATTATTTTGCAACATAAACAGTTCGACCTTCGAATCAGAATGATAAAAAGTGAACCATAAAATTAAATAAATTGGATTTAAAAAAAAAATGTAAAACATAAAAACGATCACGTATAGTAATTTGATAATATGGGCGTGAACATATTTCGGTGAAATATAGTTTATGACTCGACTGAGATAGGGATTCGGCACGTTTGTGTGATATATTGAAAGGAAAGTTGAGACGTGAAAGATATCAACTTTTAAAGCGGTTTCCACTTGAAAAGTACCCAACATAACAATCACAGATAGCATGTATATTATATTTATTACAAAGGACCGCAGAAAATTAATTCGGAAACGACCTCGAAAGAAATAATAGAATATGAAGGTTTGATAAGAAGAAAGAATATTCAAGATGATGATCATTGTTTGCTTAACGACCCCACCAACAGCTAGGTTATTCGGGGATATGAATGAGCGGGTGAATGAAACGATGAAGTGTTGAGTGAAAGGACGTTGACAGAAACCCATTACAGGGCTCGAACCCACACCCAACATGACTTCAATCCTCAAAGCAGTGTGATAGTTGACTGAGCTACGAAGGCGGTTCTGTTGTTACTTTCAGGGTCAAACAGAATTAAAAAAGTGATAATACCAACTCTACACACCTTGAGTGATACTTGATTATAAAATGTGATAAATTACATAAGGCAGTGAGTGACATTTTGAACTGTTTGTGACATTATAGCCTGCTAGGTTTAATTAATACAATTATAATAATCTTTTTTGATTCAATTTGGATATCCAAAATGGCCGACCAGCCAGACAACGATCAAAATCAACCCGAGTTGATCAACATCGACGCGATCGTCAAACAAATCCACGACCTACTCACTTTCGTTTTCATCGGATTAGGCTTTCTAGTGACGTTACTCACGCTGCGATACGCGTTGGAATTGCCGTTGCTATCGTCGTATATCGACGAGCGAGCCTGCGCGGGGGCGCACGTCAAATGGAACTGCGAATATTTCACCGAGACGATTCGTCAATACGGTGAAAAACATTTCGTCGTAGCGATTGTTTTCGTCAAGCAGCACAGCGTGATGGAGGTGGACGTCGAAGAACGTGACGAAAATAATTCGGTATCTTTCATCGCCGGAGAGTTGAATACACTACATATATTTCCATCCGTAAACACGCAATTGAACACAGTGAAAGATTCAATTGAATACGGGTTGAAGTTCGAGACGATAAAAATTCGCAACGATACTGATGATTTGGAGAACGAAACGGTATATATAATTACGGCTACGGAAAATTTGGATACGGAAAGCACGAGTAGTTTGTGGGGACGTTATAATATATTGTCCAGAATTTTTAACGGTATATTCAACGATAACGAGAATGTTTTAGCGATCGTGAAAGGTTATTATTCATCATTCATTCCAGATCTCGACGAACCCTTGAAACAAATCTTAGAAGCGACCGAATTCGAAAAAACAAACGGAAGACTTTGGACGGCATTCGAAAATAATTTGAATACACATATGGGTAGTAGTATATTTATATATTTCTTCGACAACTTCCCAATACTTCACGATTCGTCAAGGGACCATCCGATTCATATCGAACTACATCCCAAATTGATTCGTAACAATCCAACCCTCGAATTCATCGACAACTTCTACTGTCTAACCGTTCATTTTCATTTATCCCCGTTCGAACGTTTGAGAATACGATTTCGTTTCGAAGTCCTCCCCGGAGGCTGGTCTATTCATTCCGTCGATTACGGTAATTTGTTAACGGAAACGTTCGTCACGCTCGCAAGTACGTCGAAGATCGTTTGTCCGTTCGCCTTCTCGTATCACGACGTCGGCAGGCGCGAGTATCGCAACGGAACGATCTCGTTGGTCGTGGAAGACACTCAGTCGCAGTTGTCGTTGACTAGGACGGTCGACGGGTTGCCCGAATGCGACGAGCGTCCGGTCAACTTCTATAAAGGACCGACCGTGAACGAGTTTGCGTTTGCGACGGCGAGCGTTTTGATTTTGATACCGTTGGGTTTCTTCACGTGGGGAGTGTACAAGATTGCGACGCCGATAACGGTCGTGAAAAAGCGGTTGAACGCGCAGCGATAAGCTGAAGATGTTTCTTTCAAACAAGATTATTTTGTTTTTGTAAAAATATATGGTGAAAATAATTAAGCAATTTTGGAAAATACAATGTCTTTGTGATATCATTGAAGGAATTAATATTTAGAGAATATATTTCGATCAACATTAGTAATCTCTAGAATATTATATAAGAATATTAGAAAAATCATATAAAAATACAGTTATGTTAAGTTGTTTAGATTGAGATAGGTTAGTTATAGCAGGTGGATTTAAATGGGATTGGAGAAGTTTTGGAAAGATTTCAGACTTGAGAAAAAAAAAGTTATATGATTAGAAATTTTTTCATCACTAGTGATGGCACAAAAGTTGGATTCATGTCGAATCAGGATATGAAGCAAATTATTTTAAAGCTCAAAATTCAAATATTCTTGTCGCGCATAACTTGAATTGATCGAACGGAATTAACCGAGCCGAGGACTGGAACCCACTAAAAACTTATTCTTGAAATCCTATCTAGATATATAAAAAACTAACCTATCTCAATCTGAACAACCTAATATAACTAACCTATCTTAAGCTAGTATCATCCAATAGAAATCTTGGATTCCTTGACCTTGACCATTGACCTTGGTCTTGACCTTGGTGACCTGGGATCTTGGTCACTTGACAGAAGCCAATTACAGCAAACTGGTGGACTACCAAACATTCTGATTATGCAATTCCAACTGGTGGACATTGTTGTCTGTCTCTTGCAACAATAGGTGACGTCACTTGCCAGAAGCCTATACAGCAAACTGGTGGACTACCGAATATTCTGATTGGTCAATTCCAACTGGTGGACATTGTTGTCTCTCTTTCAACGATGGGTGACGTCACTTGACAGAAACCTATTGTGAATAAACATTTCTCCATTTCATCCCAAATCACTACATCACGGCCCGTAGGAGATGAGTAAACCAAACAGATCCAGATGGTCGTGAGAAAGAAAAACACAACGTGACAGCCGCCATTTTGTCATGGTAATATTTACTCACGACAAACTCGTAAACGCGTGTGTACATGTTGCGAAGTGTGTGAGAGAGATGGACTTATGTGATTGTCTGAAGAGGAAGCGAGACATCAGAGTCGCACTAAGAGATGTTGGATAATAATAATGGAGTGTTTGCAATAGAGAGTGTATAGGAGTAGAAGGCGGTGACGATCTTTCAAAGTCAATGGGGAAATCATGTGTAATGTAGACCGTGACAAATTGACAAAGTGATTGTGAAGTCAGTTAGGTTTGTTAGACGAGCTTTAGCGAGGATTCAAATTGACATACTGAAAAAGAATGGTGTTCGTTTTTTTTTTTTTTTTTTTTTTATGTTTTTTTGTCGGTTCCCCACAGGTCAAACGGCTACAGCTATCAACTACAAACTTTTTCTCATCATGGTTCCTCATTTAGCTTAGATCTGTATAGTTTTGTGGCATCATCGGGTGATAACTTTCATTTTTATGAATTTTAGAAATTTCAAAAATATTCATTAGAATAACACGACAAGAAAAAAAATGAAAAAAAATTATTTTCAAAAAAAATGAAATTTTGTGTGAAGTTGAATTACATCTTTATACACATTTCTGGAAATTCTCAGCTTGATCGCGTCAGCCATTTTGAAGAAAAAACATGAAATGTGCTAAATTGGTACCACTCAAAGTAGTTTTCACCCATTTATAACTAAAATGTCACCCAATTGGCGAATTTAGGCAAAAGTTTGGCAAAGAAGTCGACATACTATTACTTTCCGCTCGTCTAACAACGCGTATATAGCGTTTTCCTAGTGTACATGTATTACTGGGAGAAATGACTATACAAGAAAGAGAGGATAGAGAGTAGAGAGCTTAGGTAA
>OZ023339.1:14272561-14285061 GCA_964007535.1 Brachyptera risi | reverse complement strand
TAAAATTTTGATTAAAAATGTCGAAACGCTCATTGAATTCACATCTTGCACAACTCTACACGACTCAACACGATCACCGAAACAATCCCCAATTAATTATTATTTCCAATTAATTTTTAAATACTTCAAATTGTTTTTCCACAAATTGAAACTGATCCAATTGTATATTGAGTAACTTATCCACTGCATATTCAGGTTTGAAATCAAGTATTGCAGTCGTCCTGCATTTACCGTGTTGGAAGTGCATTCAAGCCCCATTCACGACTGAGCTTGACCGTAACTTATTCCGTCCACTTAAAGGGCATCACAACCCTAAAGCTGGATTCCAACGATTAAGAGCCCGCATCTTAGCTGAGCATGTTTCTCTTCGAAATGCTCTACCCAAGTTGGATGTGCGTTTAAAAGTTAGATTGTGGGTTGAAAAGTGAAAAAAAGATAATATTGGAAGAGTTCCAGTGACCACCGCTAGATGGGGGAGTTTTTCATTTCATAATTTGGACAGAATCTAGTTACATTACACATTTTGGCCAAGGAAATTGGGAAAACTGTAGAATAGAAGGCGAATCAGAATTTCAAATATTGATATGCAAAGTTGAGCTTGAGGATGTGCGTTTGTAATTTATGTCTACTATTATTCGGTGACCGGGAATTAAGCAATGAAAACCATCAAATTAGGCACATTTTGATTCAATTATTGCTCCATAATGAAATTATTTTTCAATTTTCGATTAGGCATATCTGATTGTGAGGGTATTGTTTATGTATTGCATTTCAGCGCAAGTCCGTAGTGTTTGTAGTTCTTGGGATATATATGGCGGAAGTGCACCCTGTTGATATGTCCAAGATGCGAGCTCTTAAGAGTCTACGGGAGTCGATTCAGCCAAATATCAGTTTCTTGCATGGTGATAACTTTTGAACGGTATGAGATATCGGAATTCTAATACGCGAGAAACACAGATAATTATAATAGCTTCAAGATGATGCAAAATAACTATTAAAGTCATATTGCATAACTGTCAAGCGAATACAACTGAAAAAACACACTTTTTCAGTTATATTCGCTTGACAGTTATGCAAAATAACATTAATATTTTCAACTTATATCATATTGGAGCTATTATATTCATCTGTGTTTCTCGCTAGTCAGAATTTTGATATCTCATACCGTTCAAAAGTTATCATCAAGAAACTGATATTTCTCCCAATCGACATCCATAGACTCCTAATCCTGGAAATTTATTTCCCCACTTTTAGGGAAAAATAATCATCTTCTCAATTTCAGAAATTAAAATTGATTTATTTGTCCTCCAGGACCCGGAGTCGTGACGTAGACATCACTCGATTCTGTTCATATTTCCATACAGAATCGGTAATACCTACGTCATGACTCGTGGTCTCTGGAAGACAATTGATTTGATTTAAATATACTCATTCATTGAGTATGACCACGGTGTCTTGATCTCTGAATTATTTTATTCTTATTCAACTAATATTATGTTTGTTTTGTTATATTCTTCTCGAATTTGTTCCTATGTATTTCTAATTGTATAATATAAATATAATAATAATATAAATATAATTCATATGATAATAATATATAATATAATATAATTTATATAATAATATAAATATAATTTATACTTGTAAAATCAAGGACAGTGAAATAAGTTCGAATCATTATTTGTTACAGTTTCGTCAACATGAAAATCAACTCATACTAGTGATGCCCGCACACAAGATTCAGTTCTTACGCAGGCTTCTTCTTTTCTTCTTTTCTTCTATCTAGATTTTGCAATGTTGCATGACAAAAGCCATCAGATATTTTCGATTTCAATTTTCAATTTGAATATCATTTTATTCTTGTTCATACAACACATATTCTTGTACAAACATACATTTAAACATATAGTCTTATAACAATATCATAATACTAAATAACAATACATGGAACCAATATCTCGACTCTATAAATATATACATCAATTTTGAACGTTTCAAGGTAAAATGGAATTGATCGCAAGAAATTAATTTCAATTTCAAGAAAGAGATTTCAATTGTGATGTTTAATCTTAATTTAGAAACAAGAAGCCCGCGTAAGAGAAAAACTCTTGTGTGCGGGCTGTCTGAAATAATATATGTCGAAATGGTAAGTTGCGATTTCAGTCTTGACTTATTATTATTATTAATTTATTTATTTTTATTCATTTTTTTAATGATTTAAAGAATGTGGGTTATGGAAATGATAATATATGGAAAACACAAAATATGATGTATGCAACATACACACATAGTAATATTTGAATAATGTTCTACGTTTTACTTGATAATTTTTAAAATGAATTCATTAGGTGATTTCACCAAAATATAAATCAAGATATATTGCAGTATTCAAGGAAAGTTGAATATTTAATGAGAAGGTTGTCTAAGTTTACGGCCAAATGTAGATGTGAATGGGGCTTTAGAAGTGCATTATGCAGCTATGTCGTCCCTATGTAGAGCATCACAAGTGGGTGCATTAAACGCGCTAAACGCCGTAATTAAAACATATTGCATTCATCGAGACATGCATTTTATTAGTTATATGCAATTATATATATTTAATTATTCATTACCACGTTGTGAAATGAATTGAAGTTATTTAAATCAAATCCGAAAAAAATAAACGATAAAAAAAATGTATTGATTATGAATATGAGAATTCATTGAACACTTTGGAAAAATAATTCAATTCGCAGAGAATTCAATGGAAGATCCAAAAATATCTCCCACAGTGAAAATTTTCAAAAATATTTCCAACAATTAAGAATGTTCGAAGATTCCCAACACTTGACAGCTTTTTTCCGAAATGATTCAATCAACTGAAATTTCTCAATTATCGAATTGAAAATAATGATAATAATGGTAATAATGATGACTATAGAATGATTTGAAATGGAAATTTGTATTTCATTATTGTAGATGCACAATCACCCACGTGCACATTGATTAGTAAAATTAGTCCAATTAGCCGTAAAATTAGTCAAATTAGTTGTAAAATAAGTCAAATTAGTTCAACAAGTCAATTACATATATACTTCAAAGTATCATCATTCCATGGAAGTAATACATCTCAGCTGAAATATCAGCATGATTCGTTAGTCAATATGGAAATAAAATACTGAAAAGCGTAGGAATCTGCATTCATAAAAGTTACACATATGAAAACTGAAGCAGAAGATGCATTTTATACTGTTGGCAAATACATAAATCATTCAAGAAATCATGTTGATAGAAGAAACACAATATAGTTAATTTATATTTCAATATATTTATTTCATAATATTTGTCACTCATTGTGCACATTTTCATAATATAAATCTGCACGAGTATTGAAATACGTCACTTGTGGATATTGAAGAATTAGTCAAATTAGATAACAAGTCAATTACATCTATTCAAAGCATTATAATTGAAACTGAAATTTTAAAAATCTAAAAGAAAAGTTTAGTTTGAAATTTTCAAAAAGTGGAAAAAAAATCAAATTTCAACTGACAAAATGAAATACATGGACTACTGAAAACGTTTGAATCTACCTTCATAAAAGTTACACATATGAAAACAGAAGATGAATTTTAAACTGTTTGGCAAATATATAAATCATTCAAGGTGTCATGATGATGAGAGAAAGACAGTGGTTACAATTGTAATACTTGGCAGCTTGAATTAGTTCGTCAACTTATTTCATGCATAGTAAATCAGTTGTTTCTTCAAACCAGTAGGGCCAACAACACGCGTGACTCGACTACACGAGCAATATATTGCCAATTACTGGGCGATAATATTGCCAATTATTGGGCGGTATTATTGGCGAATGGCCATGAGAAAATCATCCACTGACACAATTCACTTGCAGCTCCGATCGACCGTCTCTCCCATGCATAAGCATTATCGACATGGAGTTTCGAACAATCATATTCAATGATATATTTATGTGTAGTTGCAAATCTGTTCTACTTTTTGAATGATAATAATAATAATAAGCAGAAAAGAGGAGTGTTCGAAAGGAAAAAAAATGAATCTACGATTATGTCTTTCGAGTTCTGAATGATGGATCTATGAATCTATTCCGCCATGAAAATGTCAATACAAACAACAACTACAACAACATATTGGGTTTAACGACGCACTGTACTGATGACTACGATCTATTGGCGTCGGTGAATGATATATGAGATGATGGGATGATGAGATGATCAGGTGTCATTTGGATAGTGGGGAGGAGTCGGTCGTGGCCTGTTGTTAAGGAACAATCCCAGTATTGTCCTGAACGACAGAGGAAAACCACGTGAAAAATTGTCATGGATGGTCAACCATGGCGGAAATCTTTTTTTTTTTTTCAATAACTTCGAAACTTGATACAAAATCTTTGTTCCCCAATTAAGGCTATGAATGAAAGATGGGATCGTTTGGACGGGGCACCACAAGGGCAATCTTACCACCCCATTTTGATTATTTAAAACCAATGAACTTCAACACCAGGACTGCGCTGTCTGTGACCGTTATTTCTCGCCGTAGATAAAAGTATTTCAGTATAAACACAAGAATGTTGATATCTTCCACTTTGGACTGAGTCTCTTGTGCAATGATCACTTCTTTCCATTGACAGCAGATGTGAAGTTTATCATTATACACAATCGACAAATCAAATTAGTGATAGGCCTATAATGTTATAATGCGGAAATCTAACTCCGATCTCTTGAATGACGGTTCAGTGAACTAGTCACTCGACCACTCGTTTATAGTGCGTTGTTAAGAGCTCGCATCTTAGTCAGATTTACAGGGTGAACTTTCGCCACATATATCTCAAGAACCACAAACATTACGGACTTGCGGTAAAATGCATCAAATAAGTAATACCCTCACAATTAGATATGCTTAGTCAAAAATTAAAAAATAATTGTATTATGGATCAATAATTGAATCAAAATATGCCTAATTTGGTGGTTTTCATTGCTTAATTCCTGGTTACCGAATAACAGTAGAAATGAATTACAAACGCACATCCTTAAGTTAAACTTTGCTTATCAATATTTGAGATTCTGATTTGCCTTTTATCCTACAGTTTTCCCAATTTCCTTGGCCAAAATGTGTAATGTAACTAGACTTTGTCCAAATTAAGAAATGAAAAACTCCCCTATCTAGCGGTGGTTACTGGAACTGTACCAATATTATCCTTTTTTCACTTTTCAACCCACAACCAAACTTTTGAACGCACATCGAACTTGGGTCGAGCATTTCGAAGAGAAACATGCTCAGCTAAGAGGCGGGCTCTTAATTTCGATTTACTCTAATATGCTTATAACATTTCCAAGTTTGAAATTTGAAATTGAAATTATATTAAATTAAAAAATTATAATTATAATTATAATTGAATAAAAAAATATTATGAAAAAAAAAATTATAATTGAAATTATATTATGTTTGAAATTGAAATTTTCAATTGAATATTGAAATTGAAAATGTATATATATATTTATTCGGTCAGGGTGTGTGCATTATATAACACACCATCAACACGTTTGTGTAAATTCTTCCTCGTAGCATAGATGACAATGATTAGCCTACACTTCTAATATGGTGAAGACCAGATTTATTTTATTGTTACGATTACATTTCATATCATTAACCAATCAAAAACAACCGCAATAGTAATGAGATTCTGTAATAATAAGCGTATATGTGTATCCAAAGAGAGATGAAGGTTCCGAGCGACCGTCCCATCTATCTCACACTACTAGCGCACGGGTGGTTCGAGCCTTCATCTCACATCAGTTCAAGAGTTTATTAAGGTGTTGAACTAGATTTCGAGATTTACAATTTAGGAATTGTGGTCATGTTTTTTTTTTTATAATATGTCTGGCTGGGTTTCTCTTACATCATTTGTTTTTTTTCACCATCATTGATTATCACGTCTGGTAGAGGTGCAAGTTCGATGTTAATTAACGGACTCAATGTCTTAGTGTTTGAAGCTGAATATGGATCTAGGGGCGAGCGGTTTTCAGCAGTTTCGCCAAATTTGTAATATGTTTTTTTTTTGTATATAATTAAGTTTGCATTATCTATTTGGAATTTGTTCAAGGCTTGGTATTACGCAGTCCAGTCAGATTTTGGGAGATGATGAAAACAAATATGAGTAAACAATGTTGTGTAATGACCATACTGACAGGGGTGCTCCGTGGTTTCCCTCTGTCGTTCAGGTTGATACTGGGATAGTTCCTTAACAACGGGCCACGACCAACTTCTTCCAACTATCCAAAAACACCGAATAAAATAACCTTTCATCACATCATCTCATATATCAATTACCGACGCCAATAGATCGTAGTCATCAGTACAGTGCGTCGTTAAACCTAATATAAATTGAAAAGGTCAATACTGGGATGGTTCCTAACAACAGGCCACGACCAATCAATTCTTCCTATTATCTGAAAATACTTGGTCAAATAATCTTTCATCTCACCATCCCATAATCTCATATATCATTCACTGATGCCAATAGATCGTGTGTAGTCATCAGTAGAGTGCGTAGTTGAACCCAATAAGGATGGATGAATGAATACATTGATTTTATATTGGGTTTAACGACGTACTGTACTGATGACTACGATCTATTGGCGTCGGTGAATGATATATGAGATGATGGGATGGTGATATGAAAGGTTGTTTATTATGTTTTTTTGGATGGTGGAAAGGATGGTCGGTCGTGGCCTGTTAGGAACCATCCCAGTATTGACCTGAACGACAGAGAGAAACCACGAAAAAAACTGTCAGGATGGTCGACTGCGGCGGGAATCAAACCACGGTCTTCTGAGTGACGGCTCAGTGTATTAACCACTCGACCACACGTCTCAGTACGAATAAATAAATGAACAAAATGAGTAAATGCAATGGTGAAGTGCATGTGAAAGACCTTAATCCTTGTACACACGTATACCAACATTACTAATTCATAACAATAGAGATAGAAATGTCAACTATTTACACAAAACAATGATTAATAGTGGTACAAATTAAGTTGTGGTTGTTGCAGCATCGAAACAGTCGATCGTTTGATGATAAATACATACAGGAGACGGTCGTTGAAACCTTCATGTCAGTCACAATAAAGATACCTTGAGATGATGAAAAATACAATAGAATTGCTTGGGTCAGGTTTATATATAAACTATGAAAACCCATTCAAAACTAAGGTATTTATATATTTATTTTCAGATATAATTTGATGTCATGAGGTTTCCACGATGATTAAATGCAATTGTTCCGTTAAAATATAATTATTATCATCATTTTGTTGCTGGACTGTGTTGGGAGTATAGGAAGACATTCGAGAAGTTTAGATTCAAGGTAAAATATACGGAATTTGATGTAAACTGTGCAAAGCATGAGATATTAGATATTGATATAATATGGTGAATTATGTATGGATATATATATATATATATATATATATATATATATATATATATATATATATATATATATATATATTCAATTTATGATTCGATAAATTTCCAATTTGCTCAAAGATCAGTTGTATGTAAGAGTAACACTCGATATTTCTGCCAATTTGATTTTCACCTCACAGCGTACCGTTACATACAAATAACAAGTAACATATTGTGAATGATGTTCACCTCACAGCGTACCGTTACATACAAATAACAAGTAACATATTGTGAATGTTGTTCACCTCACAGCGTACCGTTACATACATATAACAAGTAACATATTGTGAATGATGTTTACCTCACAGCGTACCGTTACATACAAATAACAAGTAACATATTGTGAATGTTTATTATGGATCGACAGTATTTCAGAAGATACTTTTCTGAATGGTGTGAAGCAGTTTCATCACAAAATGTGCATTGAGATGTCACTGAGATCGTTTACATGTCACATTGAGACCGACAATTTCACACTGTGGGTTGGTTCTCCTCAAGAGTTGATTGGTAGTTGATTTAGCGGAATATTATTTTTTGTGATACCTTTTGAACGGTATGAGATATCAAAATTCTAATACACGAGAAACACAGATATATTCAATTCCTTCAATATGGTGTGGACCCCTGAATCATAACTATTCGACACAATATATCGCATAATTGTCAAGCGTATACAGCTAGAAAAAAACATTTTTTCAGCCGTATACGCTCCATAATAATGCTGCATCAGTTATATTGCTACCGGCACAGGTAGCTGAGTGGTTAACGCACTTGCTCCATGTCGGACCCGGTTCGATCCCCGCCACTGTCCATCTTCATGGGGTTTTTTCGTGGTTTCCCTCTGTAGTCTAGGCTAATGCCGGGATGGTTCCCACAATATAGGCCACGACCGCTTCCTTCCCAATATCCTTCCCATCACCCATAAAACCTTCATCTCAGCATCCCATCATCTCATCAATCATTCATCCGACGCCAATAGATCTCAGTCATCGTTACAGTGCGTCGTTAAAACCCAATATAGTTATATTGCTATATTTAATATACCATCTCAAAGGAATTGAACATATCCGTGTTTACTCCGTATTCGAATTCTGATATCTCACACCGTTCAAAAGTTATCACCAAAACATAATATTCCGTTGAATCAACTCCCCATTAACTCTTGAATACCGTAATGCACCTTTCTCACCGAATGAGTGCATTACTAAACACAACAACTTTCATTGTAATGAATGCAAATGAGGCACAGGATACCACTAATTATTACATGGGGGAGATAGGCCTGCTGTTAAACAAGGAAATTAACTACAGGTAAATGCAGCATATGCTTTGTGAGGTGAGCAACATATATGTGTATGGAATGAAATCGAAATCCAAGCACCATGGTTCTGTAACTATAATGTCTCTTCAGTCACTGCCTTCGTGCCACAACAACAACAACAACAACAACAACAACAACAACAACAACAAGAGAGCATGAGTCAAATGGAGTGGTCGATTAAGCTGGATTAGGGGAACAAGTGCACAGTGATTTTTTTTAATTTACTGTTTTTGACTTTCAACTTTTATGATCATGAAAAATCATCCTGTATATTCAACAACTTCGAAACTAGATTCCAATCGATATTTACGATATTCATTCACCTAATTTTGAAGGAAATTTCAAGAAACATCATCTCAATTTCGAAAACTATAATTACATTTTGTCCTCCAGAGACCACGAACCATGACGTAGACATCACCGATGGTTCAGAAACATGAACAGAATAACGCAATGTCAACGTCACGACTCATAAAAAGGGTCAAGTCTCGGGCCCGGATTCACAAAGAGTCCTATCTTTAGGACGTCTCAATGTGGGACCATTTTAATAGTTGGAACTAAAATCGGTCTCAAGTTGGGACTATTTCACCGAGTAAGGATCAATATTGGTTCTGAATTGATGAAATGGACCTACCTTAGGGTGTCCTAAAGTTGGGACTCTGTGAATTTGGGTCCTGGAATATACTTCCGAAATAGAGATAAAGATTTCCGGTTTCCTTTGGAATTGAGGAAATGAATATCTACAATTTAATATGAATATGAATAGATTATTAAATTAATATTTCTATTAATTTCTAGTATTCTCTGGAATTGGAGTGATAAATAAATTCGTCATCATTCATCAAAATCTATTTCAGGATTGTGATGTCCTTAAATTTCAATGTCAACATCCGGTAAAGCCATCTCACGAGACAGCAAGTGTACGTGAGACAACACACACACACACACACACACACACACACACACACACACACACACACACAAGCAAGCCTTGAAGTCGACTTTCATTGTCACCTCGAATTACAATACTACTGATCACGGCTTCCCAAACATGCTCTGTACAACGTAATTGCAAAACGAGGCTAATTGTTTCCCTTTTACTGTCTTTATAACCATGCTTCACAAGACTCGAGGGTAATTAACTATACGCTAATTGAGCAATTAATAATATATTAGCATCATGGATAGGTCGCTCTCGACTGTGTAGTACTTCTTGCTTGGTGATGGTAAACTTTCGAAAAAAAATATGAACGAATTCATAAATTACACATTTCCAGGTAAAAAATCAAAAAGTCGAGTTTTTTTTTTATTTTCATTTTGTATTGGGTTTAACGACGCACTGTAATGATGACTGAGATATATTGGCGTCGGATGAATGATTAATGAGATGATGAGATGATGAGATGAAGGTTTTATGGGTAGTGGGAAGGATAGTGGGAAGGAACGGTCGTGGCCTATATTGTGGGAACCATCCCGGCATTAGCCTAGACTACAAAGGGAAACCACGAAAAATCCCTGTAAAGATGGACGGTGGCGGGGATCGAACCGGGTCCGATATGTCCCTTCACCTCCCGGATCACACGAAGCAAGTGAGCTGACCACTCAGCTAATGAAGGTTTTATGGGTAATGGGAAGGATAGTGGGAAGGAAGCGGTCGTGGCCTATATTGTGGGAACCATCCCGGCATTAGCCTAGACTACAAAGGGAAACCACGAAAAATCCCTGTAAAGATGGACGGTGGCGGGGATCGAACCGGGTCCGATATGTCCCTTCACCTCCCGGATCACACGAAACAAGTGCGCTAACCACTCAGCTACTGTGCCGACAAGTCAAATTTTCCAATGTCTTTTTTCGAAATGTATACATTTAAAAAAATATATATATAGGCATCAAGTTCTCGTGTTATTCACGTGCTAATAATAACGAGCCATCAATTCATTTTATTTCGAACTAGGGATGAGCCGTCTTTCATGGCACTGGAGCCGACCAAAGCACCGCCTTAGCAACTTGAGTCACAATGGGGCATGGGTTATTGTGAACGTCATTTCATCTATCATCATTTCATAGTTTCAAAATCACCTGCTCATTCGTAACCCCAAAAACCTACCTGCTGATGGGATCGTTGAGCAAACAATGATCATCCCAACCAATCATGACCTACTTATTGAATGTCGATCTTTATGCTAAAGCTTTCTGTTGATCATATATCTGTTTAATTACACTTGCAAGTACTTTACATGGAAACCGTACTCAACTTTACCTCCTTCATTGCCAACATGAAGAACGACGATTGTTATTTCGAATGCAAGAGTAGACGCAGACAGGAAATAGGAAACAATACACAGTGCATTCTATGAGTGTGGTGAATGCCATCTCTGAGAAAGTGAAGCGTCTCAATTGTTACTATGTTTGTAGCGAAAACATTATATGGATTAACCTTTTCATCTGTCATATTATACATATATATATATATATATATATATATATATATATATATATATATATATATATATATATATATATATATATATATATTTATATATATATATACATATATATATATATATATATATATATATATATATATATATATATATATATATATATATAATATATATATATATATATATAATATATATATATATATATATATATATATATATATATATATATATATATATATGTATATATATATATATATATATATATATATATATATATATATATATTGTATATATATATTGAACCTTGGAACCTGTTGATCTGTAAAGACACAGCCTATGAGAGTCGTTTCTCAAATTTGTCTTGTCATATAAATGTGTCGATTATTCGACTTGAATCTCAGTTACTATTTAGCTCAGTTGGTTAGAGCTTTGGGTACAAACCAAGAGGTTCTGGGTTCAAGTCCCGGAATGGACACATTTTCATGATATGACAGAAACGTTTATATATATTATTTTAATGAATGAAGTAGAACGCTTCTGTATGAGAAAACCGTCAATTGAAGTGTTATCAAGTTTTGTGAGGTTAATCGGATCATTAACTCAACGCAGACTTAAATACAGACAACAATTATAAGTCCAGCTCATCACGCAGCGTGTTCCATGTTGCTGTCACTCTCACTCTCAGTCGAAACGCGATCTTCCTGTTCAGTCATGCAGTCATGTCAGCCATGTCAGCTGTGTCAGTCATGTCAGTCATGTCAGTCATGCGTTGAGCTGTGAGCAGATGATCGCTAGTATCGAAGAAGCTCTGTGTGAATTTCACACCGAGATATGCTATATATATAAATACTTCAATAATGAAAAATAAAGTATCTACCTTACAAAAGGTTGCCAATTAAACACAGAATAATATAAAAATGGAAATAACATATTGATAAATAGAGCGAAATCATTACAAAAGTGTATGATGAAAAAAAATCAATAGTATTGGGCCAAAATCTAGAAAATTGAATATTGTAATTGATAACTTATTTAAAATAAGGAGAGGATAAAGAGAATGAAATATTAAAAAAAAAGAGGAAAAAAATATTCGAAAAAGTTATCAACCCGTGAAAAAAAAATGTATATTATATAAAAGCGATAAATTCAGGCCTACACACACGATTCATTCATAAATGGTTTCTAAAAATTGAAATTGAACCTTTAAAGGCTAGGATATACTCTAGCTAGAGAATATAGCTAGAATAGTAT
>OZ023339.1:14240061-14267561 GCA_964007535.1 Brachyptera risi | reverse complement strand
TCACGCACCATCACCATCAGATCTCACTGTTGAGTTGTCCCGATATGAATAAATGAATGATGAACAAAAAAGGGAACATTATCAGTATATTGAGTTAATTTAGCAAAAAATCAGTTTTTTGTGATCACTTTTGAACGGTATGGGATATAAAAGTTGAGGAAACATATTTTCAATACATTCGAGAAGGTGTAAGTAATAACTATTTGACTCGGATCGTATAACTGACAAGCGTATACAGCCAATGAATGTATTTTCAGCTGAATATAATTTGGGAGTTGAAAAGTTCATAATATGTTACTAACACAATCTTCCGAGTATTGAAAACAGTTGTTCCCAGCAGGCGTATTAGGATTTTCATATATGTATCGTGATATTGGCACATTATACTATAATTGGAACTCGTATGATTATTTTGGTTATTTTGTATCATTTTATTATTTTATTATTTCATTATGTATTATTATTTTGATTATTTGTATGATTATTTTGTGTCAGTTATATTAAGTCTGTTAACAGGCTTTGTGGAATATTGTGAACTTTTCTGTATAATCTTGAATTGACAAATACAAAATCTTGAAAAAAATGCCATTCAGAAGTTATCACTAAAAAGATTGATATTCCACTTAATCGACTACCGTGGACTCTTGATGAACAATTATTGTATATTGTGTGCTATAAACGTAAGTATGATGTGCATGCTGGTATAGACAGTGTGTAAAATGCACATCAGTGGAAATAATAACACTACAAACAACTAAAGCTATTAAATTAATAATTTGAAAGTAGAAAGTGAGATGTAATTTTAAATGCATTTTGTGGTTTGTGAGACAAACAATCGTTTAATTTGTTTCCTGAAACACTTTCATATGAGAAAGGTAAAATGTCATAAATATGTGGAATAAACATCACAGTTGAGAAGTGTGACTTCCTCTGAGGGTGAAGAGTTATAAATCCATGATGGCTAAGAAAGTGTGGAGTCAAGGTGTCTCAATTCTCTTGGGGCTGAAAGATACCACCAGGGTGATTTCACAGGTATAAGTGATCATGAAAAGTGAACGGTGCAAGATACAAAATCAACAGATACATAATAAGATGGAGACAATGTTTGTTGGAAATGCTAATGAGTCAAATTTTCAAGAACAAAGGTGGAAAGATCAGTTGTATGTAACAGTAACACTCGATATTTCTGCTATCGATTTTCACCTCACAGCGTACCGTTATACAAATAACAAGTAAAATATTGTGAATGTTCATTATGGTTCGACAATATTCTATAAGATACTTCTCTGAATGGTGTGAAGCAGTTTCAGAATTTCACTACAATAAGCTAGAACGGCAAGCCACTTAGATCGTTTGTGTAACGTATAAACGATCGCAGTGACTTTTCATTTGAAAATACTGTATTGCAACTGCTTCACACCATTCAGAGAAGTATCTTCTAAAATACTGTCGATCCATAATAAACATTCACAATATGATACTTGTTATTTGTATGTAACGGTACGCTGTGAGGTGAAAATACCTAGCATTACTACAATATACAAGTGATATTTCAACCTTTGTTATCATCACAATTTACTCGTATAAGCCTTTTCGAAAAATATTATCCGTAACAGATAAGGTATCTGTTGATTTTGTATTTTGCACGATTCAAATGTCATGATCATGTATATCTGTGTAATCAACCTGGCGGGGACATTTAACCCTACGTACACTGGGTACGCCTTGATAAGCTGGTAAGTCCACCGCCAACATTATTCAATTACACTATCAATACGCCTTCTATACTCAAGCCAGGTGGAAATGGGTGCAGCCAATTCCTCCACAGCCACCCAACCTTTGGTAATTAACTTCGACAGCGATTAACAAAACGAGAACAATCCAAGAGGCTTATGGCGACTGAATGCAGTGGTTGGACGGTGAGGGGGGTGGGGGGGGGACGGTACAATGCCCCCTCTTAGTTAATGTATGAAGTGGATAATTTGTTCACATTTGTATCTAAAAACTCGAGTGTAATAATTTTAGAATGGAGAATTGACTAAATTTTCTTCAAAATAAAATCTAACAAATTTCCATATTCATTTTTTTGGCTAGTTTGGAAGGCATAAGAACAATTTATAACTATCAATAATATACTAATGTACTTTAGAAAAATGTGATATTCAATTCGCCCAAGGTCTATCAACTATTTAGCTGAATTTTAGGCACATATGATAGTTTACCTTTATGGGAATCTGTTTCACCGAGAATGGAAAATAATGTTGACGGGAGTTGGAGGCTCAACGGCCACGAGCCACCACGGCTAGAGTCGGTGAAATATGGGGACTCGGAAACCCAGATTCAGGATATTTTGGCTACGAGCTTTATGAAAACTTGGTCAAGTTTCGGACGATTTGGCCAAGTTATGGGATATTCAAGGTCAGTTTCAAGATGACTCGGCTTAATTTTAGGATATTTTTCCTTGATTTCAGGAAGACTTGTTGAAGTCTCGGAATATATCAACTTACTTCTAGAATTCTCATTTGTTTGGGTTCGCTTAGCTTGATATTCGATGGGTTACATTGAGTTGCCCGAAACAACAACAACAACAACAACAACGACAACAACCTATAATGTCAGAATAGATTACGACATGGACTACCTGAATAAAAGCTTGCCAAAATGATGTGGGACAAAGAACTGGTTACAGCACGTTTTCCTTTCACAGTTCCACTCTCCATGTTATTTACAAAAACCAAGTTCACGTAATCTGCACTATTATATGGTCGGTTAGTGTTATTTCACTTTGGCCAGTTGGTATTAGCCTGCAGTAATTAAATACCTCTCCTCTCAATGGTTAGTTATCATCACGCTTGTATCCACGAGAGATGGAGACTCGAACCACATGTCCGTTAGTGGTATGGGATAGGGGAGACGGTCGCTCGGAACCTTCATCTCTCGTGAATAAAAGTTACAAGGAGAGATGAAGGATCAAACCACCCGCGCGTTAGTGGTGTGGGATAGGGGAGAACGGTCGCTCGAAACCTTCATCTCTTGTGGATACAAATATATAAAGGCCATGTGTATAGCACCATCCTAGAAATATCCCGGTTCGGGACTCTAAATCGTCAGTGGTGTTACATAGGAAAAACGGTCGATCGGGACTGTCAAAAATGTATGTTGATGATTTCCACTGAGAAGTTTTAATGACTGCAAGTCACGCGAACAACAAACACCTATAATGATTGGCATATGAGTGAGAGTGAGACAGATAGATGGGAGTTGGCACGAGTGCAAGTGAGATAGGTATACTATAGTGTGATGATGGGCCTATGATGAGTGAGAGTGAGACAGATAGATGGGAGTTGATATGAGTGTGAGTGAGAGGGTTGTACTATTATGATAATATGCCCATGATGAGTGAGAGTGAGATGACAGTATGCAATATGTACAAGAGACAGAGGTATACATCCTGATATGAGTGCGACAGAGACGGGTATATATAGATTATAGTTGAACAAGTGTAAGTGGGAGAGAGACAGAGATATACGTTCTGATATGTGTGCGACAGAGACGGGTATATATAGATTATAGTTGAACAAGTGTAAGTGGGAGAGAGACAGAGATATACGTTCTGATATGAGTGCGAGTGAGATGGGTATACATGGATTATAGTTGAACAGTGAAGTGGGATAGAGACAGAGATATACGTCCTGATATGAGGGCGAGTGAGATGGGTATACATGGATTATAGTTGAACAGTGAAGTGGGATAGAGACAGAGATATACGTCCTGATATGAGGGCGAGTGAGATGGGTATACATGGATTATAGTTGAACAGTGAAGTGGGATAGAGACAGAGATATACGTCCTGATATGAGGGCGAGTGAGATGGGTATACATGGATTATAGTTGAACAGTGAAGTGGGATAGAGACAGAGATATACGTCCTGATATGAGGGCGAGTGAGATGGGTATACATGGATTATAGTTGAACAGTGAAGTGGGATAGAGACAGAGATATACGTCCTGATATGAGGGCGAGTGAGATGGGTATACATGGATTATAGTTGAACAGTGAAGTGGGATAGAGACAGAGATATACGTCCTGATATGAGGGCGAGTGAGATGGGTATACATGGATTATAGTTGAACAGTGAAGTGGGATAGAGACAGAGATATACGTCCTGATATGAGGGCGAGTGAGATGGGTATACATGGATTATAGTTGAACAGTGAAGTGGGAGAGAGACAGATGGTGAAGATGAAAGTGAGAATGGATGAGTAGGAAATAAGACGAATATACTTGCACTTTTACTGAGTGCATCCAATGATGTTGCTGAAACTTTTGCTGAAAGTTAATCTTTTTAGAAGCATTCTAGATTCAATATTATCACTATTTTCAACATCTTGAACTTGTCAAAAAAAAAAATCATCAACTACCAATTAAAGCTACTGGTGACAAGGTAGGATATATTGTGTTGGAGAAAATCACTCTTCATTTTCCTTTCATTTTCGATTCTTTTTTGACAAGCATTTTTGATTGGAAAAATATAAAATATACATTTCAAAGCGTTCTCAGCTTCCATAGAGCATAAAAATACCGTCAAGGCGATTACACAGACATGAATGATTAAAGAATTTCTGAAGTTTAAGATACAAAATTAACGAATACATCACAAGATGCAGACAATATTTGTCAAAAATGCTAGTAAGATGCAGACCAATATTTGTCGAAAATGCTAGTGAGTCAAATTATATGAGAACAAAGTTAGAAAGATCAGTTCTCGATATTTTTGCCATCGATTTTCACCTCACAGCGTACCGTTACATACAAATAACAAGTAACATATTGTGAATGTTTATTATGAATCGACTGTATTTTATAAGATACTTCTCTGAATGGTGTGAAGCAGTTTCACTACAATATGTTCATCCGGAAAATCACTATACGATCGTTAATATATTTTATATACGCTGCAAATGTCAGGTTGTGGGTGGATTCTCCTTCAATGAGAAAAATGTGCTCAAACACGGTTAAGAAACGAATATTACGAAGGATATTTTTTACAATTGTTTGACCTAACCAATACCTCGATCATTACCAACCACAAATCTCATTAAAACTTATTAATTCACTATTACGTTAACACGTAAATTTCCATCGACCATATGGTCACCACTACCAACCACTTAGAACAATAAACCCGAATAAAACGAAATTATTTAACCCACATTTTCTGATTACACATTACATCACATCTCCTAATTTACTACGTCTACTCAATTATAGCATCAACACTTCTCCCACCGACACACCCAATCGCCAATATTCACGGATTCAAAAAGACTCCAATCGAACCTTCATAAACAAATATCATATATTCTGAAGGACCGATCGGATGTTTCCTCCTATTTGTTCAACTATAACGATTGGATGTTTTGAGACTTCATTTCTGTTAGAATGGAATATTCCTCCTCCTGGGAAAATTTGAATGTTCGGAACTTCCTATCGGTGATGGTAATAGATGTAAGGAGACGTGAATCGTGACTGAAAGTGTGGTTAAACGCCTCTTCACTGAAAAAGTGAAATCAATGGTAGATGTATAAATGTGTTAACGAGTGAAGAAATGTCAATGTTGAATGTTGGTATTCCATCAATCTGTCAACAGATGGTGTTGTTTTGGGTTGTTTTAGGTTCCAAGTGTTGTTTTAGGTTGTAAGTTATGTGAGTATTGTTGTAGGTTGTTTTTAGGTTGTAAGTGTCGTTTTGGATGGTGGGTGTCGTTTTAGGTTTTTTTTTTGTATATTGGGTTTTAACGACGCACTGTAATGATAACTGAGATCTATTGGCGTTGGATGAATGATTAATGAGATGATGGGATGATGAGATGAAGGTTTTATGGGTAATGGGAAGGATAGTGGGAAGGAAGCGGTCGTGGCCTATATTGTGGGAACCATCCCGGCATCAGCCTAGACTACAGCTAGGGAAACCACGAAAGACCTCTGTAAAGATGGACGGTAGCGGGGATCGAACCGGGTCCAACATGCCCACTACCTCCCGGGTCACGTGGGGCAAGTGCGGTAACCACTCAGCTACCTGTGCCGGTAATATAAATACAAAAAACAATTAATACAAATATAAATACAAAAAAAAATTAATACAAATAAACGCTTTCGATTCTTCAGCGACTTCCATTGATCTTTTGGTCTTCTAACGTTCATTTCATCTCTCCATTTCTATGAATGTTCTGGTATTTTATTCAATAAACCTCCATCTCATCATCCTATCATCTCATCATCTCATCATCTCGTCATCCCATCATCTCATCAACCATTCACCCGACGATGATAGATCTCAGATATCATAAAAGTACATCGTTACACCCAATAAAAATTAAATGTGGCAACAAAATAAATGAATAAATGAATAAATAAATATACTCTCGACTTCTGAGCGACTTTTGTTGATCTTTTAGTCTCCTGACCCACATTTCAACTCCCCATGCGGTTCTATTATATGATGTTCTGGTATTTTGGCGCCATCTAGTCATTACCTCATTCCATGTTCAACCGTTAATATCCCATTAGTCCAGCTCACTGGCTTCAACACCTCGTGGGTCCGACTAGACAGAGAGGAAAGATGCTTCGACACGTTGGCGAGAGAGAGACGGAGATAGTTCGGAAAGTGAAATCAAAACAGAAACACAACGGCCTTGCCTCTCCTTAAAAACTTGGCAATTCCTCTTGAAGTCTATAAAAGTTTACAAGTGTCTATCAACACCTGGAGACGTGTGATCGGTAGTGCTGTAGGATAGGAGAGCGGTCGATCAGTTGGTTATTTATATCCATATTGGGTTTAACGACGTACTGTACTGATGACCACGATTTATTGGCGTCAGTGAATGATATATGAGATGATGGGATGGAAGGTTATTTTATTGGATGTTTTTGGATAGTGGGAAGGAGTTGGTCGTGGCCGGTTGTTAAGGAACCATCCCAGTATTGACCTGAACGACTACGGAAAACCCCTGTCAGGATGGTCGACCATGGCGGCAATCGAACCCTGGTCTCCTGAATGACAGTTCAGTGTATTAATCACTCGTCTCAGGTCACTCTCAATTTTCCTACGATACTAAAAAATGTCCGTTCAATATAATTCAAAGAAAAGAGATTAGGCCTATTGTGTACTTGAATGATGTTGATTACAAGTAAAAACACGTGCCTTTACAGACCATACATATATATTACCGAGATGAGTTACTCAACGTTGAGAAGGCGTACATATTAATTAGTGTCTTGGCAGTAGCTTCACATCGCTTCGCTAACCGGGAAGTTTCCGCCATATTCGACCTATTCTAGTGATAATATAGAATGTCTCGCTTAGATTCTATTTGCAAATGTTCAATACGGCCGCCGAGATCGGAATGAGCATATGTAGCTATCGGCTGCAGGAGTAACAATCTTGGTGAGGTAATATAGGACGCCTTGCTCAGATTATATTTGCAAATGTCCAATATGGCCACCGAGATAGGAACGAGCATATGTCGCTATCGGCTGCAGGAGTAACGTATCTCGGTGAGGTGATAAAGAATGCCTCGCTTAGATTCTATTTGCAAATGTCCAATATGGCCACCGAGATAGGAACGAGCATATGTCGCTATCGGCTGCAGGAGTAACGTATCTCGGTGAGGTGATAAAGAATGCCTCGCTTGGATTCCATTTGTAAATGTCCAATATGGCCGCCGAGATAGGGACGAGCATATGTCGCTATTGGCTGCAGGAGTAAAGTATCTCAGTGAGGTAATATATACCTACGTACAGACAAGACATACAACCCGACGATATCGCTGATTGCTCCAGCAAGTAATCAGCTAGCCAACACTTGTTGTCTTTTCACTTTCCTTGCTCTGCCCCGCGCACAACATCTAGGTGTAACCCATGTGACGTCACTGTGTCCATATAGCCGTGCCTCACACACTGTATATAGCAGGCGGTGGCAACAACAACACGGTATCAGTGAGTGGGAGGAACAGCTTTATGCGCTTACACCAGAAATAGTTACATGTTCTCATGTTTAAAAACATGTTTATATTTAATTGAAGATTTCCATTACATATACCGAAAAAGAAATTGGATCCGTTTTTTTATATTGGGTTTTAACGACGCACTATAATGATTAGTAAGATATATTGGCGTCGAATGAAAGATTAATGAGATGGTGGGATGATGAGATGAAGGTTTTTTAGGTTTTGGGAAGGATAGTGGGAAGGTAGCGGTCGTGGTCTATATTGTAGGAACCATCCCGGCATTAGCCTAGACTACAGAGGGAAACCACGAAAAACCCCTGTAAAGATGGACAGTGGCGGGGATAGTACCGGGTCCGATATGCCCCTTCGCATCCCGGATCACATGAAGCAAGTGCATTAACCACTGCGCTGCATGTGCCGGTGGATTCGTTTTCATATTTTTTTTTTCTCAAATTTTGTACGCTGCATACAGATCAGGAAAAATAATCAACTTGAAACTTTTTTCACATATTGGTGTCATACCAGAATGGGTTGGGATTGTTTAAAAGAAAAATGATTCAATGGTTTTTCCGAGGAAAAAAAATCGAAAAGTTTAAAAAATCCACATAAGAATAACAAGAAGGGAAAATACTCTTATCTTTTTTTTAAGCTTTAAAATCTTCACTGAATATGGAAAACATAATTACGGATATTTTCAGTGACTTTTACAACAATGGGATGGGAAATAACAAATACAACGCAATAAAAGTAGTCATTTTATTGAATATTGGGATCAATTGGTTTTGCAAAGTGTATAGGGCCTATATGCGACAGGTTGCAGTACTATATAACTACATATCAACAACCGGCACAGTAGCTGAGTGGTTAGCGCACTTGCTTCACATGACCCGGGAGGTGAAGGGACATATCGGACCCGATTCGATCCCCGCCACCGTCCATCTTTACAGGGGTTTTTCGTGGTTTCCCTTTGTAGTCTAGGCTAATGCCGGGATGGTTCCCATAATATAGGCCACGACCGCTTCCTTTCCACTATCCTTCCCATTACCCATAAAAACCTTCATCACATCATCCCATCATCTAAATAATCATGCATCCGACGCCAATAGATCTTATAATCATTACGGTGCGTCGTTAAAACCCAATATAAAAAAATAAAAATAATACATATCAACAAGTTGCATAGGCACGATGTAGTGATACCAACCTAGTTGATACTAATATAAATAAGGTGACTCAACTCCCATACTGATAACATGGAGGGTATTTATGGTTTCTTGAGGTCAGTTCAGAGCTAATGTAGCTAGCACGTTACCAACTGAGCTACCAACTAGCATTGGTTGACACCTTTTCTTCATTGGTGGCTCAAAAAAAAAACCTGTCCCATAACCTTTCAACTTTTTATAACGTCGACGCATCTTATATATAAGGTCTACAGTTTACAAATGGGTTATCATATCCCTGCAAAGTAGAACTACAATCGAAGGTAAACTTGTATCCGCGAGATATGAAGGTTCCGAGCGACCGTCTCCCCTATCCAACACCTCTATCGCGCTGGTGTCCCAATCATTCATCTCAATACAAGAATACGAAACTATGTTACTTATTAAAAGCGTAGGAAGAATAAAACACACCCAATTGAAATCACGATCGACCGTTTTCCCCATCAACATACTCTAATATACGGTGGTTTCGAGCATTCAAGATGATTTACTCGGCAGTCAGGTGGAGTTATGTGTGGATAGATCGGTTATGATTATAGTTATTTGTGGGTTAACTATAGGAAATATCACTTAGGCCCAGTATTACCAAGTCCAGTTAGTATTTATCTGAGAGTTGGTGAAAACAAATAGCATGGATAACCATGGTGATAACAAGTTTGAACTGTCAGATAAAGGCTAACTAGACTTGGTAATACCGGGCCTTAGTCAGTCACCTACTCTTTAGTTATCGGGATCAGTCATAAAAGCTATGAGGCGGTCTTTAGCTAGTAACATTCTGTAGTATATATGGTGTGGATGAGGGCCCAACCCAATAAACGCCTTATATGGACACTTGGGCCTAGATTCACAATGAGTTCTACGTTCAGGACGTCTCCAGTTGGGACCATTCAACTTAGTTGGGACAAATATTAGTCAAGTTGGGACCATTTTACCGAGTTGGGACAAATATTGGTCTCAAGTTGGGACTATTTCACTGAGTTGAGACGAATATTGGTCTTGAGTTGGGAGCATTTTACCGAGTTAGGACTGATATTAGTCTCAAGTTGGGACCATTTTACCGAGTTAGGACAAATATTGGTCTCAAGTTGGGACCATTTTACCGAGTTAGGACAAATATTGGTCTCAAGTTGGGACCATTTTACCGAGTTAGGACAAATATTGGTCTCAAGTTGGGACTATTTCACTGAGTTGAGACCAATATTGGTCTCAAGTTGGGACCATTTTACCGAGTTAGGACAAATATTGGTCTCAAGTTGGGACCATTTTACCGAGTTAGGACAAATATTGGTCTCAAGTTGGGACCATTTTACCGAGTTAGGACCAATATTAGAATCAAGTTGGGACCATTTTACCGAGTTAGGACCAATATCAGTCTCAAGTTGGGACCATTTTACCGAGTTGGGACAAATATTGGTCTCAAGTTGGGACCATTTTACTGAGTTAGGACCAGCATTGGTCTCAAGTTGGGACTATTTTACTGAGTTAGGACCAACATTGGTCTCAAGTTGGGACCATTCTACTGAGTTAGGACCAATATTAGAATCAAGTTGGGACCATTTTACCGAGTTAGGACCAACATTGGTCTCAAGTTGGGACCATTCTACTGAGTTAGGACCAGCATTGGTCTCAAGTTGGGACCATTTTACCGAGTTAGGACAAATATTGGTCTCAAGTTGGGACCATTTTACCGAGTTAGGACCAATATTAGAATCAAGTTGGGACCATTTTACCGAGTTAGGACCAATATCAGTCTCAAGTTGGGACCATTTTACCGAGTTGGGACAAATATTGGTCTCAAGTTGGGACCATTTTACCGAGTTAGGACCAATATTGGTCTCAAGTTGGGACTATTTCACTGAGTTGGGACAAATATTGGTCTCAAGTTGGGACCATTTTACCGAGTTAGGACAAATATTGGTCTCAAGTTAGGACCATTTTACCAAGTTAGGACAAATATTGGTCTCAAGTTGGGACCATTTTACCGAGTTAGGACAAATATTGGTCTCAAGTTGGGACCATTTTACCGAGTTAGGACAAATATTGGTCTTCTCAAGTTGGGACCATTTTACCGAGTTAGGACCAATATCAGAATCAAGTTGGGACCATTTTACCGAGTTAGGACCAATATCAGTCTCAAGTTGGGACCATTTTACCAAGTTGGGACAAATATTGGTCTCAAGTTGGGACCATTTTACTGAGTTAGGACCAGCATTGGTCTCAAGTTGGGACCATTTTACCGAGTTAGGACCAATATTAGAATCAAGTTGGGACCATTTTACCGAGTTAGGACCAATATCAGTCTCAAGTTGGGACCATTTTACCGAGTTAGGACCAACATTGGTCTCAAGTTGGGACCATTCTACTGAGTTAGGACCAACATTGGTCTCAAGTTGGGACTATTTTACTGAGTTAGGACCAACATTGGTCTCAAGTTGGGACCATTCTACTGAGTTAGGACCAACATTGGTCTCAAGTTGGGACCATTCTACTGAGTTAGGACCAGCATTGGTCTCAAGTTGGGACCATTCTACTGAGTTAGGACCAACATTGGTCTCAAGTTGGGACCATTCTACTGAGTTAGGACCAACATTGGTCTCAAGTTGGGACCATTCTACTGAGTTAGGACCAACATTGGTCTCAAGTTGGGACCATTCTACTGAGTTAGGACCAGCATTGGTCTCAAGTTGGGACCATTCTACTGAGTTAGGACCAACATTGGTCTCAAGTTGGGACTATTCTACTGAGTTAGGACCAACATTGGTCTCAAGTTGGGACCATTCTACTGAGTTAGGACCAACATTGGTCTCAAGTTGGGACCATTCTACTGAGTTAGGACCAGCATTGGTCTCAAGTTGGGACTATTTTACTGAGTTAGGACCAACATTGGTCTCAAGTTGGGACCATTCTACTGAGTTAGGACCAACATTGGTCTCAAGTTGGGACCATTCTACTGAGTTAGGACCAGCATTGGTCTCAAGTTGGGACCATTCTACTGAGTTAGGACCAACATTGGTCTCAAGTTGGGACCATTCTACTGAGTTAGGACCAGCATTGGTCTCAAGTTGGGACTATTTTACTGAGTTAGGACCAACATTGGTCTCAAGTTGGGACCATTTTACCGAGTTAGGACCAACATTGGTCTCAAGTTGGGACCATTCTACTGAGTTAGGACCAGCATTGGTCTCAAGTTGGGACTATTTTACTGAGTTAGGACCAACATTGGTCTCAAGTTGGGACTATTCTACTGAGTTGAGACGAATATTGGTCTCAAGTTGGGACCATTCTA
Organism: Brachyptera risi; assembly: GCA_964007535.1. Taxonomy (NCBI): domain Eukaryota; kingdom Metazoa; phylum Arthropoda; class Insecta; order Plecoptera; family Taeniopterygidae; genus Brachyptera; species Brachyptera risi. The sequence continues at coordinate 14,255,046 of OZ023339.1, read as the reverse complement.
CTGAGTTGAGACGAATATTGGTCTCAAGTTGGGACCATTTCTCTGAGTTGAGACGAATATTGGTCTCAAGTTGGGACCATTCTACTGAGTTGAGACGAATATTGGTCTCAAGTTGGGACCATTCTACTGAGTTGAGACGAATATTGGTCTCAAGTTGGGACCATTCTACTGAGTTGAGACGAATATTGGTCTCAAGTTGGGACCATTCTACTGAGTTGAGACGAATATTGGTCTCAAGTTGGGACCATTCTACTGAGTTGAGACGAATATTGGTCTCAAGTTGGGACCATTCTACTGAGTTGAGACGAATATTGGTCCAAACTCAGTGAAACGGTCCCAACTTGAGACGTCCTAAAGATGAGACTCTCCATGAGTCACCTTGATGGTTCGGAGGAGCAGAAGAGTTGAAAGGATTTTTCTGAAAATAATTCTACATAGAAGTTTTCGTTAAAAATGAAAATGGTTATCTATGTATCTATTTTTGCATCACTCTATTCATAATTTCTTCATCTTGAATGAAATCTTTTTCTTCATTGCAATGTGTGAATAGATAGGTTATAATTATAGTCATTTGTTGGTTAACTATACGAAACATCACTTAGCTCGTCACCTATATACTCTTCAGTTATTGGAATCAGTTATAAGAGTTATGAGGCGGTCTTCAACTTCAAACATGCATAGGGTGTGGATGAGGACCCAACCCAATGAACGCCTTATATGGACATCTGAAATATATCCATCGAGTGGTCAGCGGAGTAAAAAGAATCATTTTGAATGAATTATTCTATATTGACTGAACGTCAGTTGAACTTTATTGACTGAATCCATTCTTGAATGGAAATTGTATCAGAAACATAGTCATATGCATTAAGAATAAGAGCAGCACTTGGAGTGAATATTAGGTTGCCTTTCATCCATAGTCTTAATTGGGAAACAATGATTTTGTATCAAGTTTCGATGTAATTAAAAAAAAATTAAACATATTAGGTTGCTATTTTGACTTCATTTTGGTGAGAAAAAAATATTTTTCACACTCAAAATGCGTGTAATTCAGAAATGAGAATGGTCAGCCTAATTTATGTGTCCATTATTCACTGAAATTCAATGAATCACAGCTTTTGAAAGATGTAGTTGCCTTTCTGAACGTGAAGCTCGTCCTGAAAAATCATAACATCCCAAAAATCTAGGCCTACATATCTATGACATATTTTTTATATTGGTAGAGAACCTTCTTCCTTTTGTGAAGATGAGTATACTCTGAAAGTGATTGCCTTTTCCGTGGACATCAATCTCCGAATTAATTTTATTACCGTTGACAAAAGTCGATATATCTATTTTTTCTTAGTAATTTCCATAATCCGAAGTCTGGCCGTTTTACTCTGTTGGCGAGCTTAGCCTCTAGAGGGCACTGAATCAATCAAGAGGGCTGTGGAAATGGATTGCAGTTGTTTTTAGAAACGTTGATATAAAACGTAGAGGGAATCAAGAAGGCCGTTCACCGGACCGGAAATAGGTTTTAGATGGGTTTTAGTTTGGATGAAATTAGTTTAGGATGAAAAAAAAAAAAAGAAAAAATCCATGGTAACCATGGATAACAACAGTTTCTGAGATTTATCTGTCGGTATATAAATCATGTTTTGAAGTGATTAATGTGATCAAATTATATTTTCGGTGATGTCAACATGATCTTCGAGCAACATAGTACAAGTGAACATAAAGGGAAGTAATAGTTCTAGTCATTCTGTGAAATACTTACGATTCAAGATTTTGCCTTCTGGTCTAGCCAGAAGGAAGGCTGACATCCAGCTAATATGACATTTAGTGACCATAGAGAGTTCTTATGACTTTGAGGTGTAGTTCTGACTTTCTTTGTTCAATTATATTGTATTTTGGCATAGATTTACGCAGATTTATGTAAGCACATTTCTTATTTTTAGGATTTTCAAGATACTTGAGTCCTAGAAGTCTGAAAATCACTCAATAGAATGCAAGAACCTTGTAAGAAAAATTGTGTGCACGGCCATCAGGATGTCATCAACATCAAGAGGGCTGGAGCAACATGTCTTTTCACTGCCACTGGTGTTTCTTGCATGCATGCCATAACAACTATCAAGGTTTCAAAAAAGAAGGAAATAATTTTTGAACATTGAACTTGTCTAATTTACGATTAATAATAATTTCAAGAAAATAAAATATCCCAAGAAAAGAAGAAGAGAAGAGAAGAAGTTGAGAGAAAAAGAAGACCAACAAACATTTGTGTATCCATCCTGACTTGGTTTTTCGTGGTTTCCCACAGTCCTCGAAGCAAATGCTTGGATGAAGTACTAATTGGCCACGACCTTTAATTAGTAGAGTGATAGGCTGAATTATAACATTATAGGCCTATCACTCATTTTTTTTCCATTTTGTATAATGACAAACTTTACATTTGCTGTTAATGAAAAGAAGTGATCATTGCCCAAGAGACTTAGTTCAAAGTGGAAGATATCAACATTCGTGTGTTTTGTTTACTCTTAATACCAATGCTGATAATGTCCGGATATATATCACAGAAACGGTTTTTACTTATAATGTGTTCCGGACTTTCGGAAACTGCAAGACTTTTATCTGCAGCGGAAAGTTATGGTCACCAACAGCGCAGCCCTGGTTTTGAAGTTCATTGGTTTTAAATAATTAAAATGGGGTGGTAAGATCGCCCTTGTGGTGCCCCGTCCAAACGATCCTACTTTTCATCCTTAGCCTTAATTGGGGAACAATGATGTTGTATCAAGTTTCGATGTTATTAAAAAAAAAAAAAAAAAAAAAAAAAAAAAAGGATGTATGTTTGGTTAGTTTAGTTAGTTTGGGTTGGGTTGACCAAGTTTAATGAGTTTGACAAATTGCATAGTATCAAAGGTGGAAGGATCAGTTGTATGTAACAGTAACACTCGATATTTTTGCCAACGATTTTCACCTCACAGCGTACTGTTACATATACAAATAACAAGTAACATATTGTGGCTGTTCATTGTGGATCGACAGTATTTCATAAGATACTTCTCTAAGGTACGGTATTTCCAGCCTTTTGATGAAAGCAATAATTAAGCATGAATTAAATAAGATTAAACTACACTTACGTTTAGTAATTTAGCAGATACCATATATTGTGGAGCAGTTTCAGTACAACATGTTCATACGTAAGGCCACTACGATTGTTTATATGGTATGTTGACACTAAAAAGATTACGCTGTGAATAGGTTCCCCCTTTACCACATCTGAAGGAAAAATAGCCTCCCTCGGTAGCTCGGTCAGCTGAGGCACCGCTTGAGAAACTGAAGTCACCGTTGGACGTGGGTTCGAACGTCATGTCACTAATCATCACATCATAGTTGCCTAATCACCTGCTCATTCGTACCCCCGGATAATCTAGCTGTTAGTGGGGTCGCTATAAGCAAGCAATAATCAAGAAGAATATACACTGAACACACTGCGTCTTTATTTGTCAATTTATGCAAGCGTTACTCTGAAGAAATTCTTGTGAACTTCAACTTATGCCAAGCAGTGTCGACACATATCATTACTTGTAAAGAAAATATTGTACAAAAACACATACTGAATTATGCAATAGAGTTTAAATATACTTACTATTATTATTATTGCACACTTTAGGTCTTATGTGACTGCAAGGCAAGGTTAATGATATTCAGCAAGGGAGCGACAAAGTTGTTCACTCGTGAAGACAAAACGCAGTATTTAGAAATATATGATGTTCTTATACTTGGTAAATCATAGATACATACCGGTGTAATTTTTTCATTTATTCATGATAGATGCTCAGATATGTGGAGCATATATCCCTAGAAACAAGGCGTAGATTGGCAAGACTATGTGCCATATTTGAAGCATATTCTGGCAATAAGCCATGGAAGGAAATTCAAGAAAGAGTGATGGAGGCACAATACATTGCAAGAGGCGATTATACAGCCAAATTGATGTGTAAGACTGGAAGAACTGATGTCGGAAGATATTCATTCCCAAGTTGGTCTATAGACGACTGGAATAAGCTTGAGAAAATGTGATGGAAAAATTGCTTAAGTCAGTGGTAACTTTTATACGGAGAATCAAGAACAAGACAAATGAGGATGAATAGTGGAATGGGACTTAGTTTATGTAGTGTATCATTATTATTTTTTTTTTTTCAAATTTGTATACAATTATTAGATGTTTGATACTATTTAGAATTAAGACTTTGCCACATGTACATTGTACAAATTGTGAAGATGATGATAAACTGAAAGATATGTTTAGTAAGATAAAGAGAATTGACAACATGGAAAAAGTTCAGCACATTCACAAATATGAAATTTGAAAAGGTTTTGAGAGAATGTAGGCCCTATTTAAGAAGTTGAACAAGGAATTTTGTGGACTCAAAATACGATAGGCCTACATATTCAACGGATATAAGTAAGTGAAAAGAGCCCGTTGTATCAAGTGAAGAGTAATAAATTGGGCAAAAATTGGCGAATTGACTTCTTAAAACCCTTGGTTACGTACGTCATTTTAGTGTCTTAATTAAATATTTATCCAACTAATATTTAATTATAAGTTGGTATCCGTACAACTGGCTCCAACCTTGATGAAATTTAAAATATCAAGATAAAACAATTAAATTAATTCAATAACATAAAAATGTAATAAACAATGTAAATGCACTGATTATTACTATGCACACTTTGGGTCATGAGCGATTGCAGACAAGGTTAATTATATGCAACGAGGGAGCGACAAAATTGCTGGACCGAGAAGACAGAATGTTGTGTGTAGAAATAGGCCTCAAGTTTTTGTAATAAATCATCACTTATTATACTTATAAGCAAGACTTCAGCAGTCCGTTGGTCATACTTGAGATGGTGTCAAGCTGGATTGTGAGATGTAGAGAAAGATGCATTCAGAGAAAATTACGCTGATAATTAACAGTTGGAAATTAGTTAGTTTTAGTGTGAAACTAAAATCAATGAATTGAACAGAAATGTACAACCAAAATTAGAATCAAATCAACAAAAATATTGAAAATATTATTCAAACAAAATTATACAGACACAATAATCGGTCAAAATATTTTCAATATTATGACTAGTAATTTGACAAAAAATGTCACACAAAATTTCCGAACAAACATAGTAGGAATATTATAAAAATCCTTAATATATATATTATAATTGATGACGGGATACTTATCAGATCTGAGTAACCCACCCACAGCGTAATATTTCCAGTGTCAATATAACATATGAAGGATCGCAGTGATTTTCCGGATGCACATATCATAGTGAAACTGCTTCACATCATTCAGAGAAGTATCTTATAAAATACTGTCGATCCATAATGAACATTCACAATATGTTACTTGTTATTTGTATGTAACGGTACGCTGTGAGGTGAATAACAATGGCAAAAATATCGAGTGTTATACTGTTACATACAACTGATCTTTCCACATTTTTCACTATAACATTTGGCTCATTAGCATTTTCGACAAATATTATCCAATTCAGATGAGGTATCTGTTGATTTAGTATCTTGCACGCTTCAGATATATGATTATATATATATCTGTGAAATCACACTCGCGGAAAATTTTCGCCGTACAATGACTGAGGACTACTTAAACCCACCTCAACCGCTCAAGTATAAAAACGAGTATTAGATGATTGCGAAATAGTGGTTGTGGAAGCGGAATCGTCAAATCACATCAATGGGTAAACACACTAAACACAAAGCAGTAAAACCAACAGACCTTTAAACAAGATATAGTAAATAGCACGTTTACATGTATAATACTATCACGTAAATAGGTGTGGGTTCAGCTATATGTACTTGTATACACGGGAGAATTGGCATCGCTTTCCATTACTTCTGAACACATAAATATTATATAATGTACACATGAATATTTCATGAAATATTTTCACTTTTTTGATGATTATTGTTTGCTTAACGACCCCACCAACAGCTAGGTTTTACGGGAGCTCACTTTTTCCATTCTATCAACACCATTCATCTCCACATTTCTTTATTTATACATTCCATTTCATTTCTATTCAACTATTAATGGAATAATTTTCACGAAAATGGTTTCGTGACTTGGTTTTTCGTGGTTTCCCTCAGTCCTCGGAGTAAATGCTTGGATAAAGTACTAATTGGCCACTACCATTAATTAGAAGAGCGATTGGCCTAATTATAACATTATGGGCCTATCACTATTTCAATTTGTCCATTTTGTATAATGATAAACTTTACATCTGCTGTCAATGGAAAGGAGTGATCATTGCCCAAGAGACTTAGTTCAAAGTGGAAGATATCAACATGCGTGTGTTTATACTGAAATACTTTTATCTACTGCGAAAAATTATGGTCACAGAGAGCGCAGTCCTGGTGTTGAAGATCATTAGTTTTAAATAATCAAAATGGGGTGGTAAGATCGCCCTTGTGGTGCCCCGTCCAAACGATCCTATCTTTCATCCATAGCATTAATTGGGGAGCAATGATTTTGTATCAAGTTTCGATATTATTAAAAAAAAAAAAAAAACGAAATACAAATACTCGACTGAGATTTGTAAAACCGACTCATAAATTCAACTGCAAGGTTAAATAAATTGATGCTGTCATCAATTTATCACGAGATACAACATTATTTCCCCAACAGCATTTTTCAAAAAATCAATGGCATTCCCCCAAAACTCACGTGTGCTTTCGATTTCTGCATTGAGAGTTGTCGACCCCTGTCATTCGACCTTGAGCAGAGTTATAAAGTAACTAATTGCACAGCGGTAACTGAAATGTATATTCACACAACACACGCTGTACGCGCCAACCCATCACAAACATCCAAACATCAATACATAATTAAATTGATAATTATAGATGATAATTACTTTTAGTTTCACTCCGGCCGGCGGGTCTGGGGTTATAATACTGCGAGCTGATTCGCGGAATTAATCAATGTAAACTTGTTGTATATCCATTTGGCTCAAGAGTCCACGGGAGTCGATTTAGCGAAATATCAGTTTTTGGTGACTACTTTAGAACGGTATGAGGTATCAGAACTCTAATACGCGAGAAACACAGATAATTATAATAGCTTCAAGATGATGTAAGTTAAAACTATTCAAGTCATGTCACATAACTATCAAGCGCATACAGCTAGAAAAACACATTTTTAAGTTGTATACACTTGACACTTATGCGACATGACTTGAACAGTTATAACTTGAACTATCTTGAAGGTATTAAAATTATCTGTGTTTTTCACGTATTAGAAATTTGATATCTCATACCGTTCAAAAGTTATCACCAAAAACTGACATTTCGCCAAATTGACTCCCGTGTCGGCTGGTGAAATCAGCAAATTTGAAGATTGATATTAAATTATTGGCAAATTCAGACTATATCAAATGTATTTATATTGTGTCACACTGTACTGATGACTACGATCTATTGGTGTCAGTGAATGATATATGTGATGATGAAATGAAGGGGTTCGATTCCCGCCATGGTCAACCATCCTAACAGGAGTTCTCGTGGTTTCCCTCAGTCGTTCAGATCAATACTGGGATGGTTCCTTAACAGCAGGCCACCGACTCCTTCCCACTATCCAAAACACCTAATAAAATGACCTTTCATCTCATCATTCCACCGTCTCATATATCATTCACCGACGCCAATAGATCGTAATCATCAGTACATTAGCCTACGTCGTTGAGTCCAATATAAATAAAAATAGTATCTCAGGCATAGCATAGAGTTTTTCAATCTATGGTCATAACCAACATACTATTAAAACATATATTTCTATACATCATTCATAACCCTTATAATAAAACGACCATAATATAAACAAGTCAAATAAAATAGAACAAAATATCTGAACTGAATGGCGTTTCAACATCCGGGTCGAAACCCCCAACAATCGGTGTTATGGTATAGGGGGGACGGTCGTTCGGGTCATCACTCTATTTATAGTGCTCGTAGAGTTCGTAACCTCATTAGGAGGTTAGATATAGGTGCGGGTACGGGTAAGGTACGGGTAAGGTACGGGTAGGGTAAGGTACGGGTAGGGTAAGGTACGGTTAGTCACTATCACCGCTGTGTACATTTGTTTTAGTAATATCAGGATAGAGTCGAACCCACATATATATATAATAGAATAAAATCTGACTTGATGTAAAAGAAGTAATAACATTTGACTTTTTGTTTCGAGTCTATTAGACGAAAAAGATATATGGTGAATCACTACCTACGAGAAGGGATATTCAGTCAAGTGGTCGAGTGGTTAGCACACTGAACCCTCATTCAGGAGACCTGGTAGAGCTGATTGCTGAAAATAGCCACAGCTGTTGAGCTACGGAGGGTCTGAAAGTGTGTATGGAAGTCGATTTAGAGAAACATCATTTTTTTGGTGGTAACTTTCGAACGGTATGAGATATCAACATTCTAATACGCGAGAAACTTTCGAACGGTATGAGATATCAACATTCTAATACGCGAGAAACTTTCGAACGGTATGAGATATCAACATTCTGATACGCGAGAAACTTTCGAACGGTATGAGATATCAACATTCTGATACGCGAGAAACTTTCGAACGGTATGAGATATCAACATTCTAATACGCGAGAAACTTTCGAACGGTATGAGATATCAACATTCTAATACGCGAGAAACTTTCGAACGGTACGAGATATCAACATTCCAATACGCGAGAAACTTTCGAACGGTATGAGATATCAATATTCTAATACGCAGAAACACAGATAATTATAATACCTTCGAGTTGGTATAACAATATAAGCACTACATCCATCTTATATAGGCCTATCACATAATTGTCGAACGTCTACAGGGTGTCTACAAATTTTCCATTACAAAATTCCCTGACTTTCCAGGTTTTCCAGACTGGAAAGTTATAGTTTTCCAGTCTGCAAATCTGGCTTTCCCGTCGATTATATATATATAAATATATATATTTTTTTTTTAAATAACATCGAAACTTGATACAAAATCATTGTTACCCAATTAAGGCTATGGATGAAAGATAGGATCGTTTGGACGGGGCATCACAAGGGCGACCTTACCACCCCATTTTGATTATTTTCAGAGTAGATTATAATATAGTAGAAATTGTTCACGAATTCAATTTCGGTTTTATAGTCGGTTTCAAGTCAGGTATGGGCTGGAATTTAAAAATCAGGCAGGGCAAAACAATTGAAGTTTTCTTTTCAAATTGTGATCTTGTATTTTTGCAGCAACTAAAAATGGTATTCAATTAATAGATAATTTTTTTTTTTTTTTACATTTTGAGTAAAATTCCAGAAAAAAAATCACGGACTTTTCCAGACTTATTAAATTCCCTGACATTTCCACGTTTTACAGTCTTCTAGACACCCTGGTCTATACCGGGTCAAACAATCTTTGTCTGTATACGCTAAACATTCATGAGAAATAAGTTGCATATATTTTTTAACCAACTTCAAGGTTTCGAAAAATATTTGTGTTCATTTCCCCCATATGAAAATGTTGATATAATTCACCTTTCGAACGTACGATGGAAAAATTGATACTCCGGTGTATGTACTCCCACGCACTTCTAATGTTGACCGCGTAGAGAGTTTATCAGCGACCTATTTCCCCGCCTTATCAGTGAAAACACACGGAGTAGTCAGCTGTATGCCACAAGTGTTAGTAACCCGAGGGTTTGTGCAATAAATAAAACTAAACAGATGCAATGAGGTCAGGTCGACGTTATCTATTAACTGTCAACTACTCATAAACTTATTAGTTCACTATCTTAATTGTTGTGCCTCGTCCGAACGATCCTACCATATCGCATTATAACCTTATTAGGTAGCAATGACACTGTGGCAACTCAAACAAGTTGATACAGAAAATTAAACTCATAATACCAATGCATTTCCTGGAAGCTTTCAAAGAGAAACGAACTTATTTGAAGGGAAGATTTATTTGTTGATTCATTTAGGCCCGGTGTAAAGGAATCGTTTTACTGCGGGATAACTTTACTGTACAGTAAACCTATCCCGGGAAAACTTTACTGTACTGTACAAAAATCTCGGTAGATTATTATGGGAGCTGGTATATTATTAAAGCATTGAAAAACATATCAGTAATAAAATACTGGTAAAAAATCAGAGAGAAAAATTCCCACAATACCAAAAGAGGGATTTTCACATAACCAATAATGCGCAACTACTACATAGGGTGACTAAAATAAAACACACTAGGATAAGATCATACTGAAAGGTGCACAACAGGTACTTTTTTTCTCTCTGATTTTCCCCCAGTATTTTATTACTGATATGTTTTTTAATGCTATAATAATATACCAGCTCCCATAATAATCTACCGGGATTTTTGTACTGTACAGTAATAATATCCCGGGATAAGTTTACAGTACATAATCTCCTCCCGGGATATCATTACTGTACATAATGTTATACCACAGTAAAGAAATACTGCCACACCGGTATTACCAAGTCCAGTTAGCCTTTATCTGGCAGTTCAAACTTGTTATCATCATGGTTACCTATGCTATTTGTTTTCACCATCTCTCAGATAAATACTAACTGGCCGTGGTAATACCGGGCCTTATTCATTTATATTGGGTTCAACGACGCACTATACTGATGACTACGATCTATTGGCGTCGGTGAATGATATATGAGATGGTGAGATGATTAGAAGAATGGTTATTCCTTAATTCATTCCTTGGTTCATTATTACTGATTTATCAAACGGCCTAGACTTAGCTTTACTTGTATTTAAGAGGCCGCAGGCGCTCGTATTTCACGCCGCAAACTCTCACGGCCGTAATTTTTGTGATATCAATATGAGTGTTTTTGCATTCTGTTGGTAATTGAAAAACGAAGGTTACCGTAAATACGGAATTTTGAACCAAAAATTTGTGATTTTTCAAATTCTTCAAATGATAAATGGAAAAATTTCCAATTTACGAAAACCTAGATACATATTTTCTAATACCGAAAAAAAACATAGAATGTGAAATATATCAGAAGTGTGAGTAAGGGAATTAACGGCGTTTATGTGAATCTGAGTTCGGCGGGCTAGTCTATGAGTTGCGCCTAACACACGATGCATGTTAAACTAGTCTGAAGCGAGCGAACAACGAGCCCGTGTAGAGCGCCTGCGGCCTCTTGAATAGACTATTTATAGGGTCAATCTAGACATAGGTCAGAAATCACAAACCTGAATCTAGAAACAATAACTAAAACTCAAATGTATGTTTGAGCTAATATTATGACATTGATACCATAAAGAAAAGCAGCACCCTGATGATATGTCATATGGCCTAGACTACAGATGCAGTCTAAGCCTAGGCCAGCTTCTATAGAGACATATTTATATTGGGTTTGTTGACGCATTTTATTGATAACTGAGATCTATTGACATCGGCTTCACAATCATTTTGTTTATCAACATTATTAGTGTACAGTTAATCTAGGCCTATAACCTAGGTTTCAATTGACATTTATATTGGGTTAAACAATGCACTTCGAAGATAACTAACATATATTGACATCGGGATAAAAGTATTTGATCGAGTAGTAATAATACAAGGCAAACGCAGCATGCGTTGGAAGATGAGCAAGATATCTGAATATAAAGTTATAATCAAAGTCGTTAAAGTAGTTCTACTTTTGCTACTTTATCGACTCTGATATATTCGGAAGCTGTACACACCTTGGCGCATATAAAATATGCTTTATTGATGGGCAAATATCGAATCTAAAGAGCATTGAATCTTAACAACATGAGTCTGCTATTATTTCTATCTATTTGATGAATAAATTGATTTCTTCAGAACGGTCAGTCCAAATTGCACACAAAATTGTAATAATGTGGATCATGGGATACATATTGGGGTATTTTTTTTTTTTTAGAGAGAGAGAGAGAGAGAGATTTCATTTTTCAAATATTTCTGCCCAACCTAATCTTATGGGGTTTTTAGAAACTTCGAGATGGTATTTCTCGAGACTGGTCCAACCCATTCACCCCAGAAACTACAGTTCTAAAGTTGGATAATTTTGCGTGTACAAAAGAAGTTACATATCGATCAGGAAATCCTGCGACCTGTGCACTGCAAAAAAACAGACGAAGTTTCATTAGAGTAGGATGGAGACATCGCATACGCTCATCCAATGGACCATTTACATAATTCAATGCGCAGGCGCGCCTCCAAGCAGCCGAGATCGCTGGTATTGCATTCTGGGAGTTTTACTACTGTTCAACAAGTCAGTTAAAGGCAAAACATTAAGATATATAACTTGCATTATCTCTCATCTTACTCACTATGACAGTGTGTAAATCTCTTAGTATATAGTAAACATATAAATATTGAAACTACTATCATATTATAACTTAATACGTTCACTGTAACACACAATAATATAAATCAAATGTGCTAAATAGCACTGGCAGCATAGTATTTTGAACTCGGGTAATAACATCTCATTCTAGTTCAAACGATCACCGCTAGATGGCTCATTCTTTTCGAAAATCGTATCTTACTATAGAGTATTACTGTATATTAAACACAAAGAAATACTGACATTACTGAGTATACACAATCTACGGGTCAACCTCGGTCTATGAATGATTTATACTTGATATAAATTGCAGTTTAGCCTTTAAACCATCTTGCCAACTTAAGCCCGATAAACTACGAACATGACCTTTCCGTGTACAGATTAGAAATAAGACATCTTATCTTTAGCAACGAAAACAATCTGCAATGTTGATAACAATGTTGTTTCCCTGAAATGAGCGATTAGATCAGCTGATTGAGAGGTTACAATCGACCGTCTCCTATATCAGTTGATAGCAACGATCAGGGGATTCGAACCGTTAATGTATAGTTATTATTGATGTTCAATAATTACGACGAACGCCAATAAATCTCAGTCATGCGTCGTTAAAACCCAATAAATAATAATAAAAAAAAATAGGACGAATAGACGACTGGGTAGTCCACTGAACCGTCATGCAGAAGGCCGCGAGATTCGATTCGGAGGTCGACAATCATGACATTTTTGGGGGGGTTTCCCTTTGGCGTTCATGTCAATACTGGGATGGTTCCTTAGCAACAGCCACGACTGTCTCCTTCCAACTATTCAAAAACACCTCATGAAATAACCTTTCATCTCATAATCTCACCATCTCATATATCATTCGTCGACGCCAATAGATCGTAGTCATCAGTACAGTGCGTCGTTAAAACCCAATACAAACAAAACTGGGACGAATAGACGAGTGAGTAACACACTGAACCGTCATTCAGGACACCGGAGGTCGACGACAATCCTGACAGTTTTTTTTTCTTTGTGGTATCCCTTTGGCATTCAGGTCAATACTGGGATGGTTCCTTAACGAAAGGCCACGACCGAATCCTTCCCACTATCCAAAAACAACTAATGAAAAATAACCTTTCATATCATAATCTCATAATCTCACCATCTCATATATCATTCACCGACGCCAATAGATCTTAGTCATCAGTACAGTGCGTCGTTAAACCCAATATCAATGAATAATCTTTGTTTAGAACCGTTTCGGTCACAGGTCTATATGTTATAGTTAGAAGTGGAATGTATAGAATGTATGACTCAATGAGGTACGATCATTCGAAAGATAAGAACTATTAATCTATTGTAATTCATTTGGTTGATTTAATATCGTGATGACTGCATATTGTAGCCACAGAGGTTATTTCAGTCACTTCTGGAATAATCAATAAAGTTTGTCTGGAAAGTCTTAACTGGTTTTTAGCATGCTGTTATTCCTGCCCGTTTGCCATGTCGACTTTTATTCAGCAAAATATTCATTTCCCATCATAAAATTTAATCCGTTTGGAATTAAATACTATCAGAATGTTGATCTCGTTTCAATACATATTGAATTATTGAATTATATTAATTAATACATATTGAATTATTGAATTATATTAATTAATACATATTGAATTATTGAATTATATTAATTAATACAAATTTTGTATTGTGATGAACTTTACATCTGCTGTTTGTTGATGAAAAGAAGTGATCATTGCCCGAGAGACTTAGTTCAAAGTGGAAGATATCAACATTTGTGTGTTTTGTTCACTCTTAATACCAATGCTGATAATGTCCGGATATATATCACAGAAACGGTTTTTACTTATAATGTGTTCCGGACTTTCGGAAACTGAAAGACTGTTATCTGCGGCGGAAATTTATGGTCACCAACAGCAGCACAGTCCTGGTGTTGAAGTTCATTAGTTTTAAATACTCGAAATGGGGTGATAAGATAGCCCTTGTGGTGCCCCGTCCAAACGATCCTACCTTTCATCCAAAGCCTTAATTGGGGAACAATGATTTTATTTCAAGTTTCGATGTTATAAAAAAAAATAATAATTTATCAAAATGAGAGTAAAGTCAAGTAAAAATTCAATCATTTGTGATGATTATTGTTTGCTTGACGACCCCACCAACAGCTAGGTTATACGGGGGTTCGAATGAGCAGGTGATTATGAAACTATACGCGAGGGAAAGATTCCAAAACTCAATGCCTTATGCGAGATGCGAACCCACGCCCAATGGTGACTTCAGTATCTGGAGCAGTGCGATAGTTGACTGAGCTACCGAGGATGGCAATCATTTATTATATCATTATCATCATTATCATTATTATTATTATTATTTGTGAACTTGGCAAAAATCGTAGCAGAGATTCTAACTTGGGACTGCTCAGGTGAAATTAAAAGTGGACCAAGAATGATGTTATACGAAGCATATATATGTAATTGACTTGTTGGACTTATTCGAACAAATTAAAATATCAAAGATAATATTTCATTACGCGTACAGATTTATTTCATATGAATATGTACACATGAATTATTGTTAATTCACAATTATAGAATGTATATATTATTA
>OZ023339.1:14230061-14235061 GCA_964007535.1 Brachyptera risi | reverse complement strand
CAATGTAAAGATAGCGTTTTCTAACGAAGCGCGTATGCGGGGTTACCGCTGGGCACGGCATTCTATACTCGACTGTCATATCAGTACAGCTTTCACCTCTGCTGTGAAGACAGCTGAAAGAGGAAGAGTGGGAGGGGAGGGAGGGGAGGAGGGAGGGGGGGGGGGAGAACACACCTGTCCGGAGCTGCCAACGTCAACACGGTAAATGTCCCCAGTATAGTGAGGTATAGCGACGACCTTGCAAGCACAATAGTGACTCGAGACGGTTGTCGTTGGTGTTGATAGATGGTAGGGGACGGGTGATCGTCGTTTAATTGGAGGATGTGTAAATGAGAGATACGAAAGAAAGATGAGCTTCAATTAAATACATATATATATATATATATATATATATATATATATATATATATATATATATATATATATATATATATTGGGTTCAACGACGCAATGTACTGATGAATACGATTTATTGGCGTCGGTGAATGATATATGAGATGAAGGGATGATGAGATAAAAGGTTGTTTTATCAGATGTTTTTGGATGGTGGGAAGGAGTCGGTTGTGGCCTGTTGTTAGGGAACCATCTCAGTATTGAACCTGCAGGAAATTAACCACGCAGCCACTCGTCTCAGTATATATATATATATATATATATATATATATATATATATATATATATATATATATATATATATATATATATATATATATATATATATATATATATATATATATATATATATATATATATATATATATATATATATATTTATATACATATATATATTTATATAAATATATATATTTATATACATATATATAAATATATATATATATATATATATATATATATATATATATATATATGTATAGATATATATAGATATATAGATATATAGATATATAGATATAGACATGTATATATATATATATATATATATATATATATATATATATATATATATATATACATATATACTTATATATATTATCAATAGTTTCTAGTGTGAATTAGAGAGAGAGCAGTGAGGCGCATGATGTACCGTGTAAGAGAGAGGAGAGAGGAAGAGAGAGGGGGAGATAAGAAAACACGTGTACTGGCTGTGTTAACAGCTGATAAGGTTTACATGAGGGCCACGCTCTCATTGGCTCACAGTTCAACGCTGAACAATGGTTGTGTTGTGTTGACGAAAGGTGAGCGTCAACAACTCAAAGACACGTGACATACACAGGGTCACGTGGGATGATGCGTACAATGAGACGAGTGGTCGAGTGGTCCATACACTGAACCGTCATTCAGGAGACCAGGGCTCGATTCCCGCCATGGTCGACCATCCTGACAGGGGTTTTTCGTGGTTTTTCTCTGTCGTTCAGGTTGATACCGGGATGGTTCCTTAGCTACAAGCCATGACCGGCTCTTTCACACTATCCAGAAACACTTTATACAATAATCTCTCATCTCACCATCTCATATATCATTCACCGACGCCAATAGATCTTAGTCATCAGTAGAGTGCGTCGTTAAACCCAATATGAATAAATAAAATAACGATGCTTGGAGACAACCGGGGATGTCGAAAACACAATTTCAAAGAAAAAAAAATCTGATTCCCCCGTATTTTATTTAGGCCCGGTTTTACGAAACTGGATTAGGCAATAGTTAGCGGATTAACTTGTTATCACCATTGGTTACATGTTGTTTTCGTACCTTTAATTAATAGTTGGTGGATTAGCACAGCTAAGATTGGTAAAACCAGGCCTTACTCTGAGAAATCCCAAAACTATACGTCTGTACATTTTTTTTGTTTAATAACATCGAAGCTTGATAGAAAATGAAAGTTTCCCAGGTAAGGCAATGGATGAAAGGTAGGATCGTTTGGACAGAGCACCACAAGGGCGATCTTACGACCACTTTTTAATTATTTGAGACCAATGCACTAGGTTTCGATCATATCAACATCACTGCTGTATGTTTCAACAGAAAGTCATGTATTCACATTCCCGCCTACACTTACAAGAATATTAGAATACAAGAATACAGTAATATTGGTCGTGAATGCCCATAGTGCATCACATGAATATATAAATATATAAATATATAAATATATAAATATATAAATATATATATATATATATATATTGTTACCGCCGATCTTAGAGATGGCGATGAAAGACCAGTGGACTGTATATTGGTGTTGAAATAACGATGAGACCATGTAGAACTTAAATATTCGGGTGCCGACTTGGCATTAATAATCAGGCGAGCATAACCCAAACTCGGATTATGCCTCACCCCAAAACGATACGTATTTGGTCTACGTCGACTTGACGTTGTTATTAACCAAATCAAAAGAATAAAGAGAAAGCGAAACAAAATAGATCAAAACCTGAGTGGTGTCCCCGCACACCATTCGAATAAACAAGAAACAAAAGCTTGAGAGAAAACAAAACACCCAAATTCGTAAATGATAAAGACCAAAACAAATGTGAAGAATTAGAAACAAGAAAGTATGAAAAGAGGTCCTATTAACGACTCAAGAAGAACGAAAAATAGAAAAGAAACAACTGCGTACATGCGAAATAATGTACAGTACGTCCGAACTCTAACAAAGTAGAGAAGGACGGGAGAAGCTCACACAACAAGAGCTGGTCGAGAATATGACCGAATTCACCCACTTGACGAGCGACTACCAGTACGTCCGACCTCAAGGGAATGTAGAAGATAACTGAATGGATACTCGACGAGAGCCGTTTCGAGACGTCCGGTCTGAATCGAGTATAGGGCAGAACTGATCAGGCGAGCCCAGCTACCAGACACGCAACGCGAATGGCGAGCTGTGATTGGACGCACACATCGCGTGACAACCCACCAGCCAACCAGCAAAGAGAAAGGAAGGTCGACTAGAAACACGGTTTGCAATGTATACAACATTCCATGACGCAATCGAAAGATTTCATGTTCAATTGGCAAACTAGGGAAAACGAGCTAGCTGGTCTCAAAAGACCGGCGTTAACATACCGCCCACCAAAATGAACATTTTAAAGCTGAGGTAAACGATACGGAAAATTAGGAACATGAAATTAGAACAGCAAACTGTTCGTAAGAAGCCTTGTAACTTCATAGGCAACGTGAGCATGAGATTTTCACCGAGTAATTGGATTGCTTCCCAATTGGATCGGAGAACAGCAAAGAAATCGCACATGATCCGAGCGATTCATTGAGGAGAAAACGCAACCATTTTATTCAATGGTCGCTGACTTTTCAAAAAAAAATGAAAAAAGAGAGAACAACAAGAAAGTTAACATGAAGAAATGATCAAAGCACCAATGCGTGCTTTGAACAGAAAGAATACACGAATGAATGCAAATCTGCCATTGGAGGCTGCATAGGCTTTGCGCGAAACTTGTGGCGAGTAATGCACTGGTGTATGCGCTGCCTCAACAAACCGCGCAGAGAAACGATCCAGTAACGCTGCTGTATCAGCGCCTGTACCGTTCTCGGGCCGGAATGTAGCGATGTTCGGTGGAAGGCATCGCAAATGAGAGATGCGAGGTGAGCTTCTTTGGGGAGTAGGATTGGGTACCGAGCCTCTTCAGGAAGAGAAGAGTGACGCAATCTTCCGCCCACCTTGAGTAAGCCCGAGGGTTCGAGAAAAGGTTTCAGCGAAGCGATCCGGGATAGAACCTGTCCCTGTTTGGCAAGTTGGCTGATCTCGGTTGCATAAAAGTGGTTTTGAGTGACTCTTATGATCAGTTCAAGAGCGTCTTGCAGCTCCACAGGTTTTAAAGAACCCGTAGGAGGGAGAATCTTGGATCGTTTCGCCAATAAGAGACGGGCAAATCGAACTACATACCCAAAGACCCGTTGTGCTTTGAGAAGTGTGGAAAACTTTCGAAAATTCACCAGGAGAGGATCTACTTTGACCGTTGTGGCCAAAGTGACCATGGAAGGCTTAATGTCTGGCAATTCAGACAATAAATCAGTGGAAGGCACAGAGATAGGCCACAGAGCATGGGGACTCCTGAGAAAAGAAGGACCCGAGAGGTACAACGGGTATTCCATGAGCTGAGAAGGCAGTATTCCACGAGAAGCGCAGTCAGCGGGATTTTCTTCGGAATCCACGTGTGCCCAATTGGTAGGAGTGGAGTTGTCGAGTATCTTCACTACTCGGTTGGCGACGAATGTCTTCAGTCGATGTGGAGGGGTGGCAAGCCACGCGAGCACAATAGTCGAATCAGTGTAGAGGGTTACGGACTCCACGACAAGAGTGCTGAGTGAGGGAAGAGTATCTTTCAGCACACGCGTTAGAAGCAAAGCAGCAGAGAGTTCAAGCTTAGGGATGGTCAAGGGTTTGACCGGGGATACTTTACTCCTTGCTCGCAACAAACTAATATGCGAAGTTGCATGATTCGTTGTGTGAAGGTAAAGTATCGCAGCGTAGGCCTTCTCGGAGGCATCACAAAAGCCTACAAGTCGATGTATGCCTTGTGAAGCAGGAAATGCGCGTGGAACTCGGAAGTTCGAGAGAAGACAGATCTCGGCTACCGCGTCCAACCACCTTTGAGCAAGAAGCGGTGGTAAAACGTCGTCCCACTGCACCCGCGATAACCAAAGTTGCTGAAGAAAAATCTTCATCCAGCATACGAGCGGGGTGAGGAATCCCAAAGGATCAAAAATGCGCGCAATGTACGACAAGACCGTGCGCTTCGTTACCACGCCTTCGAATGGTAAGGTGTGGAATGAGAAATCATCCGATCGGGGATCCCAGAACAGACCAAGGATCTTGATGCCCTGATCGTCATCCGAAAACACGACTGGAGTCTCTAGATGATCCTCCGGAAGTGCACTCAATGCTTCTGGGAGGTTACTGGCCCACTTTCGGAGTTCGAAACCTCCACTAGCTAGAAGAGCCTGTAATTCCGATTGAAGAATGCGAGCTTGAGCGACGTCTGCTGCGCCAGACACGATGTCATCCACGTAGATGTGAGATACCAAAG
>OZ023339.1:14169200-14229861 GCA_964007535.1 Brachyptera risi | reverse complement strand
TATATATATATAAATATATATATATATATATATATATATATATATATATATATATATATATATATATATATTATATATATATATATATATATATATATATATATATATATATATATATATATATATATATATATATATATATATATATATATATATATATATATATATATATATATATATATATATATATATATATATATATATATATATATATATATATATATATATATATATATATAATATATATATATATATATAATATATATATTATAATATATATATATATATATATATATATATATATATATATATATATATATATATATATATATATATATATATATATATATATATATATATATATATATATATATATATATATATATATATATATATATATATATATATATATATATATATATATATATATATATATATATATATATATATATATATATATATATATATATATATAATATATATATATATATATATATATATATATATATATATATATATATATATATATATATATATATATATATATATATATATATATATATATATATATATATATATATATATATATATATATATATATATATATATATATATATATATATATATATATATATATATATATATATATATATATATATATATATATATATATATATATATATATATATATATATATATATATATATATATATATATATATATATATATATATATATATATATATATATATATATATATATATATATATATATATATATATATATATATATATATATATATATATATATATAATATATATATATATATATATATATATATATATTATATATATATATATATATATATATATATATATATATATATATATATATATATATATATATATATATATATATATATATATATATTATATATATATATATATATATATATATATATATATATATATATATATATATATATATATATATATATATATATATATATATATATATATATATATATATATATATATATATATATATATATATATATATATATATATATATATATATATATATATATATATATATATATATATATATATATATATATATATATATATATATATATATATATATATATATATATATATATATATATATATATATATATATATATATATATATATATATATATATATATATATATATATATATATATATATATATATATATATATATATATATATATATATATATATATATATATATATATATATATATATATATATATATATATATATATATATATATATATATATATATATATATATATATATATATATATATATATATATATATATATATATATATATATATATATATATATATATATATATATACATATAAAAAAATAAAAAAAATTAAAAAAATAAAAATATATAAAAAAATAAAAAAAAATAAAAAAATATATATATATATATATATATATATATATATATATATATATATATATATATATATATATATATATATATATATTTTTATTTTTTTTTATTTTTTTTATAATAATACCTTGGATGCCTAAATAATGTTAATAAATTCAATATGACAAATATAAATGAAAATATAAATAACAGATTCAATAAGATAGATATAGTAAAATATACGTAGCAAAACCTCCATCCATCATTTTTTAAGGGACCAGGAAAATAAAACCAACCATCCAGGAAAATTCAGCATTGGTTATATGGGAGTGGGGTGAGAAAAAAATGAATAATACAAGCAGGAAAACGATGGATCCGGGAACGATGCGTAGAGATTTCACTGTACAATCGTCCATGCCTAATCTCTCATGTCATTTATGACAGAAACGGTTTTTACTCATGATGTGTTCCGTGCTTTTGGAAACTGAAAGACTTTTATCAGCGACAGAAAAGTTGAGGTTACAGACAGCGCAGTCCTGGGCCTAGATTAACAAAGAGTCCTATATTTGGGACGTCTCAAGTTAGGACCATCTTATTGAGTTGAATACTTGGATGAAGTACTAATTGGCCACGACCATTGATTAGTAGAGCGATAGGCCTAATTATAACATTATAGGCCTATCACTAATTTAATTTGTGCATTTTGTATAATGATAAACTTCACATCTGCTGTCAATGGAAAGAAGTGATCATTGCCCAAGAGACTTAGTTCAAAGTGGAAGATATCAACATTCCTGTGTTTATACTGAAAGACTTTTATCTACGGAAAAAAATTATGGTCACAGACAGCGCAGTCCTGGTGTTGAAGTTCATTACCGGTAGTTTTAAATAATCAAAATGGGGTGGTAAGATCGCCCTTGTGGTGCCCCGTCCAAACGATCCTATCTTTCATCCATAGCCTTAATTGGGGAACCATGATTTTGTATCAAGTTTCGATGCTATTAAAATTTAAAAAAAATAGGCCCACCCTAGGTTATGTTCTGTCACTTTTGGGAGTCCGGTTGCTGCATTTGTGCTTGCGTTTGTTTTGTGTGAAAGTGCGCTCGTGATCTGACAATGCCATCCCGTCAATTCTAACAAGCCTGATTATTCAACGGTAATAAAAGCTGACGCCATGACATCACAAAAACGTTACGGTACAGCACAATTGGAAACAGAGAAATCTGAAAATGAGATATGCACGACTACTTTGCAATTTGGCCACTCTCCGTGGCTCGGTCAGCTGAGACACCGCTTCAGGAACTGAAGTCACAGTTGGGCGTGGGTTTGAGTCCCGCATACGGCATGGGTTTTTGTAAATGTCATTTCACTCATCATCACATCATAGTTTCAAAATCACCTGCTCATCCGTACCCCCGTATAACCTAGCTGTTGGTGGGGTTGTTGAGCAAACAATCATCAATCAATCCATAGAAAATGAAGTCATCATTAGGTAGTGTTCGATTTCTGTGTATGAGACACGGGTTTTTGTGAATCTCTTTATCCGTCACCACTTCATTATTGACCGCTTATTCCTATGCCCTCATGTAATTTAGCAGTTTGTAGGGTTATTGCGGAATAAATGTGTTTTTTAATAAAATAATTGAAATAAAATGTGTTTAATTTGAATAACATCAAAATTAAAACATATTAAAATCAAAATTTGTTCACATCTAAATAAAGTGGAGGGTTATTGGTACCGGTATTGAGAATGATAAATTCAAAACTTCATAATTTCAAAATTTCAAAATTTCTGAATTTCTAAATTCATAATTTGACTCGGAATAGACCTAACTAGGAAAACGCGGGATGCGCGTTGTGAGATGAGCTCAGAAGTATGGCAATCCAGAATGAAAAATAACTTGTCAGCTCAATTTACATCTACAAACCTTGACTTACTTCAAACGTTCAAAAACCTCACCTGCAACTTGTTGATATTTATAGTAACCTGCAACCTGTAGCATAAACACTTTGCAAAACCAATTGATCCAAATATTCAATAAAATGTACACGTTTATTGCGTTTTCTTCATTATTTCTCATTCGATTGTTGTAAAAATCTCTGAAAAGGTGTATAATAGTATTTTTCATATTCTGTGAGAATTTGAGAGCTTTTGAAAAATTCTTTGTTTTTCAAGTATTTTTCCTCCGGGTTATTCTTATGAGGATTTTCCAAACTTTCCGATTATTTTCCGGAAAAACCTTCCGACGGATTCCTCTGAATAACAATCCCAACCTATTCTGGTATGACACCAACGTTCAGAAAAAGTTTCAAGTTGATTGATTCATTTCTCTAGCCTGCATGCCGCGTACATAATTAAAAAAAAAAAAAAAAAAAACATAAAAACGAAGCCCATTTTTTTCCGGGTGTGAAATGGAAAGCTTCGCTACGCTCATCTAAATAGCTGGTGGGAGGTGAAAAAAAGATATTAAAACTATGTGGATGCTGGATTAACTTGGTAGGCATCAAAACCCTGAAACTAGATTCAAACAAATGATGCAAATATTTACTTCTCCTATTCTGGATAAAACTAGAAATCATCATCTCAATCACAGAATAGGCCTATATAATTAATTCACTTGTTCTCGGCAACCCGGTCTGTTTCTGAGTCGTGACGTAGACATTACTCGATTCTGTTCATGTTTCTATAAAAACTCGGCAATGCCTACGTCATGATTCGTGATCTCCGAGGGACAAAAAAATATCATTATTTCGAAATTGAGAAAATGATACAACGTTTTCTCTAAAATTAGAGAAATATATATTGTCATCATTCAATTAATCATAATTTCAGAAATTAAGATGATGAAATCTAGTAATCTCTACATGCAGGTTGATAAATATTATCACTACAGTGAAGTCTCTATGCATCGATCCCAGGTCCATCGTTTTCCTGCTTGTATCATTCATTTTTTCTCACCCTACTCCCATATAATCAATGCTGAATTTCCCTGGATGGATTATTTTCCCGCATGGATGGTTTTGTTTTCCTGGTCCCTTAAAATCCAATGGATAGAGGTTTCACTGTATTTCTATAAATTATAATTTTTGAAATTGAGATGATGATTTCTAGTAGGTATTCTCTAAAACTAGGAAAATAAAAATTGTCGTTATTCATTAATAATCTAGTTACGGGGCTGTGATGTCCTTGAAAACATGCTCTTACACTCATCGACCATCTCACCCGCTGTTCCTCATCCCGCCTCCTCCCCTGGGTGTCACCGACTGTTCATTAACGCACTGTGCTTGGTTGTTCCCGCTCTCTCCTCCCGCAGGACAGTCCGGTCGAGTTCCTGCCTTGTCCGGACAGCTTGCAGGAGCTGATCAACGGCCAGGATATGGGCCAGGTACGCTCGCACTCTAGACTCGCACGCTTATATCGCACACTTATATCGCACGCTTATATCGCACGCTAGACTCGCACGCTTATATCGCGCGCTTATATCGCACACTTGTATTGCACGCTTGTATCGCACGCTTGTATCGCACGCTTGTATCGCACGCTTATATCGCGCGCTCATATCGCACGCTTATATCGCGCGCTCATATCGCGCGCTTATATCGCGCGCTCATATCGCACGCTTATATCGCATGCTCATATCGCACGCTTATATCGCACGCTTATATCGCGCGCTCATATCGCACGCTTATATCGCACGCTTATATCGCACGCTCATATCGCACGCTGATATCGCACGCTTATATCGCTCGCTTATATCGCACGCTTCTATCGCACGCTTGTATCGTGCGCTTGTATCGCACGCTTGTATCGCACGCTTATATGACCCCGTTTACATTACTACTCAACTACTCTAGTAACCCCACCTACGATCGTAAGTTACCGTGTGTGAAGGTAAATTAGTTGCTACGCTAGTAACAAAAGCTACCACAGTCAACTTACTACCGTTAGTAAGGTTACTCTAGTAGATGTAGTCGTGTAAACGCTCGATAGTTGGTACTACCGTTCGATACAAGGAGAAGATGGTGACGAAGAAAGCAGCTGGCGTTCCAAACTGTTAATGCACAGCCTTGTAATTCTTGTAGTGTCGCTCGTTAGACGGCTGTAATTCGAAATAATCTGCTCTCGCGGTAAAACATAAAACTAAAACCTCTAGTAAACAAGAATCTCTATTTGACAGTGTGAACGCAAAAATAGTTACTATCGTTTTACACCAGTAACCTTACTAGAGTAGTCGAGTAGTAATGTAAACGGGGTATTGCGCACGCTTATATCGCACAAATAGATTGCACGCTTATCTCAAACGCTTTTGGCGCATGCTTACTTCGTGTTGATTGTCCTCAACGAAACCACGTCCACGTCAAATTTTTAAAATACCCATCGTTCGAAGATCGTTTTATCCAAAAACCGTTACAAAAAAATAGTGTTACCTGCCAATTGATCATTTTATCCTGAGACAATTGTGTCGAAATGACGAATTGTTGAAATTTTGTTTTATAGAGATTTATTGTCGACACATATCTTATTTAGTTTAGGAGTGTATGGGAAAATACACTGAGACGAATGGTCGAGTGGTTATAGCACTGAACTGTCATTCAGGAGACGGGGGTTCGATTCCTGCCATGGTCGACCATCCTGACAGGGTTTTTTGTGGTTTCCCTCTGTCGTTCAGGTTGATACTGGGATGGTTCCTTAACAACAGGCCACGACCGACTCCTTCCTACCATCCAAAACACCTAATAAATTAACCTTTCATCTCATCATCCCATCATCTCATTCATCATCCACAGACGCCAATAGATCGTAGTCATCAGTATAGTGTGTCGTTGAACCCAATGTAAAAAAATAAATAGGAAAATACTGTTGAACCGCTTTAGTATGTTTCTTAGGGTTTCAGACTGAATAAAGCACTTGAAGTTACCCTTGAAGAGTAACATTGATTTTCATAGGTCTTGTTTAGTAGTTTTGTTTAGTTTTGTTTCGTCCGTTGTAAAAAACTAGTATGTACACTTAAAAGTCCACGGGAGTCGATTCAGCGAAATATCAGTTTTTTGGTGATAATTTCTGAACGGTATGAGATATCGAAATTCAATTAATAATTATTAATATTTCAACATCGATTAATCAAGAATCAATTCGGAATCGATTCTAATCTGAAACGATTCTCAAATCAAAAAATTGATTTTATATCAATCTTTTTTGTTTTTGGTCAGTGCTGTACTTCTTCACGTCGCAATACGTGCTCATTTTGTCGTTCATATTTTTCTGTATTGTTGAGATATTACTATCTGGACACAAGCTAATCTTTCAGTTACGTCTGACAGCCGAACGTTGACGGACATACCCGAATGGTACAGTACAGTTCAAAGGAGTCTCTAGCAGCTATTTTTCACGTAAAACACCTTGGGAAGGTTGAATTTTTGGTTTTAAATTACACAACGTTTTTGAGGATGAACCTTTTTTTTTTCACGAAATCGATTTTTAATCGATTCTGGAGCTTAAAGAATCGATTCCCGATTTTGAGAATCGATATCATCACTACTATATATATTGTTGTTGTTGTTTCCCATTGATTTTATTGATATTGATTGCGTTATGGTATCAAGTCAAGTCCCGCTAGTCTGTAATAACCGTGCGCGTGATTACAGCAGGTGACGACGGGCAAGGTGACGATGACGCGGGGAAGCGACGTGTTGACGCGTGGCCGCCACCAGACAGACAAGTACGACGACATGACGCACGACGGCGACGACGAGAGCTTCTCCGACGAACGCGACAACATCATGTATTACCCGGCCGCCGAGGAGACGGGCAGGTGAGTGATGTTACCGCGGTAACGGCTGAAAACAGTGAAAATTAGTTGTTCCTCGGAGTGATAAGTTGATTTCTGGTTTCTAAACCACCACATAATGCAGAAAAACATGGTTAAGAGGCCGCAGGCACTCTACACGGGCTCGTTGTTTGCTCGCTTCAGACTCTAGTTCAACATGCATCGTGTGCTAGGCGCCACCCGTAGACTAGCCCGCCGAACTCAGATTCACATAAACGCCGTTAATTCCCTAGCTCACACTTCTGATATATTTCACATTCCATGTTTTCTTTCGGTATTAAAAAATATGTATGTAGGTTTTCGTAAATTGGAAATTTTACGATTTTCCATTTGAAGAATTTGAAAAATCACAAATTTTCAGTTTTAAATTCTGTATTCACGGTAACCTTCGTTTTTCAATTACTAACAGATTGCAAGAACAATCATATTGATATCACAACAATTACGGCCGTGAGAGTTTGCGGCGTAAAATACGAGCGCCTGCGGCCTCTCAACGTATGAAAGTTGCTAACATCCACTTCTTCATTGCTCAACGACCGACCCTATCGAGTCTGTCCGAATTGACGACTCCAAAAGGGCGTGGATTAACCAGTAGGCCAGTTGGATCATATCATTTGTGGTCATTTGAAGACACCCCGATTGGATATTCGAATTTCACTACAGTTCCAACAGCCTTGTTGATTGGACGGTATGATTTCTGACGTCATGGGAGCGGAGACTGCGAGTCGTCAATTATCTGGCTGTTTGCCAGTACCCTGATGGTCGTGGCCAGAACGGATATCACAGGTTTTAGATACTGTCCCTGTTGTTTCAAAAGCATATCTCTGTCAACTTCGGGACAAAGACTGGGTTGACAATCAACTGCTGTTACTGCGGTAACGACGGGAAACAGTGAAAATTAGGGTTGTTCCTTGGAGTGAAAACTCGCATCCATTATCATTAAAATCACATCAATAACAAATCGTGTCATCTCGATATTTTCTCTCCATTTGATAATTGTGTCGAATGTAGGAAACCCTATCCTTTTGAATCTAAAACTCAACTCCTTCCTTACGAAAGTTTTCCGAGGGTCATCGCCATGACGACATGTGCCTGTTTTAGTGACTTCACGGTGAACGCGATGGACGTTGAAGAGCTGAGGCGTTCTCAGCGACGGAACAAGAAGCAGCGTCCGGAACGACTGTTGGACGTTCCGCACATCACGGTCTCCACGTCGGTAAGTAACAAATCTATGTTCTCTCGATCGATTCATTATCCAGCTGTCAGGAGAACATGAGACGTACGGAAGTAGCGGAACATATTAGACCACGGTCATTTATATAACTCTAAAATTGTTAT
Organism: Brachyptera risi; assembly: GCA_964007535.1. Classification (NCBI taxonomy): domain Eukaryota; kingdom Metazoa; phylum Arthropoda; class Insecta; order Plecoptera; family Taeniopterygidae; genus Brachyptera; species Brachyptera risi. Next base: position 14,221,266 of record OZ023339.1, on the reverse strand, counting down.
TCATAATCACCTACTCATTCGTACCCCCTTATAACCCAACTGTTGATGGGGTCATTAAGCAAACAATAATCGAACCCAGCATTGTGCTGTGATTGGTTGATGACCTAACTTTGTGTGACCTGACGCCGTGCCATGTGACCTGACGCTGTGCTGTGATTGGTCTAATGCCTTGCCATGCGACCTGACGCCATGCCATGTGACCTGACGTTGTGCTGTGATTGGTCTAATGCCTTGCCATGTGACCTGACGCCGTGCCATGTGACCTGACGCTGTGCTGTGATTGGTCTAATGCCGTGCCATGTGACCTGACATTGTGCTGTGATTGGTCTAATGCCTTGCCATGTGACCTGACGCCGTGCCATGTGACCTGACGCCGTGCCATGTGACCTGACGCTGTGCTGTGATTGGTCTAATGCCTTGCCATGTGACCTGACGCCGTGCCATGTGACCTGACGCCGTGCCATGTGACCTGACGTTGTGCTGTGATTGGTCTAATGCCTTGCCATGTGACCTGAAGCCGTGCCATGTGACCTGACGCTGTGCCATGTGACCTGACGTTGTGCTGTGATTGGTCTAATGCCTTGCCATGTGACCTGACGCCGTGCCATGTGACCTGACGCCGTGCCATGTGACCTGACGTTGTGCTGTGATTGTTACACACATCATATTTTGTGTTTTCCATATATTATCATTTTCATATCTCACATTCTATAAATCATTAGAAAAATGAATAAAAATAAATTAATTAATAATAATAATAAGTCAAGACTAAAATCGCAACTTACCATTTCGACATATATTTATTTCAGACAGCCCGCACACAAGAGTTTTCTCTTTCGCGGGCTTCTTGTTTCCAAATTAAGATTAAACATCATAATTGAAATCTCTTTCTTAAAATTGAAATTGAATTCTTGCGATCAATTCCATTGGACCTCAAAACGTTTATAATTGATGTATATATTTATAGAGTCGAGATATTGGTTCCATGTATTGTTAATTTAGTATTATGATATTGTTATAAAACTATATGTTTGAATGTGTGTTTGTAACTGTATTACATGAACAAGAATAAAATGATATTGAAATTGAAATTAAAATTGAATTGATTGGTGCAGGTGTCTGGCAGCCAGGATAGCGACGAGGAGGACGAAGACGCGTCGACCCCGAGCGCTGACACGGCGGAACGCAACCTGCTGTCCATGCTGTCGGTGAGCACGGAGAGTCTGGAGCAGTTTGGTCGCCGCGAGAAGTACTACACGGAGGCGTTGTGCGAGGCCGAGCAGGACAAGGACACGGGTGAGTAGCGCCGGGGGGGGGGGGAGGGGAAGCTCGAGATTCGAGTTCTTTCATAAATTATTTTTTCAGAAATACTTTCCGAAAATATCGTTTCAGGAAAAAAATGAGAACTTGGAAATCATGATTTTATTCGGTTCCAACGGTTTCCATTTTTTTTTAACAATAAAAAGTCTATAGTAGGTCTATAGTAGTATATAGTAGGTCGATTCTCAAAATCGGGAATCAATTCTCCATGCTCCAGAATCGATTAAAAATCGATTTTGAAAACAAAAAATTGAAAAAAAAAAATTGGGAAAAAAGTTTATTCTCAAAAAAGGAGTCTAATTTGAATCTTTTTTTTCAACCTTCCCAAGGCGTTCACGGGAAAAATAGCTGCTAGAGACTTCTTTGAACTGTACTGTACCATTTGGGTATTTCCGTCAACATTCGGCTGTCAGACGTAAGCGAAGGGATAGCTTGTGTCCAGATAGTAAAATATCAACAATACAGAATAATATAGACAACGAAATGAGCACTTATTACGACGTAAAGAAGTACAGCACTGGACCAAAATATAATAAAAAATTTTTGTTTTTTGAAAAATCGATTTTTTGATTTGAGAATCGTTTTACATCAGAATCAATTCTTAATCGATTCTCGATTAATCGATGTTATCCCTAGTCTATAGGCCCACAATATTATATTTGACCCTCAAGATTGTCAATTCCATTCTCATAAAGGTAAGTCATTGACAATCAGTTGGGCATCTTAAAACAATTATCGGAGACATGTAAAAATAACAGTTATTGAAAATAGAAACATGTTTTTGACGAATTATAACCCAAGATTCGCAGCGTATAAGCCGATGGTGACTTTTGAACTTCAAATCACGCTAAGAAAAGAACCCTTTGCTCATATACGGGACAATACAGTATTACCTAAACGAAAGTCGCCGGTCGTTTTCACATTCAGGCGTTGGTACCTGTTAAATTATGATTAAAAACTCGTCATTCGGGAGACCGGGGTTCAATTCCCGCCATGATCGACCATCCTTAGAGGAGTTTTTCGTGGTTTCCTTCTGTCATTCAGGTCAATACTGGGATGGTTTCTTACAACAGGCCACGACCAACTCCTTCCCACTATCCAAAACACCCAATAAAATAACCTTTCATCTCATCATCCCATCATCTCATTCACCGACGCCAATGGCAATAGATCGTAGCCATCAGTTATTATCCCCATGTGTTTGTTATTCTATTTCATATTTGTCATGTAATTGTTTAATGAGAATAAAAAACATGTTGTTGAAATTGAAATTGAAAATTGTATAGTTCGTCGTTAAAACCCAATATAAAAAAGATTAAAAACTCTCGGCTTATATTCGAAACAATCACCAGAATGAAAGTCGACGATTGTCTTCATGTTTTGTCGTTGATTCCAGCTGGCACGAGCATATCGGCCCAGTTCCAGCGCCAGCACCACACGCCCGTGCTGCGCAACATGGCTGTGATCAACGCGGCGCGGCAGACGCGGGCCGAGGGGGACTCGGCCAGCAAGAGGGAGGAGCTGCGGCAGCGGATAGAGAACACGCGGCGACAGCTCAACAGCGTGAGTGTCCGTCTGTCTGTCTGACGTCTTACCGTCGCTCGTTTATTCATGGGAAATGCACGTAGATACAATCCTGGAAATGGTTCTTAAGAGGCCTATCAGGCGCTCGTATTTCACGCCGCGGACTCTCACGGCCGTTATTTTTGAGATATCAATATGATTGCATTTGCATTCTGTTAATAATTGAAAAACGGAGGTTACCACTTTTACTGAATTTTGAACAAAAAGTAATTTTTCAAATTCCTCAAATGGTAAATGAAAAAATTTCGAGTCAACGAAAGCCTAGATACATATTTTTGAATACCGAAAAAAAAAAATATTGAAATACAGTAAAACCTCTATGCATCGTTCCTGGATCCATCATTTTCCTGCTTGTATCATTCATTTACCCTAACCCCACTCCCATATAATCAATGCTAAATTTTCCTGGATGGATCGTTTTCCTGCATGGATGGTTTTATTTTCCTGGTCCCTTGAAAAACGATGGATAGAGGTTTCACTGTATATCAAAAGTGTGAGCTAGGGAATTACCGGTAACGTCGTTCATGTGAATCTGAGTTCGGCGAGCTAGTCTACGGGTTGCGCCTAGCACACGATGCATGTTAAACTGGAGTCTGGAGCGAGCGAACAACGAGCCCGTGTAGAGCGCCTGGGGCCTCTTAGAGAGTCCATGGGAGTTGATTTAGAGAAATATCAGTTTTTTTTGGTGATAACTTCTGAAATAGTGAAAGATATAAAAATTCTGAAAAATACAGAAGACAGATAATGTTAACACCTTCAAGATCGTATAAAATATAACAATATAACTCACATCGCCTGAATGTCAAGCGTAAAAAGCTAAAAAAAAAAATTTTCAGCTGTATTTGCTTTACAATTATGCAACAACACTTGAATAGTTTCAACTTATCATCTCGAACAAATTATGAGTAGGCCTATTTGTGTTTCTCGCGTGAAAGAATTTTTAAATCTCATAGGCCTACTGTTCAAAAGTTATCATCAAAAATTGATATTTCACCAGTTCGACTCCCATAGACCCTTACGGGACACAACTGAAATCCCAAAGTTTCATTTTTTCCACTCGATTTATATATTTGCCAACAGTTTGAAATTCATCTTTTGCTCCTATTTTCTTATGTGTAACTTTTATGAAGGCAGATTTCAACGCTTCTTTAGTAGCCCATAAATGTCATTTTTATAATGACCAACTATTCATGCTAATATTTCAACTAAAATGTATTACTTTCATAAAATTATGATAGGCCTACTTCGAAGTATTTAAGTAATTGTTGTTTCAAATCAATCTGACTAATTTGAAAATATCCAAAATTGACGTATTTCAATATTTGTCTTTATTTATTCTATTAATCTGAATCTATTTTTATGAACATGAGTGATTGTTCATTCACAAGAGTGAAGTACAGTGAAACTTCTATCCATCATTTTTCAAGGGACCAAGAAAACGATTCATCCAGGAAGATTTAACAATGATTATAAATATGAGAATGGGGTGAGCAAAAATGCATGATACGAGCAGGAGAACGACGAATGCGGGAACGATGCATAGAGTTTTCACTGTAAATACATTATTATTATTATAAATCACGCGTTCCCGTTCCCCAGGTCGGCTACCGTTCGACACTAAAGAACAGCCAGAGCATCTGCGACCTGAGCCGAGTAGACGACCGTCGCAGTCTGGCCAACCATGGCACTCACCGCTACACGCCCGCCGGAGGTAAACTATACGCGTCGATAATCCGCCACAAGCTCCACCACCCTAACCGCCTCGCGCAATACTTCAACAACAAGCTGTACAACACCGCGTACGCGACAAACCCCATGTTCCAAGCCCTCAGCCGACATTCAAACGGCTCCGTGCAAAAACCTGCCAATTTATACGCGAGTTTACAGAATAGTTCGGCGTTGTTCGAAAACGCCGCGGAATTCTATCGTAATTCCGACGATCCTTTCACGAGCCTACAGAATACTACCGCTCTGTACGAGAACAGTGCCGAGTTTTATCGGAATCAATCTGAGATAACTAGTCAATATTCTGAAATGCAGAATAGTGCGGTTAGAAACGATAATTATCGTAACGTTCCGAGTCCGATTAGTATAGCTGCGATGGGGAGTCCTGTTAGGATCCCGGTTAGTCCTGCCAAAGCTGTTCAGAACCTTTTCAGTCCCGTAATAGAATCTTCTCTTCTTCACAACTCTGTTTACTCGCCTACTAATGCTTGTTCTTTGCCTGTCGGCAATCCTAACCTAACTTCTATCTCTGCAGAGTCTTCTAGTGCTATTCGTAGTAATTTAGATACCGTTATCGATAGTATAGAGAAGTCTTCAAGGGGTGCTACTCTCGAGGAAAATTCCAGTTTGAATTTGGATAAAAGTAAGAAAAGTGCGGTTAAAAGTGGGTGCGGATACGTGGAAGATAGGTTTGTAGACTGTTCCACGGAAGGGAACGACGTGGTGAGGAGAAGTAGTAATTTGGATAGGCCAGGTTTTCTGAATTTGAAATCGAGTCCGAGCAGGAATAGACAGAGAAGGGTCGGGAAAGGTTCGCTGACGAATCAATCCCTTCCGGAATCTCCGGTCTGCGAGGACATGACGTCGCCGACGGGTAACGCGACGGACGGCGAAGGAGGTTTCCGGAGGAGATTCGGAGGTTCGTTGAGGTCGTGCAGCTACTTCCTCGACTTGAATAAGCTAGCCGACGACGAGTTCAAATCTGACGACAAGCACAAAGCTTCCGCAAAATCGTCCGAGTCGCTTCCGGCCACTCTCCGGAGAAACGCTTCGAGCGAAGAAAATCTACTGGAAAGCTGCGACGAACTGGACAACGAAGACGCCGGTAATTTCAGTTCTGACTCGCTGGAGGAACCCAGCGAGTTCAGCAATCGAACGCCCAAACGCTGCGTATCGGATTATCAAATAGCGAATCAGAAAGGTTTGTCCGAATTTGAGGTTAGGTCAGTCAGCGCAGCAGCGAAACACCACCGCGAGTCTTACCAAAGCCAGGAGAGCATTTTATCGAACACATCCGGCCAACTATCGTCAAGCGGCGACATCTTAGAATTCTGCGAACAGGATCGTCACAGTTCGGCTAGTTTCTTCCTCTCGTTACGCCGCTCTGCGACTCAGAGTCAAGAGAGCATTCTGACCGACGATAGCGATAACCGACATTACCATCGCGCTCGCTACGATGGTACCCGGCATCACAGCGCTGAAAACATCCTCGACGGCGATTACAGCCTCGACGGGAAGTCGTGTCGCAGCACGGAAAACGTCACGGACGACGATTGTCATCGGCGTTACATGAAAAAAAGCTGCAGCTTACCTCGTGGGTACTTTGTTGCCGCCAACGAGAGCAAATACAACAGAGAGACTGTTGTGAAACGAGGCGTTAAGATGAGTAAGTGTTTGACTAGCGTGGATATCGGTTCGCAGGATAGTCTCGACGAGACGGTCTCACATCGGCCAATCATCCGCACAAAAAGCCTTCAGGATACGAAATCTCATGAAAGACTGATCGATTTCGGCGGCGTCGACATTCTGCCCGCCAGGCCGCAAATTCCTTCCAAGAAACACTTGTCGGGTTTAGTCCGGAAAAGTTCGTACGCACGTAGCCGCCCTCAAACCCCGACGAATCCTTACAAACAGTTCACGGCCGTGGACCGGTTCAACAACATGTCCGTAGACGTCGTCGATAAAGTCTCCGAAGTCAACCTCGGCCGCAGTCTGAGTTTCCACGGCCGCATCACGGAGAAAATTCGAGTCAAAGTCGGCGAGAATCGTAAACAAAGCGTTGACGCCGCCAACGAAACACTCCGCGAGGTTAAAACGCGGCCGCCCACAGCTCCGAAACCTTGCGGCCGTATCACTCACAAGCCTCCGCCGAAACCTCGACAGAAACAATTCTACCCGCCGCGACGCGCCTCGTATCCTAAAGGCGACCAATCGGACACCGAGGTAACGACGTCGAGAAGCAACGTCGCGCGACTGCGCGAGACGTTTCTGAGTCAGATCGACGGCGACAGCCCGAACAACTCGGACGGCAGCGCTGACGGAAAATCCCGCGACGATCTCGGCTACGAGAGCCTACCAACGAAACTTGAGCCCGGCGACTCGGAAACGAATCCCGTCCGACACACGGAAATGGTGAAATTGTTATGTCAGAGTTTCGAGCGGGCGTTTGCCGAATACGATCTCTCGGACGGAGGGAACGTCGAGGAGGATAGTTTCAGGACGGCTGGGTCGAACTCTTCGACGCCGATCACGAGTTCTTCGGGAACCAACTCGCCGAAGCAGCGGCTGTGGCCGCCGGCCAGTCGAGCGGTTCACACTGTGCGCAGGCAAGCGCAGGGCAAGGAGACAGGTAAAACCGTTGCACGGCTGGCGCACGATTGGTCGATAGCACCGCTGCTTGTTGTCGTTCGGACGGTTATTGTTTCGAGTTATTATTGCGTTTTTAGGTATTCGTTGAGATTTGCGGATATTTCTTTCGTTATACTTTCGGTTGTTCATTATGGTTTACTGAGTTGCTTTTTTCAGGTGTTTGTTGAGATTCATGGATATTTCTTTCATTATATTTTCGGTCGTTCATTATGGTTTTCGATGCCGAGTTTGTTTGGTTTTTCTTGAGATTCGAGGATATTTCTCTTGTTATACTTTCGATTGTTTATTATGGTTCGCTAGGCCTATGTTGTATTTGTTGGGTATTCGTTCAGACAATACGGATATTTATTCTGTTATACTTTCGATTGTTTTTATGGTTTTCTACGTTCCATTGTAGGCTGCAACTGTGATGGTGTCCAAAGAATTTTTTTCACTTTCTGTGACTATTGTAGGCATTATTACGGTTTTTAGTTGATCTCTCATACTTGAACCCTCAGAAATTCAATATCCAACATTATTCTTTGAATTAATTCGGCTTTTTTTATATTTTAATACTGAGCTTTTGAGAACGGTCACCACAGTTTTGAGATTTTGTGATCAAATTAGTTTGTTCATATTTACATACTCATTTGGCATTGGATAGCTATTTTTTTACATTGATGATTTCGCTATTAGGTACCCGTTTAATTTGATACCCGACAGGTATTGTTTTCGTTATTTTTTTATCTATTCATTACCGTTTCTATGATCTATTCTACGATCGTGATAGCGTCTAAAGTAGATGAATGAGAACCGTAAATGTTCTTATATTTTGTGACTTTTTTTTAGGTTATGTTTTCGTTTTATCGCTTATTCTTACAGACTTGAATCACCAGACATATTATTTCATTACAAGACCGTTATTCAACAGAAAATTGGCCGGTTCACTGTTAGTGGTGGACAGTGATACCGGTAAGAAACGTTACAGAATGAAAAATTGTTACATTGTTGACAACTTTTTTTGTAATCATTTGTTGGCCGTATTGCATCCAGAAACGCATTCCCATCTTACTTTTCTCGTTTAATATGAAAGATTACAGAAATCAGGTGTTTTTCTTTTCAAGTTCTTCGAATTTATGTTTGAGTTTCAGTTCCGAGTACAAGTTTTTACTTATTAGACAATTTATTTGACAGGTTTTCTTCGTTAATAGCTCTGCATTCAAATATTTATTTCTCTATTATTCGTTCATTTTGAGAGTTACGATATTTCTTTCTGCTCCACGATCATTCTCTCAATCTAGAGTTACAATATTTCTTTCTTTCTTACTAACTATTTTTTCTGTCTTGCATTTTTTATTGCTGTGTTGGCATGCCTTGCTTGTTTACGCTACAATCTAATTGTTAGTCCTATTTCCAATTTTGTCAACCTTCGATATTCGACAGGACACTTTTCTACGGATGAGTTACGACGGGACTCCAACGTGACTCGAGGTATTTGTCTTATTTACCCGCTAGTATCTGGTTTCATTCGCACAAATATTTTTGCACTCATTCCTGTCACAATATTTTTTTTTTAATCCACCATTTTTACTATTGAAATACATCGCGCCAACCGTCTGTTCCATAATCCCAACATCTCACTTTTTTGATCCTTCATTTTGTTTCTCTATAATAATTACATGCACATTTTTTACAGTCAGAACCGTTGATTAATGTGTTCGTTTCAGAACACTTTGAAAATAATAATCCAGTTAATCTATCAAAGGCAATTTCTTTAGACTGAAATTGGAGCAATGGTTCTTAGCTTTCTATGGCAAATTATCATAATAAGAATGTCACAGTCCCATAGACAGCAAAAACTTGACATTTCGTAGCCCACCTTGAACGCAGGGCGGGAATTTTGTGCCAACAACACAAATATACACTAAATACACAAAATACACAAAGAATCGACATATTTTCATAGTTGTTTGCTTGTTTGTAAATAATATTAACCTTCCAAAGTAATAATCTCTTGAGCTAGTAAGAGCAAGGACTTGTTTATAAGTGGTGGTCACGTTAAAAATCATGGCCCGGATTCACAAAGAGTCCCATCTTTAGGACGTCTCAAGTTGGGACCATTTCACTGAGTTGGGATCAATATTGGTTCAAACTCAGTGAAATAGTCCCAACTTGAGACCAATATTGGTCCCAACTCAGTAAAATGGTCCCAGCTTGAGACCAATATTGGTCCTAACTCAGTAAAATGACCTCAACTTGAGATCAATATTGGTCCCAACTCAGTAAAATGACCTCAACTTGAGACCACTATTGGTCCCAAATCAGTAAAATGGTCCCAACTTGAGACCAATTTTGGTACTAATTCAATGAAATGGTCCTAACCAACGACACCACAAAATGTGAATCCAGGCCCAAAATACCATTTGCAGAATAATTTTTTTAAATAATCCATTGCATCATTAAAAAAATTAAGACAATTGATGAAAAGAATAGTGATGGTTTTTAATTGAATATCTTACAAAATGATTCAACTTCTGGATATTGAATTTAATTCTATAATTGAATTGACAGAACCTGTCAGTTTCCTATTCATTATGAATCGATTCGATTTTGAGAATCTGTTATTCATCAAAAAATTATCAAAACTGACGGTAAATATTTGTAATCAACTGTATTCGTCATTTACATGTCCAAATATTTACGTTTGTGTTTATTTGTTGTAGTTCTCATAGTTTCATGTGCTCTCTTGTTTTTATCAGACTTGAAAGTCCGAGAGAATGTATAATTTCCGGTAATAATCCCTTAGTTGTTTATCCAGAGTTTGCAGCTGCTGTTTTTAGTAACGTAGTTTGCTACAAAAGCCTACATTTTGCATAAAAATAAGCTACCAAACCATTAAAAATTAAGAATTAAAAGCATCAGAAATTAATGCTATATCCTTACAACTCAATCTATTACAAGTAGGAACAGATAGTTTACCACAATTCCTTGTTCACTTTACGTTGTTTATGTTTTTCACTGTGCACCCCCTTTTCCCCCAGTTCCTTGAATAGCCTTGACTCATGATGCAGTGATACCAACATACATCATCATAATGATGGTCATCACATAAACATCATAAACATATAAACATCACATAAACATTCATCGTAATAATATAGGGAAGGTGTACCAACTCCTATATTGATAACATGGAAGGCATTTGTGGTTTCTTGCGGTCAATTCAAAGCCAAAGATCCTGGTTGCCTGTCTAGATTCAGCGTAACTTATTAAATCGATAATTATCGCGCAAAACAAATGCAACGGCTATAAAATAGTGATTCTACTGAGCTGTGTATAGCATTTTGAGGATTGTTGTTTTATATAGTTCGATATAAAAGCGATAGTTGCGCTACAGGCAATCAGGACCCTGCACTCAATTTCACTTTGAAGACGAAAACGCGAGTTGGAGCACCTCCTTTATATTAGGATGAAGTCTGTTGGTATCACTACCGGTACATCGTTGAGTAGTTGTGGTAGTTTGTCGTTGTGGTAGTTTGAATGTGGCATGCTCTGTTTGGGCCAATCAGGCGACAGCGACGAGGAGTTGGAGGACGAGGAGGAGGACGCGGAAGGGGGCGGCTTGCGGCGCGCGTGCTCGCTGAGCGATCTCGTCAACCCGACGCCGCGCAGGAATCCCGTTCAAGGTACGTTGTGTTTGATGGTTACGCGGCGTTACGATGACTCCGGAAAGAATTGGAACAATTTATTGATAATTTTTTTTTTAAATAACATCGAAACTTGATACGAAATCATTGTTTCCCGATTGAGGCTATGGATGAAAGTAGGATCGTTTGAATGCTTTGGAATTTTGTTGGAGGAGCGAAGCGACTACTCAAAGTCACAGTAGGCCTACTTGAAAAAAAAGACTTTTTTTTTTTGGCGCTTTGCTGTTTTTTGGGGCACAAATTTTGAAAAAACTCGGCATGCATGATTCATGTCATCATCTGAATCAAGTTTTGAGAAAATCCAATCCAAAATTTCGAAAATTGATACACAAATAGGGCTGGGGAATTTGATTCAAAAATCTAAAAAAAATCTAAAATCTGAAATAGAATTAATGATATTCGAATAAAAAATGAGAATAATAATAACCATTGAATGTGTAGAATATTTACTATATATAGACTACAATACGATGTATGAAATGAATGCGTTCAGTGCTAAAAGTACAACATTCGCAGATTTTAAATGATGTCAACTGAATAATTCAATAAATTTCAAGTCGAAGCAAAACAAAACGAAAATAAATAAGCACAGATTTATAAATAAATGAAGATAGTATGTTTGCTATGAAGACATAATAATAATGATAATAATAATGATGATAATAATAATGAATGATAATCATAATATAAATAACAGCACAAACACAGCACATAACAATCCAACAGTGCAAATTAATTAATATAATTTCTTGCCATCACTCTCACCGTATCGCAAGCTTTGTCCACACTCGTAACATTCCCGCTCACCTTCTTCGTTGATCGTTCAACAGTCTCAGGTAAGCCAGAACATCAATAATCTCGTTGTTTTGTTATTACTCGTTGCGTGTTACACACTCTTGTTCATGTGTGTGTGTGTGTGTGTGTGCGTTGTTTGTTTCGTACATCTTCGTGTCGTTGTCGTCAGCGTAGAACCGATTGTAAATACGTACGTGAATATAGTAATCTGTGTAAATGTTGGAATTGTAGGTATACATTGTGTGTTATGGCTACCAAGTAAGTACAATCGACACCAGAAAGTAAGGGATTTCTCTCCAAGCCTCAGACTTTTGGTTTGAAATATCTGCTTTCCCATGAATCATACTAGGCAAACGCGAAATATGCGTTGTGAGATGAGCGAGATATCTGAATAAGGTATAATAACAGTCCTACATTTGCTACTTTATCGACTCTGGTATTCTACACACTTTGTCCTTCATTTAATTGCTACTTTATCTTCTCTGGTATTCTACACACCTTGACAAATATGAAGAATATTTTATGCTTGGGCAAATATCGAATCTAGGAAGCAGTGAATCTTGGCTCATTTCCATATATTTGATGTATAAAAACAGTTATTTGTTTTTTTTTCTTCGAAACAGCTGTTTCGAATCGCTTACAAAATGATGGTTATGTGTATCATTCATGTTTGAACACTCGGAGAAAATTTTATTTTTTTCGGAGAGGTTTCATTTTTTCAAATTTTCTCACCCAGCCTAATCTTATGAGGTTTTTAAAAACTTTGACATGATATTTCTCAAAATCTAATCGACCGATTCATTCCAAAAACTATACAGTTCTAAGTTGTAAAAGTTGGCCCGTCCAAAAAAAGTTTCATGTTGATCAGTCAAACCCTGCGACCTGTGCAGTGCCCACAAACAAACAAAAAAAAAAAAAAAAAAACACAAACGAAGCCCTATAAGAGTGGGATGGAGACTTCGCTACGCTCATCTAATAAAATTTCACTCAAGGTTGAGGCTTTCTCTCCAAGTCCCAGAGTTATGATTTGAAATTTCTGATTTTACTGTAATACAGATCCAATCTTGTTATAAAATTCAACCCAACAGCATTCTCCATTTTTGATGATCATTATTCACGCCTCATGACGTAGTTATTAATATTCAACCCTGCTGAGATTTCGTGATTATTCATATCTGTAAAAATCCCATTTTGGGAAAATTTTCCTCAAAAGAAAGAGATTCGTCTTGACTCTTCATCTAGCAACGTTCGATATATTGCCTGTTTCTGTATTTTTGATCCTGCCATCTACCGCTTATTATCATCATCATTATCATTGACCCTCAAAGTTCAAATTGATAAATTGAGCTGTGCGATGTACTTCATTTGTGAATATTGTTCACATTTTGGAAGTATCAGCTGAAAATCTAATTTCACACACATTTCAGACAAGAATTGTCTGTAAACGTTTTTTTGTATTATTCGAATAGGCCTTTGAAATTCACATTGGAAAATTGAAAGATCAACGTGACTCTTGTATGTGGCGTCATTGAATAGCTTATGGCAGTTGAATTTTGAAGTTGAATTATTTAATGCTATAAATCTCCGATTGTGACGAACATAACCTCAAATTCACACGTTAAGTCTGCCAAACAACGATGTCCGCCCACGTACAAACAGTCAGCAGCCAATCACATAGTTCTAAAAAATAGTTTGAAGTTCTGATACCATTTGTTTGACAAATATCCACAAAAGATCTTGGAGAAAAAATCCCACATTTTCTGCTGTTGACGTGTTATCGACATATCTGTAAATATGATAATTATACCGTGTCATTAATCATAGTTGATGCGATAGTATTGACTGCTATAGCATGGTGCTATTGCTACCCTGTAACTGTACAACTAGATACATATAGGCCTACTGTGTAGATTCAGTAGTTTTAACTAGGGATGACATCGATTCTCAAAATAGGGAATCGATTCTCTATGCTACAGAATCGATTAAAAATGGATTTTGAAAAAAAAAAATTTCAAATTTGAAAAAAAAAATTAACAAAACGTTTATTCTCAAAAAAGTAGTGTAATTTGAAACTTTTTTTTTCAACCTTCCCAAGGCGTTCACGTGAAAAATAGCTGCTAGAGACTTCTTTGAACTGTACTGTACCATTTGGGTATTTCCGTCAACGTTCGGCTGTCAGACGTAACCGAAGGGATACAGAATAATATACAGAATAATATAGACAACGAAATGAGTACTTAATACAACGTGAAGAAGTACAGCACTGAACCAAAAAAGAAAAAAAAAAAAATTGAAAAATCGATTTTTTGATTTGAGAATCGTTTTACATCAGAATCGATTCTTAATTGATTCTCGATTAATCGATGTTATCCCTAGTTTTAACCTTGAATTTGTCATGGTCTTGAAAAACATCACAACCCTGAATCTAGATTTCAACGATTAATGACGATATTAATTTCCCTAATTTTAGAGAAGACTAGAAATCATCATCTCAATTTTGGAAATCTCAATCAATATATTCACCCTCCTTTTTCAGATTGTGACGTGGACATTACTTGATTCCGTTCATGTTTCTATACAGAATCAGTAATGTCTACGTCAAGACTCATGGTCTCTGGAGGACAAATAAATAAATTAAAATTTCTCAATTTGAAATGATGATTTCTAGTTTTCTCTAAGATTAGGGGAGAAAATATTGTCATTATTCTATGAAATGTAGTTTCAGAAATGTGATGCCCCTTAGCCTCAAATATTTCATATTCCTACTTTCCATCAGAAAGCGTAAAGGACCTTTTGATATTACGACGAGAGATACTTAGAACAAGGAGATAGCAAAAATGGCTGAATATTTGTATTTGTTAACGATTTCATCAAAACATGATTACATGTATAAACCAAATCAGAATTAAAAATAATTTTTCTATAAATAGTGTTACAAGACATGCATAGCAAACTACTACCCCTATGTCACTCTGCCCAACATTCTGTAATAGTATATTTTTAATTTGATCAAAGTAATAAACTTGTGAATAAGTTATTGTTTCCCAAATAGTGCAAAGGATGACAAGGTAGGATCGTACGGCGAGACACCACTTTATCAAAGACCTTCTCATCACCCGGAATATATGTTTTCATTTGAATCCGTGCTACAATAGCATTGTTGGTTAATTATTATTATTTTTTTTTTTTTTTTTCATTAGATTCAAATAATACATACATACAAGATTAATCAATACGCTCTTCCACAAAGCCAAAAAGACTTATCTGTGGTAATAATAATAAATTCATTGTCTCTAAAAGGATCCACATACAATACCAACGGGAAACAAGTTCACATTATAATATTGAAGAATGTTGAGACATATATAAATGATTGAATAATAAAATATAAATGAAATAATAATAAATAATAATAAAAAATAATGAATATAAATGAATAATTGAACAATATATATATAGTACAATGCATCTTGATGAAGATATGTCAGTATAGTTTAAAATTGTCAAGCTGTAAATATTAAAATCAACATTTATAACCTTCAAAACCCAACGACTGAATATAAATACAAATGCCTTCTTGGTTCACGTCATCATGTTGACATATACATGTGTTCATATTGTACATATTTGTTTCAACAGTCAGAGAGACATTCAAAATTGAAATAAATATAAAAACCCATCAGTTCAAGAGTTTCAATGAATGTGAAATATTAAAATGTAATGACTTGTAAATAATAGTTGAACATTTATGTATTATCTATGACTATCAATAACGTAACAGGATAAGCAACATGGCGCTTTCCTTTCGCACCATGCGTATATCAAAGGGATGCTGCCTCACAAATTGTATGATATTCTACTGGTATTATTGTATGTTGATCTATACAAGTAATAGATGTAATGCAATATGTGAATCCAGCTTTTTCCAACTGCATTAGGCAATATTGAGATAAATGTCATTTGAATTGGCCAATCTAAATTTAAAATACGTCTGTGAAAGTACTTGGTCCCCTAGTCAAGAGCCCTACTGCTATATTTACCATTTGATAACTGGATAATTACTCACCATCTACGAGAAAGATCAGAAACAATGCAAGTATACAACTATGTACTATGCATTGAGATACGAGCCTAATACGATTTGATTTGAAATTGCGAATCTCAGAAATGTACACGAAAGCGCGCTGATTCAATCATGGTGAAAACGGCCTAATGTCAAAAGGATAGGACCTACGCCATGTTGCTTATCCCGTTACGTTATTGATAGTCATAGATATTACACATAACCTTTGGTTTTGTGTGAGTCATATCAAGAGGTCTGTGATTTATTCCATATTGGTGTACGGTTGGCCTACCTTGAATGAAACCTAATTTGAATGTGTATATTCTCATATTCTTATATATTTATACAACTCGAAAAGATATCTTCACCCTCTATTTATTTGTATTTACTATCTATATACCATACTCAAATCTATAATATATTGTGTGTGTA
Organism: Brachyptera risi; assembly: GCA_964007535.1. NCBI lineage: Eukaryota > Metazoa > Arthropoda > Insecta > Plecoptera > Taeniopterygidae > Brachyptera > Brachyptera risi. Next base: position 14,205,012 of record OZ023339.1, on the reverse strand, counting down.
TTGATCATTCCGATCTTGCCAGCCACTAGGCCTACTCTTCACTCTGCCTTCAGTGAAGAAAGGCATCGCTTCACATTCTGAAGTCAAGTCTGACTCGGTTTGGCGACCCGCAATAATGCTTTTTTTTGGGAATGAATAGATTTTAAAAAACTCAGAAACATTATGAAACAATCCTCGACGTTAGACCGTCACCAACGTTGAACTTGCTCGCAGTTTCAGGCAAGCTGTCCAAGCCCGGCGGCAATCGCCCCGCCGGCCGGTACGCCAACAAGGCCTCCAACAACAACAACAACATCATGCGGAGCACGTCCATGGTGATCCTGAACCAGAGCGACTCCGAGAGCGACCTTAGCCTGGCGCCGCGCACCGCCAGGGTCAACGGCCTCATGCGGCCGACCATCAGCTCGCAGAACAAGGTCGCGGCGCCCAAGGTCGCGGTCGTCAGGCGCCGTGGGGGCATGTCGCAGGCGTACTCGTCGGGTGAGCGTAGTATTTGTATTTATCGGGGTGCCTAAAGGGGGGACTGGCACATGTAGCGTAGTGGTCAACGCGCTCGCTTCATGTGATCCGGTAGATGAGGGATATATTAGATCTGATTTGATACCCGCCACCGTCCTTGATACTTGCCACCGTCCATCTCTACAGGTTTTCTTGTGGTTTCCTCCTGTAGCCTAGGTTAAAGCTGGGATGGTTCCTACAATATAGGCCACGACCGCTTCCTTCCTACTATCCTACTCATTACCTACGAAACCTTCATCTCATCATCCCATCAACTCATCAATCATTCATCTGACGCCAATAGATCTTAGTCATCATCACAGTGCGTTGTTATACCCGATATAAATGAATAAAGGGAGGGGGGTTAAAAATTCAGGGCTTAAACCCAACATAAATTTATGAAAATTTGCAATCACACTCGGTTAAATCTGTTATTCCTGTACGTTGACTGATATTGACTAGATTAGTACTGTACTTGAATAATATTCGTAAAGCTGGCTCTCGATCAGCAACCTCACATTTCGCCGCGTGACTCTGACGATTGCTTTGCAGTGAACCTGAGCTCCGTGGGCAACAACGAAGACTCGAGCTCCGAGGAGAGCGCCAAGCCGGCCGTGCGACCGCGCAGCTCGAGCATCGACCGGGGCGTGCAGCCGGCGCCGCAGCCCAGGCCGCGCACGGCTGCCGTGAGGGCTTTGACCCCCGGCCGGCCGGCGAGGTCACAGCTGGAGGTCAGCCCCATGGAGCCGCAGGTCAAAGACGCGGCGCTGGACGTCGCGTCGGCACCACGTGAGTTCAACGCGGTGATTCGTTTGCCGGGCGGCTGGATTTTTCCGAGTTCAATTTTCAAACCTTATCTAATCTAACCTAACCTAGAATCCAACCTGACTCGAGCTAAAGAAAGAAAAAAAACGTAATCCAACCTGACCTAACCTAAAGTAACCTAATCTATGATGATATCAACAGTGAGTCGACAAAATCACTAAGAACCAGTGAACATTATTTACAATATTTACAACATGATAATATTCACAACATGATAATATTCACAACATAATAATATTTACAACATGATAATATTTACAACATGATAATATTTACAACATGATAATATTTACAACATTATTAACAACAGAAGCATTATTACTCGACAGTTTCAACTTCTTGAAGGACATCTCAACCCTGAAACTAGACTTAATTATAATTGAATAAATGATTCGAATAAATGAATATTCAATATGAATAAATTAATATAATAGGACCTATAGGCCCTTATAGAAATGAATAAATAAATATTTAGATGAACGATTTTAATTATGATTAATTTTTTCATCCTCCAGAGACTGTGAGTCATGCATTGAGGGTTGCATTGGTCAAAATATGTCAATTTCGGATTAACCTTGTTTGGATAATTAATGATTCACCACAGTGAAACCTCTATACATTGTTCCTGGATCTATCGTTGTCCTGCTTGTATCATAACCAATGTTGAATTTTCTTGGATGGAACATCTCATTTTCCTGGTCTCTTTGATAAACGATGAATAGTAGTTTCACTGTATACTGAAGCACTTTTAGATTTTATCTCTTCCAAAAAAATCTTCATTCTTTTCATTTTACATATTTTTTTTCATTTCATATTTTTCACTAATTTATATTTTATAATATTTTTCTTTTGTCAATTTTCTAATTTTCAATTTTAATTTGTATTCTATTCTCACTCGTCTCCCCGTTCTGTTCCCGCGACCGCAGTGAACGCGCAGCTGTGCAACTCGCTGGCCGCCCAGCTGACTCGAACGGCCGACTCGGTCCTCCAGCTGTACAAGCGCCTGGCCGTCGAGGAGCAGACGGACTCGTCAACGATGCTCGTCAACCTGCAGGGCGCCGTCAACGAGTCGCTGCGCACGCTGCGTCTGGTGGCGAGCCCGGCGGGCGAGAAGGCGGCGCCGGAGCAGCCCGATCAGACCGTGGTGGCGGCCATGATGCAGCAGTACTCGGACATGCTGCTGACGATGGTGCAGCAGAGGATGACGAGCGCAGATGCGCCCAGTTAGCTCGGATAGTTTTTTTTTTTTTTTTCTTAGCGCGTTGGGGATGTCGTTCGGGGGAGCGCTCGTCGGATGTTTTTTTGAGAAATTTCGATGAGTTTTTGCTTCTGATTTGTCTTATAGTTTTTATCGTGTTATTTTGAAAGGGGAGCGCTCGATTATGTTCAAGTTTTGATATTTTTCTTGACAAATATCGACAAATATTCGCGTCCAATTTCTCTGATTCTATTTTTCATTCAGTGAATTTCATGGGAAGTTTGAAAGTGATGGAATTGAAGTATGTTGGGCCTCACCCGAGGGTGATGGTGTTCCTCGGTTATGCTAATAGTATTTTATTGTTTCATCGACAATGAAAGAACTTGAAGAAACTCAAACAAATATTCAGGTTCGGAGCCTACCTTTCTAAATTGTATCTTGTGAAGTTTTTACCTATAGGCCTATATTAATTTTTTTTTCATTATATCAGAAGTCATATTGTCAGATCGAACAATCATCAAAACAGATTATGGCGATAGCAAGATGAAATGGGGTAGCTGTGTTGATTAACGCAAGCTAGTTGGTATCCCGAGAGTCCCGATGCCCGCCACGCCCAATGACATCCCCAATGTTTTAGGTTTAATTATCGTTGATATGTAAAAAGTCGAACGTTATCGTTAATTGTAGTCGTCGTTTACGTGAACCGAAAACGGTAGAGTAAGCCAGGGCCTCCTGTTTTTATAATATCCCTTTATAGCAACATTTGACGGCCTTTTACCTCAGTGGGCCTATAGTTTTAAAAGCGGCTGCCATTTTGTTTTACCGCTACTTTTTTTTATCGCGCCTTTGTCGTCTTTTTGTCTCTTTTTTTTTTCATAGAAAGTTTACAATTCAGTGTCTTTTCAGGCGTGTTTATAGACAGGTACGTTGGAAGTCCAAATCAGCCAATCAGAATAGTCTTAAATCGATTAAGAAAACAGAAAGTCAACAAAAAAACGCGCAGAACAGCGTTGTTAACCGTTAGTTTCTATAAGAAAATATAATCAATAGTTTTATCGATTTTTATAGAACGCTATAGGCCTGTATACATTTAAATACACACGCGTATTTGTAGGTTATCGGTACACCGTATTCGGTATACACGTTTCTCTAGAAATCGCAGAATAAAAGCTGACTTTAGGTGCAGAACATTTTTTAAGCTATTTTATTAGACATTACCCGCATTAATCCAGGGTAGTCAATATTGTAATATAATAAAATAGCATATGAAATATTGTTAGGTTTGCATCCTTAGCAATTCTTGCCCGATATACACATAACATTAACAACCACCCAGTAATACCAAACTTACGAAATATAACCAAACGATTTTCTTCCAAGTAATTTAGATCGATTTTTACTTGTTTTTTTTTTTTAGAAATAGCTTTCTGAGTCATGAATCTCTGTTTTCATTCCATTGTTGTGTATAAATCGATAAAAGACAAAGGTACAAAGTAGACATCTTTGTTTCACTAATTTATTAATTTTAAAACTAATTCTTGAGTTGATAATTACAGTCTTCGGAATCATTGTGCTGAATAGTTATTCTGTCTTTGCTGGAAATCAGAATGCATAAACTGTTATGACAGAGTTCTAGTTTTCAAAATTGGAATGCTTTGTCCATTCTTGCAAGAAAGTAATTGAAGAAGGCAGTGATTTAGAAGTGAATGACACGAAATAACAAGAGCTGTTTTGCTTTTGTCTTCCGTACTTTAGAAACTAGCCCATTTTGTAAATATATATATCATCATTGTTGTAATATTTTTAGATGTACAAATTATTATAGAGTCAAATATCTAGCATTCTAATATTTAATATAATTAATATAGTATATTTAGGCTTAGTCGACTAAAAAAACACAAAACGTCATGTTTTTCTTTTAATGAATTCTAGACCATAAATATTACGTTTTGAAAGGAAATTGTTTACGTTGATCGATGTTTTTATTCAAGTTTAAATTTAACAGAATTCCCTCCAATTGTTGACAATTTTCAAATAAATATAGGGTCGAAATGTTTACATAATTAGGCCTACTCATCAGTGATTAATTGATCATAGTTGGTTTCGATACCTCTCGGTAGACGTCGATGAAATCATTGCTCGTATCAATTGGACATTTGACCGTACTCTAATAGTTCAAAACTAATTACTATTAGAAATTAGAACAAATTATCATAATGATGACTAAAAATACATACTTCTGAAGTTGACTCTTTGGTTATAGCATGGTGTAGTGATACCAACATAATCCAGTTCTTATCACTCAAGGAGGACCGATGCTAATACCATGTTAGATATTTGTCTTTTTTGCCTACGACTAAAATACCTGGTCACCATATCAAGTAGGCCTACTTTTTGTTGGTAATATTTCAGCAATATAGTGATCAACATATTTCTATACAAAAATAGTTCCAATTGTGAACACTCCAGCGCTGAAAACAGTAGAATTCGTTGAATGATTGATCCTACTGTACTAGGTAACTACCTGATCAATGCAAGCGCAGAAGTACAGAATCTGTCGTAGGATGACTTCGGCTAATATTATAAAGACGCTGATATCAGCGCCAGCTTGGAAATATTGGAGCTGGAAGAGACTAAGACATCTGTCTCAATGGTTCAATCCTTTATCGCGTACGTAATGATAACAGTATTATAGTCCGAGGTTATAAAGTACTATCAAACGTTCATCGTAATTCTATTTTAAAGTCAAGGTCTGACAGCCTAGTGAATCAGGTAAGGCCTGATTATATCATGATGTTAGTATCAGTGCACTCTACTTATAACCTAGAATATTTTAATCATCTTGAAAACAATGTTGAATTGTTTCACTGGTTAGGTATATAAACCTGAACCTAAACAGTATTTCCATAGACTTCTACAAATGACTCAATCTCTTAGTCTTAACCCCAGTAACGCACTCTCTGTTTTTATTTTATAGATGAAAAAAAATGTATATTAGACATTCTCAATTAACTACCGTATAATCTAGTGAGTTAGCCAAACAGACATGCTAAATGAACATCACAATAAAATGTCGTTAAATAAGTGAATAAGTGCGATTATGTATCTGTTATTATGTCGTGTACTCACAGTTACGATTACAATTAGATACAGTTGTATTATGTAAGGAGTTGCCATGTTTGACAGTTTACCATAGCAACTAGAAAAGTTGGGGCAAACAAACTTGATAGGCTTCTGTCAAGTAACAAAATGACAAACAATAGTAACCATAGCGATACAGCAAACTGGTGGACTACTAAATATTCTGATTGGTCAAATCCAACTGGTGGACATTGTTGTCTGACTCTTTCAACAATGGGTGACTTCACTTGACAGAAGCCTATACTGAAAGAGTGATAGGAGAATACAATTTGGGGACATTGTTGTCTATCCATCACGAATGTGGGACGTCACTTGGGAAGTTTCAAGCCTTCCTTCAACCTACTAGATTGACGATACGTCGTTAACAAAATCTATCTAATTCTAATGTTTTGGAAACTAATAATTGAATTATGAAAGTAATAATTTCTCTATGAGATCCTACTGACGTTAATATTGTATTCACCATTCGTACATTTTAATGACTTCTTTTGTCACATGAACGTGTTTGCTGATATAGTAGGCCTAGTGGTATCGGTCAGGACATTTGGATTTATATTGTTGCAGTAAGCGAGGATGTTATTTTAATAATTTAACAATTCAGTGAAATGTGAGTGACTTATTTATTTAGGTACTCATTTGAACTTTCATGTGTGAAGAATATTTCATCAATTAAAATAATACTCGCCCATTGTTGGCTGATTGGAATTATATCTTCAACAAATGGCCAATTACTCGATGAAAATGATCAAATATATGCATCTGTTCTATTTTTCAAATTTAAATTTCAAATTTGGAACCTCTGAATCAATTTTTTTCTTGAAATCCAAGTATTGTACTGGTCAGAGCACCGGTTAGTGTACTTATTTTTGCTGAATTGTTATTTTACACATTAATATCGTGTTTATTGTGATTAATCCTGTTATCGCAAAGTTAATTAAACGTTCTATTCCAGTTTTGCTATAGTAACATTTGTTTCAATGTGGCCATTCGAACCAATTGTCGTTGACTTTGAAAGACCCGATAAACATGGATGAATAGCTGTAAACGTTTTACTGAGCGCGTATTTTGGCCGCGGCGTTAGTTTAATTGTTAATTGTATTTCGATGATTGTGCGTGAGAGTGAAATGATGTCGTTGTAATATTGCTCGTAATAGTATTGTAATAATGATTGTATAAGGTATGTTTATTGTATTACAATAAAGAGAAACAATGTGACTGATAATACCAAAATATATATGTGTATGGCATTTTTTATTCATTTGTGAACCTGTCAAAAATGTAGCTCCTACAGTATATGTATGTGTATCCACGAACGGAGGCTCAAACCACCCGTGCCCTAGTGATGTGGGATAGGGGGAACGGCCAATCGGAACCTTCATCCCTCGTTGATATAATCTACACACGAGAGATGAAGGCTCAAACCACCCGTGCCCTAGTGATGTGGGATAGGGTGAACGGATAATCGGAGCCTTCATCCCTCGTGGATATAATCTACACACGAGAGATGAAGGCTCGAAACCCCCGTGCGCTAGTGGTTTGGGATAGGGGGAACGGTCGATTGAAACCTTCATCCCTCGTGGATATAATCCACACACGAGAGATGAATCCTCGAACCACCCGTGCGCTAGTTGTGTAGGATAGGTGAAACGGTCGATCGAACCTTCATCGCTTGTGGATATAAATTACTCACGAGTTGAAGCAATGCACTGTCTTTCATTCTAAGCATCAAGGCGGGGTTTTTGCACCATTGGATCTCGAGAACTAAACGTTAGATCCACTTTCTGAATGTCTGTACAATATATGATTTTCCATACGACACTACATTTCAAATTTGATAACAATCGATCAGGCCAAATTCACCACCTTATATCTTTTTAATGACTGAACCAATCATACACCGGAATTGTAAGTATAATGACGAATTTTCAAAAATATCATTTTGAAATTATATTTGTGTTCATTTCTGAGAAATTTGCTATCTATTCTATTTTCATAAGTCATGACTGAATAATAACCTGACTATAAAAATCTTTATTATCCGAATAGCAAACAAAGAATGTTTTCAATAGTTTCACAGTTGACCATTTGGCCAAGTTGAAGAAGACGTAAAATTTACTTCCCTACAGAATGAATTTAATTAATATAGTTGGTCGTTGGAAATCGATTTGTAATCAGTAAAAACGTTAATCGATTTGCACAGTATTCAGAGATAGTTCTTGATGGGTTGACAACGCATTTTCTTCTGAATTAAACCGAAAAACCATATCGATCATATTGAATCAATATAATTTCAATAAAATAATGATGAAGAAAGTCACAAAGTGTTGAAAGTGGTCATTTTCCTCACCAGTTGGGACTGGTCTGAGGGTATGGTATTCATATCTAAAATAGATTACATTCATTCAAAATAATATATGATATTTTCATGGAATAATAATAATAATATTCTTTTATTACCGTAAGATTGTACCTCAAACAGAATGATAATCGTCATTATTATAAGATAACATAATAGACTAAAGAGTACTGAGTAGGCCTATTTATTTGTTATATGGTATTCCTAGAGACTAGAAGTATTTCCTAGAGAAATGATCTTTCAAAACTTCGCCTAAATGGTAGAGCAACTCAACTTACACTACTACGTTGCTGGTTGCAAAATACCTTCTTATATTTTCTTCGCAGTGTTGGTCTTTCTTGAGCGCGGCAATAGTTTGCTCGTGACGTCACAATCGCAGCTGGTCAGACTGGCGGCCATTACGCGGTCTAATGTTTGCTACAGCGTCAAAGTGTCCAATGTACTGTGTGTTCGCCTAGCTTGTTTACTTATTTGATTTCGGTTTAAAATACAACGTAGTTAATTGTGCGGTCGATTCCGTGGAAAACACAATATTAACAAGCAATTGAAAGTGATATAAATACGCGCACAGGCCTCGCCCACCCACAGATTAGTGAGAGCAATCTCAGTGGTGAGAGCGTTTACTTCTCTATGGTGAGAGAGAGCTCATTCTTTCGTTATGGTAAACTGTGCTATTATGGGTTGTACTCAAAGGACTGGAAAAAATAAAATTGGGGAATGTACGCCTAGATTATTCTGCATTCCTTCGATAATAACAAACCAGTGTAATGAAACTCTGAGGCTGTCAACAGCTAGACGTGGGCTGTGGCTTTCCAGAATTAGCAGGGATGATCTGAAATATCGATCAAACCTTGTCCACACAAAAGTTTGCAATTTACACTTTCATCAAGGTAAGAATGAATATCTTATTATATATTATATCTTATATTATTAATATCTTTAGGCCTATTATGGCTGTGGATAATCGTACGGTCAGCCGTATGAATACGCGTAATTAGATCGTACGGTCAGCATTGTCATTGGTTGAATATGTTAGTGACGTAGGATTCGTTCGGATCCGGATTCGTTCGGCTTCGTTCAGAAGTATAGTCCAGTTGTAATTCTCACTTCTTAAGTGCACCAGACACCAGTTACCGATAAATGAACATGATATATAGGCCTAAGCTCCGTTCCGCCTGCCGGCGGTATATGCGAGGTTTATACACTAACGTAACCCAATAACCTAACCTACTGTCCGCAACCTGGCTTTGTCCACATAATTGACCATGTTCCTTTATATAAGCCTATACACTCTGGAGAAACCAATTTAAAAAAATAAAATAAGTCTCAGGCGGGATTCGATCAGAGTTCCCTGGCATGGGAGTCAGCTGTGCTAAGCCATGTGCTACAGTAGTCACATTGATGGAGAGCGTTATTTTGGCCATTTATGGTCATCGACCGAAACATCGCGGTCATGACGTCACCGACCGTGTGATCTATTTTCACTTGATCATACGGTTGACTGTACAAATATACACTCCGTTTATTATTTTGTGAGTAAATTCCATTGTGAATAACCTAGGCCTAGGCCTATGGGGCTAAACCTAGCATTGTGACATACAGCCTTTGATTTTATATACGTACTTACATTACGATTGTACAAATAACATACGTTTGTCTCTCTAGGGAAGCCGTCGTACCTTTTTGACGAAACAAATCCAGATTGGGCACCGTCACTGAATTTAGGACACTCAAAGCTGCGAGCAACGCACCCTGCCATTGCTGCGGGGAGATATCAACGTCTGAAGAAACGTCATCAAACCAAGGCAATTAATCAAGCCACAAAAGAAAGAAAAGTCTTGATAGAGCAACTTCGGTAATTAGTGAATATAGATAACTCGCCTGTTTGATGTGACAGATTGATGATATTGGTATTTCCCAATTATAGAGTCACTATTATTAAGAACTGGTGGCAGATTTCAATTACTAGGCAAACACGTTGTGTTTCTGCGTTGATGGATGAGCTACTTATATCAACTTATATCTTTGGATTGGTTATATGTATATATTAGGGATGACATCGATTCTCAAAATCGGGAATCGATTCTCTATGCTCCAGAATTGATTAGAAATCGATTTTGAAAAAAAAAATATATATATTAAAAAAAAAAAATTAAAAAAAGTTTATCCTCAAAAAGTAGTGTAATTTGAAACTTTTTTTTTTCAACCTTCTCAAGGCGTTCACGTGAAAAATAGCTGCTAGAGACTTCTTTGAACTGTACTGTACCATTCTGGTATTTCCGTCAACGTTCGGCTGTCAGACGTAACCGAAGGGATAGCTTGTGTCCAGATAGTAATATCTCAACAATACAGAATAATATAGACAACGAAATGAGCACTCATTACGACGTAAAGAAGTACAGCACTAACCGGAAAAAAAAAAATCTTTTTTTTTTTTTTTGAAAAATCGATTTTTTTATTTGAGAATCGTTTTACATCAGAATCGATTCTTAATCGATTCTCAATTAATCGATGTTATCCCTAATATATATATATATATATATAGGCCTACACCTTGAAATCCAAACAATTATGTCACTGCCATCATATTTCCTGATCAATTTCAATGATAACAAAGAAGGCTTTATTTCAATCGTTTCCAATTGATGGTGACACCTGTTGCTTGGATTGAATTGGTTTCTTGATAGCTTGGAGTGATTTACAAAAATTGGATTATATATTTTTTTACATCAAAACAGCTGATCTGATTGAATTGAAAGTTTGGAATAAGGTGCATAATTATAATATTGAAATTCCATGAGAATTTTAATTCTGTCTCGAAGAAAATATTTCCGACGAATTTTTTCCTCTGGGTCATTCTTGTGGGATTTTTGAAAACTTTGAAATAAGTTTTCTCATAAGTGGTTCAACCGATTGCGCCTCAAAACTCTGACAGTATTGAGTTAGATAAGGACACTTGTGTATGCCAAGTTTCAACTGATTTTGAATTTTCGTTTGACCTGTAAAAGAAAAGAAAAAAAACTGGCCCTTTTTTTCTGAGTATGGTGAAATTGAGTCTTCGCTTCGCTCATCCAATAATATCGTCTTTCTGGTCTTATTCTAATATGAAAATACACATTTATTGACATTTCTACATTTTAGCAGTCATTTTATGTGCTCGAACCAGCGCTATTAGCGCCTGACTAGTGAGTAACTAATTGTGAATCAGGCAGTCAGTCAGTGTTTCGTCCGCGTAGGTTGGAGATAATGTGCGATGAAATTCTTTGAATAGATCAAATTGCCATCGTAGGCCTATGTTGTCTACTTGCTAACTAAATGTATAGGGGTGGCACCATTGTCGTAGTAGGCCTACCCACTTTTAAAAATTGGACTACCGGCGATCATAAAACAGAAAGGGGTGTAAAAACGTATGCAACAGCAAAAAGAACTGCCGCAATGTGAGAGCCCACTTCTCCATGGCCAGCCATACAGTTGCTGTGAGCAGTAACAATATCTCCTGTTCAATCTCTACTACTGACTCCAGTATAAGCCACCCTCGGTAGTTCTGTCAGCTGAGGCACCGCTTCAGAAACTGAAGTCACCGTTGGGCGTGGGTTCGAGTCCCGCATAAGGCATGGGTTTTTGTAAATGGCCTCTCACTGATCATCACTTCATACATTCATAATCACCAGCTCATTCGTACCCCCGTATAACCTAGCTGCTGGTGGGGTCGTTGGGCAAACAATAATCATCGACTCCAGTATAGGCCTACTAGGAAAACGCGGTACCGGTATTTGCGTTGTGAGGTGAGCTTAGAAGTATGGAAATCTAGAATGAAAAATATTTCGTCAGATCAATTCACATCTACGCACCTTGGATTAAATACTACAAACGTTCAAAAGTCTTATCTGCAACTTGTTGATATGTATAGTGCTGCAACCTGTCGCATATACACTTTGCAAAACCAATTGATCCCAACTTTCAATAAAATGGATACTTTTATTGCATTTTCTTCGTTATTTCCCATCCAAATGGTGTGAAAGTCTCTAAAAATATCCGTAATTAGGTTTTCAATATTCAGTGAAAATTTGGAAGTTTTTGAAAATTTTCCACATTTCAAGTATTTTCCATCTGTGTTATTCTTATGAGAATTTCTCAAACTTTCCGATTTTTTTCCGGAAAAACTTTCGGACCGATTTTCCGGAAAAACAATCCCAACCCATTCTGGACTGACAGAAATATGTAGAAAAAGTTTCAAGTCGATAATTATTTTTTCCTGACCTGTATGCCGCGCACAAAATTACAATTTTTTTTTTCGGAATGTGAAATAGGATTTTCGCTACACTCATCTAATTACATCGTTTCTCTCACCGGAACATTCGATAGATATTGAGAGAACAGAAACAACAGGAATGACCCGTTATTTCTAGGGGTGTGCGAATCCATGTTTTTCGAATCGAATCCGAACCCACTTTCAGATTCGGATTCGGTCCAACATAAGAGATTCTAAAATTTCGAATCTTGGCGCCAAAAACGTGGCAACATTGCATTGTCAACTTTCTAGATCGCAAGTGCGATGCGCACTAGCCTGCGAGTGGGTGAGGTCGTCATATATGGCCGGCTTCCATTGGCGCTCGGCCGTCTCGAGTTGGACAAACGAAAGTCTCGTCAAAGACCTTAGTATCTAACTTCGTTAACAAAGGTAGATACTAAGATCTTTGATCTCGTCCTTGTCAAGGTTAGACCACACACGTCACGACCACGCAGTAGTAGGATGACAGATGCCATGCAGCAAACAGCTACGATGTTTATAACTGCGCGTTGAATAAAAATGATGGAAATTGAGAAAATGATGCTTCTTCATGATGAAACATTTATTAAACGTGTTTTCAGTTGAATACCTCGCAGTTTCTAGTCATTATGAGAATGCTGAGATAGGATTTTCACTTCCTGGATCAAGTGTAACTTGATCAGCAGTGTCGTTTGTCCCATTATCACGCTTCACAATGCACGTTAAAAAGATTCGGGTTCGGATTCGGTATTTTTTATGAAGATTCGAAATCAAAAACATGGATTCGCACACCCCTAGTTATTTTGACGCAGCTTTCAAGGAGATCTAATTTCTTATTTGTTGTTTCATCTTTCAGCTTGATCGCAGAGGATATCAGCAAGATGAATGAGAGTCCGCTAGCGCTGGTGAAAGAGGAGGGAGGTGATTTGCTTGCTGTGATGAAGCAAGAAGCATGGGATCCCCTAGCAACGTCAACAGAGGAGGCAGATCTTGCGGACACTGTAATGACGCACGAAGCGTGGGATGAGTTTGGAACAGGTAAAGTATTCTCAACAATTAGAGTATGATCATAATAATTATAGTCAACGATATATAGTTAAGTTAACGAGACAAAGTTTCTCGGAATTACCATCAATGCAACCCTGAACTGGCATACGCACATCGACAAACTGATCAAGAAACTAGCAGCAGCTCCATATACAGTCGGACCCGCATATAACGAATTTCAAGGGGAATGAAAATCTGTTCGTAAAAACAGAATTTCGTTATAGAGGTTTATTGCTTTTTTTCATAACAGCACTTGAATTTTAGAGATTTATAAAGATAGGCCTACATTTACGACTTAGGCCCTAGTATAGTACTGTATTAGGTGACATATTATCATCGCATCGTATCATCCCTTTGTATGTTTGTAGAAAGTAATAGAAAACAACAATGTCCTTTCATAAAGAACTTATCATCTGCTATCACATGACACCACCACTCCCCACTTCTCGTGTTTTATTTCCTAGGTAACAGGACACTATCACGAATGGAAATGAAGGAATGTAAACAAAAAATAGATAAACAGTCATTGAAGATGTCACCATCACGTTATTATTTAGTGCGCATTGAGCGAGTGTTTTGGTTTGGGCTGTTCCACTGTGCCAGGGCTGGGGAGGGGGGTGCAGCAAGAGTTATGACCACGTGATGTACGCGTCACCAGCTGCTACGATGTACAGTCCGTTCAAAATAAATGTAACCTGAAAATAAATTCACGCAAAATGCTCCGATTTTCGAACATTTTGAGCTGAAAATAATGAGCAAAATATGCTGAAAAGTGACAAAAAATTCGTAATAACCGAATTTTGAAATATAAATCACTTCGTTATAGGTATTTATTTAACATTGTAAGGATAGGAGATTTGAAGGGGGATGGTAATCAATTCGTAAAAACCGAAATTTCGTTAAAACCGAGTTCGTTATATGTGGGTTCGACTGTATTATGCACAATTTACGCAAGATTATTAGCAGAGATACCCTAGCTGCTCTTAACATACTATGGCCTAATTTTACCTAGAATACAATATGGCATTGTCTTTTGGGGTGGCTCTCCAGAGTCCTCTAGATTATTATCGTTACAGAAAAGAACTGTAAGAGCAATTATGGAAGTCTCAAATCGGACATCCTGCAGAACACTATTCAGGACATTACATCTTCTAACTGTAACAGCCCTATACATATACCACCTGATAATATACGCTGCCACTAACGACAATCTCCATCCCACAAACAATATCATCCACAGTCACAGTACCAGAACAAGAAATAATTTCCATATACCGTATTTACTCGCATATAAGTCGCATGTATAATTAGAAATTTGAGAACTCAAAACAGGGGTGCGACCAATACGCGAGTGCGACTTATACGCGCGCACAAAATCTCAAAAAATGAAAGTCAAATGCATCAATTCTCGTCACAGTCGAGCTTGCTATTTTTACGTCATCAAAAAGTCACATGCGTCTCATAAAGGTAATTGAGAAAAAACGACACATTTTGCGATAAAAACAGTTGCCGTGAAACACTGCCGGTCGTCCAATGTTGGAGCATAGGGCGAACCTACAATCGTCGTCAGAATTCATGCACAGACAGTCGTCAGTGCTGAAGCAAACATGACACTTTTAGATTCATTTGTTACACTGAATGACAAGACAAACACTTCAACACATCTGTTCATCATCAAAACAGTTGCCATGAAACACTGGTCGTCCAATGTTACAGTATAGAGCGAACCCCCAATTGTCCTCAGAATTGATGCACAGTCATCAATGTTGAAGCAAATAAATACACGTAAATATGTTTACATTCATTTTTATCTAGCCTCTTCCCAGTGTTGAATGAGTAGCCCCCTATAGACAAATCAGCCATACATAGCATTGTTGATTGATGATAAACAGAATGTCTCAAAGTGTTCCCGTTGGTAATCAGTGTAACATGATACTTTTAAAGTCTCACATCACACTGATTACCAACAAGAACACTTTTGACATATCTGTTTAACATCAATCAACAATGCTATGTATGGGTGATAACAGTCTATAGTGGGCTATTCATTGAACACTAGGAAGAGGCTAGATAAAAATGAATATAAACTTGAGAGATATTTACGTAATCATCATGCACTCTGGGTCTCGTTGTCGTCACGCTCGCTCGGGTGTGTTAGGCAACCTGTCCCTTCCCACCCTCGCGGTTTAGTTGAGGCCCCTCACAATGGTTTCTCATGCCTCGACCAAGGGTTTCTCTCTTAAGTGTCGAGAACAGAGAGCTAAACATTTCAATCGCGATGTATTTTTGACGTACTGGAGACTTTTTTTCTTGATAGCATCGAAACTTGATACAAAATCATTGTTCCCCAATTAAGGCTATGGATGAAAGATAGGATCGTTTGAACGGGGCACCATAAGGGCGATCTTACCACTCCATTTTGATTATTTTAAACTAAAGAACTTCAACACCAGGACTGCTCTGTCTGTGACCATAATTTTTCGCCGTGGATAAAAGTCTTTCAGTATGAAGTATAAACACAAATATTGATATCTTCCACTTTAAACTATGTCTCTATAGGGCAATGATCACTTCTTTCCATTTTCAGCAGATGTAAAGTTTATCATTATACAAAATGGACAAAATAAATTAGTGATAGTACTATAATGTTATAATTAGGCATATCACTCTACTAAATAATGGTAATAATACTAATACTAATACTGGAGACTGCAGGTGCAACTTATACGACCATACAAAGGGTTTTTCAAAAAATGACTGTCAAAAACAGGGGTGCGACTTATACGCGAGTGCGACTTATATGCGAGTAAATACGGTACCAAATCTCAATCTGAAACTATGCAAAAACAACCCAGCCTACTACAGTCGTCTGATCTTCAACAATCTACCCACCATAATAAAGAATACCCTTTCTATCAACAAGAAAAAGTTCAAATCAAATGTTAAAACATACCGGTACCTCATTCAAACTTGCTCATATACGGTACACTAGAAGAATTCTTCAAAAATCCTAATTCTGTTCAATCTTTATTTATCTCTATATATCTTTATGTATCTTTATATATCTTGATATATCTTTATTTGATATTTTATACCATATATGACACATTCTATAACAATGTACATTGTTCTTTGATAAGGATTATTATTATTATTATTACCGGTTTTATTATCATATTTGGTTTTATTATCATACAGTCGGACCCGCATATAACGAATTTCAAGGGGAATGAAAATCTGTTCGTAAAAACAGAATTTCGTTATAGAGATTTATTGCTTTTTTTCATAACAGCACTTGAATTTTAGAGATTTATAAAGATAGGACTACATTTACGACTTAGGCCCTAGTATAGTACTGTATTAGGTGACATATTATCATCGCATCGTATCATCACTTAGTATGTTTGTAGAAAGTAATAGAAAACAACAATGTCCTTTCATAAAGAACTTATCATCTGCTATCACATGACACCACAACTCCACACTTATCGTGTTTTATTTCCTAGGTTACAGGACACTATCACGAATGGGGATGAAGGAATGTAAACAAAAAATAGATAAACAAAGTCATTGAAGATGTCACCATCACGTTATTATTTAGTGCGCGTTGAGCGAGTGTTTTGTTTTGGCGAGGGACGGGGAGGGGGGGTGCAGCATGAGTTATGACCACGTGCTGTACGCGTCACCAGCTGCTACGATGTACAGTCCGTTCAAAATAAATGTAACCTGAAAATAAATTCACGCAAAATGCTCCGATTTTCGAACATTTTGTTGGAAATAGCTGAAAATAATGAGCAAAATATGCCGAAAAGTGACAAAAAATTCGTAATAACCGAATTTTGAAATATAAATCACTTCGTTATAGGTCTTTATTTAACATTGTAAGGATAGGAGATTTGAAGGGGAATGGTAATTAATTCGTAAAAACCGAAATTTCGTTAAAACCGAGTTCGTTATATGTGGGTTTGACTGTATTTGTAGTTAAGCTCTTTCATATCTGTTTTTTCCCCAAATCAAAATTCAATTACTTAAATTGCACCTCTTCTTTATATCTTCATTTTGGTCTATATTACTGATATGGTGCTAGAGGGGAAGCTCAAATATTGTCAAATGGGTGTGCCTGCTGTCACAAGCCAAATGGTAGGACAGAATACGAATATTTTGTTGGTAATTATCAACTATGATGTCAGTTTGAACGCCTCCCCTACTGTTTGAGTTGTTACAACAGTTCAACCCTTGCCAAATATATTCTCAATTTGACTACACAGAATGTTATAATAAATTGCAGTGATTTTACATTGGTTCATGAGATCCTACTGCGGGCCATTTGAAAAGGTCCCGCAGGCCGCCAGTTGAGAAGCTCTGCTCTAATGTGATGATTTTTATTCCCGCAGCGACTGATGTAGGTGGCAGCACCGAGGTGGATCCTCTACTGTTACCGATCAAAGAGGAAGATGTGGAGTTTCCGCTTGAATACGCCGACGTGTCTGTCAGTTGGGCCACAGGTATGACTGATTGACCGATGTGCAAAGTACTCTGAAACCTCTGTCGATCTTTTTTCATTTTTCAAGGAACCAGAAAATATAACAATCATATAGGAAAACCATCTATCCGGGAAAATTCAACATTGATTATATCGTAGTGGGAAGAGAAAAAATGAATGTCACAAACAGGAAAATGATGGATCCGGGAACGATGCATACAGGTTTCACTGTATTTGTCTTTTATTCTACTCTGAGCCTAACCATGTTTCTCATAGTTGCTCAAATATAAACCATCCCCTGGCTTCATAACATGAAATACAGTACAAAAACAGTGAACTTTCTTTATACAAACCCAGTTTGTTCAAATTTCTTGATGATTCAAAATGAAACGCCAGTAGTCACCGGTATGAAAATGTCAATGTAAGTTCATTTTCTTGGCTTGAATTCTCATTTTTCCAAATTGATTTTCATTTCATACTAGTCCTACTGTTCGATTATAGTTATGAATTTTGATGGTATGGTGTAGGCCCACTCATGTAGTTGTGTTGTACTGGAGGTATAACTCCATGTTAAAGAGCCATACCACTTGATGACATTAAATAGTGGGTAATGGCAGCCATGTTCACTGTTCAAACTGATTTTTGTCAGGTGTAGTACTACAGAAATTTGTTTCATATTCAGTGCCTGAATTCATGTCCTTCTATTTTGTTACTCAAAACCTTATATATATATATATCATCACATAATATGTAATGATAAAGAAGGCCTTGCTGAATTACCAACGTGGGAGTAGCTCCAACTGGCAGTTAAAACACAAACATGGCCGCCGTTTGAAAGTACCCGAAAGATTGCGATCTGGTACACGGCTCGTCGCTGAGTTTGACCTTCATATATAAAACTTGATGGTGTAATATCCTTAATCTTATCTTCTGGCTGTGCTGTAGCATTGAAATTGCTAGCTTGCATCTAGGCAAGATGGTTTGCCTGTAAAGCAGTCCAGCCTGAAGAAATATTCGGGCATGATTAGTCTGGCGAGCGTACATTGTTGGCAGAAAAATTGCGAAGGTGTACGCACATTAGTCTTTTCGTGTTGGAGTAGTTGCCACATCTGCGTCTGCTGTGACTCTGGATAAGATGAGCTCTATCGTATTGTACAGTGCCTTGGTCTAGGAGGTTGGTGATTACATCTTTCACCTCGAGCCTATTCATTTTCGAACTGCAAAATCACATACCGAAACTTTCCAGCATTCTATCTGATCTTGTATGTGTTGAATTTCTCTTTCAGTTGCAAGAACCAAAGTTTTTTCCCCATAATGGCAGCATGCAAACACCGTGTGTGCTAGTTTCAATTGTTATTGTTTCCATCTTTCAATAACCATCTCAATAATCTCACAGAACACTGCGTTTTAGTTAATATTTGTAATAATTTCAAAGGAATCACAATTATATTATCGCTCTATTTCTCGATCATACGTTTCAATCTATTGATAATCAAGTTTGCCTCACCGACTCAATCTCTGGACATGTCCAACTTGCGTTGTTCTACCGTACTGCTCCGTCAATCTTGTTTTCCTTCTTGTCCGTGGTTTGAAAATTGAGAAGCTAATATTTCCATAGATGTTTCATATTTGTTGATGAGCGTAGCGAAGTCTCCATCCCACTCTTATAGGGCTTTGTCTGTGTGTTTTTTTTTTTTTGTTTTTTTTTTGTTTGTAAGCACTCCACAGGTCGCAAGGGTTGACTGATCAACATGAAACTTTTTTTGTACACGCAAACTCATCCAACTTAGAACTGTATAGTTTTTGGGATGAATCGGTCGGACCGATTTTGAGAATCATCATCTCAAAGTTTCTAAAAACCCCATAAGATTTGGCTGGGCAGAAAATGTTGAAAAATAAAATCTCTCCAAATGGAATGAAATTCTCTCTAAATGTGTATACATGGATTTTACACATTATTACGATCTTTTAAGCAATTCTGATCAGTCGTTTTGAAGAAAAAAAATAAAATGTCTGATGATATTCATAAAATATATCATAAAAATTGTGACAGAATTAAGTTGTCGAGATTCACTGCTTTCTAGATTCAAGAGTTGACCAACAATGAAGTATTTTTTATATGCGTCAAGGTGTGTAGAACACCAGAGTCAATGAAGTGGCAAGAGTAAAACTACTTTAACGACTTTAATAGCTTATTCAGATATCAAGGTGTGTAGAATACCAGAGTCGATAAAGTAGCAAGGGTAGAACTACTTTAAGGACTTTTATACCTTATTGAGATATCTCGCTCATCTTACAACGCATATTTCGCGTTTGACTAGTATCAAGTATTTATACTTGGTTATTACAGCGTGTCTAGCCGCCCCCGTGGCTCAGTCAACTATTACTCACGAATGCGGTAGAAACCGAAGTCGGGTTGGGCGTGGGTGAAAATCCCGCATGAGGCTTAGGTTTTCTCAACCGTCCTTTTACCTATCATCATTTCATTGTTTCATTATCACCCGCCCATTCGTGCTCCTGTATAACCTAGCTATTGTGGGATAGTTGAGCAGTATTAAAATAAAAAAAAACATCGTGTGTCATATTGAAGTATGTTGGTATCATTAAATCATAGTTTCACCTTGTTGTTGTTCTCAGCAGCTGATAACATGACTGGGTGTAATCCCATCAAGTGTGAAGTAACCGGACGTCAGTTCTCCGAGTCGGTCGCTTCGAGCACGGAGCAAGAAATAGAGCAGGAAGGATATCTCGTATCGAAACATGAGGAACTGATCATCTCGGATGAATGCGCGTTCGAACCTGAGAAATCAGACGAGAAAGCTTTTGTGGTCGTCAAGAGAGAACCAGTTGATGATTGTGAGTATATACTTGAATATTCCTGAATCGTGATATCAGCAATCCTGTAACAATACAACAACAATTTTGTTTCCGGACAAAATGGGCAACATTGCTCATGAGTAGAGACATGTAAATATAGCTTCTATTTTTTCTTCTCATAGCATTTAGAATTTGAAAAGTAGCACTTTGGTGCATCTATTATTTTGAAACATCGTGTTTTGTAACCCAACAACGTTCTGTAGCTTAACAACAGTAAAACCACTACATAATATACAATAGGCATACAAGAGAAACACCCCAATTGATATTTTCTAGAAAAATAATCCCCACAAGCGGGTTGAACAGACGCCTCATTTGCCGCCTGCATTTTCAACTGCACTTTTTTCCGAATTCCCCAACTAACTTCACCCGTTTACACCTCAATTGACATAATTTAGGAAAAAACAGCATCTATAATGCTTCTATTCTGAATATAGCATCTATATTGCTAATACATTGAAACATAGCAGATCCAGACGTTTGTAGCGCTTTGTCGTCTTTTCAAAAACACGATAGAACACCATCAAACGTATTGAAACATGAAGAAATATCACAAAAACATGTAAAAACACACTTTCACATTTCATCGCTTTTATAGCAATTGCTATTTTTACATGTCTCTACACATGAGTCATGGTATTTTTTATTCTCAGTAGATGAGAGATTATCAATAACAATATCAATCCCAAGGTGGAAAATTCATGATTTCAGTGCAGAACTATTGTGCCTTTCAAAGCACATGTTGAAGCCACGTGTAAGGGAGGACTTCGGGTAGATGAAATTTTTGTTCAC
Source organism: Brachyptera risi (assembly GCA_964007535.1). NCBI lineage: Eukaryota > Metazoa > Arthropoda > Insecta > Plecoptera > Taeniopterygidae > Brachyptera > Brachyptera risi. The sequence continues at coordinate 14,183,525 of OZ023339.1, read as the reverse complement.
GTCAGAAGAAAAAATTGTTCTCGATGTTCTTGTGTTTTTTCTTTGAACTATGTTGAATCGTGACATTGTCCTAGCTCTTCTTGCACATATATAACTGCACTAACAAATCATTCAGTCCATTTCAAAAGACTGAGAGGTCGGACTCCAGAGATAGAATTATAAGTTGTACCAAAAGTGAGTGTACTGATTCTTCTATGCTTGACTGCGTATCGTAACATCGCATCGATGGATGTCGGCTCGTTGGTAGGACCTTTGCAGCATATCCAGACTTGTTTCATTTCAGTTGATGGAGTTTGAGCTGCACAACCTCTGTTCATGTACGGTCAAGTGTTTTCTCCTCGTTGTGTTTCGCAATTGAGCTGAATATCGTACAACGTGGTAATAAATAGATATCTTTCGCCTGGTTCCAACAACTCAGGTCGGGGGGTGTCAGACACCGTCATCTAGGGCCTCTTAAATAATGCTGGCTGGCCAATCCTGTCGCATCTTCATCCTCTTCCTCTTCATCCGTTTCCTCTCTTTCTTCTTTCATCTCTATATTCGCCATGCTTTCCGTTCTTCCCACGATCTTTCCTCTTCCACATCTTCCCATATACCTCCTCTTCTCCTCATACTTCCACTTATCTGATCTCTCCATCTTCCTCGTGGTCTACCAGCTTTTCTTCTATCTTCTAATACTCCTTCGAATTCTTTTCTTGGTATTCGTTCTTGTTCCATTGTACACAAATGCCCATACCATCGCAGTATTTCTGTATCTATCTTACAATGTGGTAAGCTCTCAAATTTTGTGTGAAACTCAAGAATCTACCACAAAGTCATTTGCAAATTTAAGCAAAGTTGAACTGTTGAGAATCCATTCCTCTGATGAATATTGGTTCATAGAGGCACAAAAATATTTTGAAAAGAGTTGAGAAAATTTGCTTTTTTTTTGTGTACAGCCGACCTCGACAACAAAATTGATCATCAGAATGTAGTAGTTGAATTAAAGATGTGATGGCAAAAGTCTGCTGATTGAGTGTCAGGATAATTGTAGAACAAATGCTCTTGTATGAAAATGCAACCCATTGAATTCAACAGATGTTTCGCACATGCAAAGTTCGAAGTGACATTGCAGATGTATTAGTGCTACATAACGATATAGCGCTTGCCTGCTCACGCACTCAATTCTATTTGTAAAAGTTTAGGTGTAGAAAATATACCAACACTTGATCAACCACACTGGAACCCACTCCCAGCTCAGTGCAATTTCTACCTCAATCCCAAATGCAATATCCATGTTGAAGCCTGCTTATCATTATGGAATCGGAAGAATATTTGATTCATTGTAACCAATGCACACACATCAATGGAGATGGAAAACTGGAGACCGGCACAGTAGCTGAGTGGTTAGCTCACTTGCTTCGAGTGATCCGGGAGGTGAAGGGACATATTGGACCCGATTCGATCCCCGCCACCGTCCATCTTTACAGGGCTTTTTCGTGGTTTCCCTCTGTAGTCTAGGCTAATGCCGGGATGGTTCCCACAATATAGGCCACGACCGTTTCCTTCCCACTATCCTTCCCACTACCCATAAAAAAAACCTTCATCTCATCATGCCATCATCTCATTAATCATTCATCCGACGCCAATAGATCTTAGTAATCATTACAGTGCGTCGTTGAAACCCAATATAAAAAAAAAAAAATGGAAAACTGGGGGTTGAATTAGGTTGCATCATATAAAAGTTGTCTGGAGAAATGATTTTGAAAGTAGTCCTACTGTAGGCCTATTGATTCCAAATATTCAGCAATTGTGGTTTATTGATATCTTGATTGTAATTCTTGCAACACAGTGGATATCGAATCAATAAGTCACACACAATATTGTAAAGATTCACAACAATACAAATCTGAGTAGATCTCTATTAATAATCATTTACCTGTGTGTTTAGTGTTCAACAAGCAGCCAGATGATGGTATGAGCAAGGATAACAGTACAGAGGACTCTACCAAGCAGAATACTTGCACACAGACATCTACGAGTGTGGACAATGGAGGAGAACCTTTGATGCCAACCACTACTGGAGTGAGAAGAGAGAGAGCAGAACAATCTGAGAAGAATAGAGGAATAAAAGCCACTAAGAACACTGCCAACGTTGCATCCACTTGTTGTGATGTGTGTGGTTTCAGGTCTGCCCAACCAAGATATCTAAAAGCACACATGTTGATTCATACCGATGATAAGCCATTCCAGTGCAAAGTATGTTCTTATAAGTGCAAGCGTACAGATCACCTAAAAGTACACATGTTGATTCATACCGGTGATAAGCCATTTCAGTGTAAAGTATGTTCTTATAAGTGCAATTTATCAGGTAATCTGAAAACACACATGTTAATTCATACCGATGATGATAAGCCATTCCAATGCAGTGCATGTTCTTATAAGTGCAATCGTGCAGGTGATCTAAAAGCACACATGTTGATTCATACCAGTGATAAACCATTCCAGTGCAAACTATGTTCTTATAAGTGCAAGCGTTCAGGTCATCTAAAATCACATATGTTGATGCATACCAATGATAAGCCATTCCAGTGCAGTGCATGTTCTTATAAGTGCAATCGTGCAGGTGATCTAAAAGAACACATGTTGATTCATACCAGTGATAAGCCATTCCAGTGCAAGTCATGTTCTTATAGCTTCGTTCACGCAAGTATTCTGAAGAGACACATGTTGATTCATACCAGTGATCGGCCATTCCAGTGTAATGCATGTTCGCATAAGTGCAATCGTGCCAATGATCTGAAAGCACACATGTTGATTCATACTGGTGATAAGCCATTTCAGTGTGAGCAATGTCCTCTCAAGTACAGGTGTGCAAGTCATCTTAAGAGACACATGTTGATTCATACTGGTGATAAGCCATTCCAGTGCAATGTATGTCCCCTCAAGTTCAGACAATTAGGAAACCTGAAGAGACACATGTTGATTCATGCTGCTGATATATTAGTAAAATAGTAATTAGGTCTACTGTATTCATTATTCATTTATTGGAAGATATACTTTGTATCAAATAATGATTGTTCAATTATATACTAGTGATCAGGGACTAAAAGTGTATGTATTACGAATTATTTGAGTTTCAAACTATTGCAATATTTGACATAGTATTCTCCATACAAGTGGTCAAGACAAAGTTTGCTCCGAATGATGGGAAGTTTTTCTAATTGTCAAGGTTAGAATCACAATAGTTTTCGGTATCAGTTTAGCGAGAGCTACACACTTGTAGATGAGAAGTTGTAGAAATATCACTGATGGCCAGTATGAGATTTAGTACAACGCAATAATAATAATAATAATAATAATGGTTTCTATTATCGGAGACTGTACAAACAGTATGATATACGTCATGAATTACAAATATACATATAATAAGCATTGTTCAAGATTAGCTGAAAGCTAAAAAATCGTCGACAGAGTAAAAAGCATTTTCACATAACAGTTTCTTGACTCTGGATTTGAACATATGCATGCTGGATATCGACTTGATGTCTATTGGTAGGTTGTTATAAAACTGTGACATTGAATATTGCGGTCCTTTCTTAAATCCAGCATAAGTCTATGTTTGCCCACACGTAAGTCATTATGACGTCGTGTATCATGTTGGTGGATTTCATGGTTACATTGAAATAGTTTAAAATTCTCTCTCACAAAAGCGACGGACTTAAGAATAAAAATACAAGGTAGAGTAAGCAGTACATAAGATTTGAAAAGAGGTCTACAAGTTGTTGACTTATTAACATTACCAATAATTCTCATAGCTTGCTTTTGCAGCAGGAAAAGCCTTCTGGCATGAAAAGAATGGCCCCAAAATATGATTCCGTATTGTAGGTGCGAATATACTATGAAAAATAAAGCATGCTTAGCACTACTGGAGAAACAACTCGGCACAGGCTTCTGAGCATAAAAATGCCCTTTAGTACCTTCTTATATAGATACTGAGCTGATAATTTTGCTTATGGAGCAACAACAATAGAGACTGTCCTAATTCCGATTCATGTATCTATTGCCAGGGATGTCCACCCAACAGATAAGTACAAGGGTGCTCGATATTTCTATAATTCCAATGGGTGAGGGCACATACACTCACGTGTAACTTTTTTTGGAATAGTAGGCCTATGTTGTAAGATTATACTCTGTTAGTCTTCGATATCGGCTCTTGTTGTTCAGTGTTACTTGTGAATGAATATATAACGCCATCTGTTGGATGTCCACCTTGTATGGTATTGATTCCGCCAAGTAATATCGGTGTGTATACTATTTCAGTCTTATCCAAATTTCTGATGTAAGACCAAGAAAATTACTTTTTAATATTTCATCACTGTATAGGCCCACACAATTTGTACCTTATAGTCTCACTTATAGTCTTATCAGTAGGGTCCCTGAGTTATGGTGAATAAAAGTGCTTTATTTCGTCATAAAAATCCAAGTCAAAGCGGTGTAAAAACTCTAAAAGACGGAATATTTCGCTACAAAAATGGAACAATTTCAGTGGGTTTTAGATGAAACGGGAGGGTTGGGTACAAAAATTTGACAACACATATTTTCTATAATCCTATTTTATTACAGTACTAGGCATTCTGATTGCCGAAAGTTACAGACATCAAAATCTCCACATTTTCAGGCTTAAGTTGGGTTCGTAAGTCTGTCAGAATATTCCCATACATAGAGAAAGCCCTCTCGCTATCAACATTGGATACTGGGATCCAAACTGCTTTGATACTTGCTTCGGCAAACGCCTTATGCGATTCCCTCAATGGACGAAGCATCTTCAGGATGTCGAATGGTTCTTCTGTGCCCGATTCCATCCATGATTGAACTGTAGTTTGAAAGGCAGCATAACCTTCAAGAATATTTATATTATTCAATGAAGATAACAGTGAAATCTTTTTTGCCGTTGAGATCAATGCCTCATTCACTTCGTTTGATGTGATGTTTCGCACATCAAATAATTTTCCAACATTATGGACAAAATCTTTTGCCGAGTCTCCTGCAATTAACTGCGTGATCTTGATACTGCACTTGAGTCCAACATTTTTAAGTTTCGTTGTAAGGTCCGATTTCTTGATTATATTTCTCACAGCTCCAACCTTATCTGCAGTGCACTCGTGTAACTGGCCATTTGCAACAATCTTAAATGATGCATGGATATCTTTGACTTTATGGTACACCTGGTGGGCAAAAGGGTACTTGCTGCCTTCTAGTACTACAATTGTATCTATTAGTTTTTGGCAGTGCTCTAATAGAAAAGTAGCCATGGCCTGGATGACTAACACCTCATCCGAAGATAATCCCTGAAAATACTTGACAGCACTCGATTCTTCGTCCAAAGTGTTGGTGAAGGAGACTAAATCTGTTATGTAATCCCCTACATAAAGAGCGGATTTGAACCATGACGTCCACCGTGTCATGACCGGTGATGGAAAGAGTACGCACTTCTTCTCACCTTCAGGATATTTGGCCCGCAAATGGGAAATGTAGCGATGCTTTCTCTTCCGCGTATTTAAAAACAACATCTTAGTATTGGTAACGCACTTGTTTAATTCCGGCAGTTCAACTGTCCAAAGGCTTGCCACAAGATTGAGCTTGTGAGCCCAACATTGTACGTGGATGAGTTCTGGAATTGGTACCTTCAACGTGTTCGCTGTTAGTGTCATGTAGCGCGCACCGTCAGTCGATAATGATACAACATTGTTGAAATTAATCTCGAATTTGTTGAGTACTGCATTTATTGCTTTAAAACACTCAGATGCTGTGGCATTTTCGAGAACTGTTATACCCCCAACATACATTTTTGGTTCAGTGTTAACATTTAATACACGAAGCAGAATTGCAAACACACATTTTCCATTTCGGTCAGTTGTCTCGTCACACAAGACAACAACTTGCTGATTTTTCAAATCTTCTTTGATCTTGGCTTGTCGTTCTGCACCTACTTTGTTTACGTAGGACGTCCGCAGCGTATCTGCAGTGGGAAGATCACCGGCACCTTTAAAATCAAAAAACATTTTTATGAAAAGATTGTAAAAATATGGTTAGGCCTACACTTGTTTAGTTCCCAGATGTGTGCATAATACCAAGACTAGGTTAAGGTAAAAATACTACGTACTCCCAAAAGCAAATCAAGAAAAGTTAGTGTTGGACTTGGTAAATTAGTCAAAATGTGAATAGGCCTAGGGTATTTCAAGCTCTATGGATGGCCTAGGGCCCTAGGCCTAGGGTATTTTAAGCTCTATGGCCCAGTCTAGGCCTACTAACCTTCTATGTATTTATTCATCCATGCCCGTAGATCTGGATTATCCATTTTCTCCAATGGAATATTGGCTTTCATGAAGGCTTCTGTAGTTTTCATGATGAAATCTTCTTTGTCAACTTTATGTTTTTTGGCTGGTCCTTGAAGTGAGTCTGATATTGATAATTGCCTTTTTGCTGTGTCCAATTTTATTGCATCTTCCTTCTTCTTTTTGTGAAGATCACAGGAAACATGTTTGCTGCATGTATCTTTCCTTTCCCAGTCTATCCTCGTATTACAAAACTTGCACATTATAATTTTTTTCACTTTATCGGAGATATAGAACCCTGTTGACTTGAATTCACGTTCCCTATCAAAAATACTGACAACTTTTGGCATTTTAATAGAAACGTGGTCACAGAAAAGTAGGGTTGAAGAATGTTGCAAACTGCAAAGGACTGTTGTTTATTATTATTCACCAACATAACAAAATAAAAGGAACCAACATAACAAAATTCTCGACTATAGGCTAGCAGTTGGCAACATGTTTAAAACAAAGATGGTCGCCCAAAAATACGAAATCAGTAAATTTAAAGTTTTTACACCACTTTCTTTAGATTTTCTTTAAATTATGTCGATTTGGCTTCAAATTTCGTGTATAACAAAGATAATTCAATATTTCGTGCATAACGAGAATTTCATCTGATTTCGCGTCATTTCGTGAACGTAGGCCTAACCTCCAAAAGTTGTTGCATGTTGACAAAAACACTATTAGTTCAATATTGGCGTTTTTCGTGTAAAAACCATTAACGAAAATTCGGTGACCCTACTTATCAGTACACTTTTGTATTCCTTCACTCATTTTGAATTATAAAGTATCGTTTACTGACTCGCGTTGGGCGCGACACGCGACGAGCGGCACCAATCACAGCGCTCGTAGCTCGCGACAGGCAACACGGCGCGTAGGCCTTCGCGTGTCGCTTCCAAGTTGGGCTCGGTCCAACATTTTCGCTCGGTCGCGTCTGATCGCGCGCATAACTGTCTCACAATGCACTCTGTTCAACCATCAGCGCTACGAATTTTACGGTACTTACGTGAAGATTGGACTATTCTAACCTCATCGTTATCTTTGGATTTTGTTGTCATGGTGGACAGGACAGGATACGTTATTTAATTCAATTTATTTCATTCTCATAATCATATAATATAATGATAATATTGCTCCACTTGGTAATTATACAAATCAATAGCATCCATCTAGCATTAACTGTCATTCAGTAATCAGCCAGTGTTACTGTACATGTCAGTAAACGATACGTGCAGGAGCAACACCAGGTTAGCACGTCGCTCGACGCGTCCAACGCGAGTCAGTAAACGAAGCTTAATTATAATATATAGTGTGTAAACAGCTTTAAATCAGTCTCAACTATATAATAAGCCAGGGCACCTGATGGCCTCATGAGTGGTACCAGGGCCCCGCTCTGCTGCACCCTGGCCTCACAATACAACCCTCACTGCACTTGTCAACAAGACCTGTTTCTTTCAACCATTACCACAGATGTGTGTGAAGTTATGATTATTGTTTGCTTCCGACCCCACCAACAGCTAGGTTATACGGGGGTACAAATGAGCGGGTGATTGGTAAACTATGAAGTGTTGATGAGTGAAAGGACGTACACAAAAATCCATGCCTTATGCAGGATTCAAACCCACGCCCAACTGTGACTGGTGCCTCAGCTGACCGAGCTACTGTGGGCAGCTGTACCGTTATGTATATATATTAGGGATAACTTCGGTTAACCAAAAACCGGTTCGGAATCGGTTCCAGGTTCAATCGGTTCTGAAATAAAGAATCGATTCCTCCAGTAATAATTTTTTTAATTATTCATCATGTTGATCAAGTTATGATGTATAATTGATGGATGTTTTTCAAGTGTGTTGTTGCAATATAAATTGTATAGATATAATATACTAGTTCAAGCGTGCATTATTTATTCGTCTTTTCTCCTCCATGCGCAGTAAAACCCAACATGTGTCCTACCACTGCTTTGTTTTGTCAGAAGAGATGTTGATGGGCTGAAAGATAACCGAATGATATGATGACGCCTAAAACAAGGAATAAACTCGCGCCAATGTGAGAGTGCATCTAAATGAAAGTTTTCTCTCATTTTTCACTGAAAAATGTCGGAGAATCGGTTCTGAATCGGTTATCCGGTTATAATTTTTTGAAACCGAAGTTATCCCTAATATATATAGATATTATAATCATCTGTAATATGTATGCAACATATATCTTATTGTTCAAATTGATTGATTGTAAGTAGGCCCACAACGTTGCCAGAACTAGCCTGCCTGTTGAAGAGAAAGTTTCTTCATCTATAAACCTTACATATACTATATACTCGTACCAATGCATTTTATGATGTGAGCCTGCTTGTAGTTGTTGCATACAACCTAATCTAACTGACACACATGGCACCCTTGGTAGCTCAGTCAGCTGAGGCACCGCTTCAGAAACTGAAGTCATCTATGGGTGTGAGTTGAGAGTCCCGCATAAGGCATGGGTTTTTGTGAATGTCCTTTCACTAATCATCTGCTCATTCGCACACCCGTATAACGTAGCTGTTGGTGGGGTCGTTGAGCAATCAATAATCATCTGCTCTTTCGCACACCCGTATAACGTAGCTGTTGGTGGGGTCGTTGAGCAATCAATAATCATCTGCTCTTTCGCACACCCGTATAACGTAGCTGTTGGTGGGGTCGTTGAGCAATCAATAATCATCTGCTCTTTCGCACACCCGTATAACGTAGCTGTTGGTGGGGTCGTTGAGCAATCAATAATCATCTGCTCATTCGCACACCCGTATAACGTAGCTGTTGGTGGGGTCGTTGAGCAATCAATAATCATCTGCTCTTTCGCACACCCGTATAACGTAGCTGTTGGTGGGGTCGTTGAGCAATCAATAATCATCTGCTCTTTCGCACACCCGTATAACGTAGCTGTTGGTGGGGTCGTTGAGCAATCAATAATCATCCTAACTGACACTCCCATCAAATCCGTTTTTATTGTTTGCTTAATGACCCCACCAACAGCTAGGTTATACGGGGGTACGAACGAGGGGATGATAATGAAATTATGAAGTGATGATAAGTGAAAAGACATTTACAACAACCCATGCCTTATGCGGGACTCGAATCCACGCCCAACGGTAACTTCAGTTTCTGAAGCGGTGCCTCAGCTGACCAAGCTACCGAGGGTGGTTCCATCAAATCTGTATCGGATGTGAAGTCATGCTTTGTGGATGTTTAGCAGGTACGTTATTACTGTACCCAATGACTACGGTGGCAGCACCACCCATCTTACCACCCTAAATAAATGGTTAATTAGCACCAAGAAGTTATTGTTGCTGTTAGTGTTGAAAATGTCAACTTCAATCAATCGCCAATAAGTATTCAATGAAAGTGACATCTCCCATTCATGAGTAGGCGGGAATTGAAACAGGTACGGTACTCCATTGTTGTATTAGATTGAAATCATTCTAACTGGAGATTGGATTACTTACTTTATAGTTTATTTATTACTGGAGCTTTTGCAACTTTTATTTTTCCAAATAAAATTGTAAGTTGATTAAAACAGATGAATGTTCATCCTCTCAACGTAACATGTTGAACGATAGAAATAAGCTCTGAATGTAAAGAATAATTCAAGTATGTAGGCCTATTTGAGTTTTAGTGAATGTCAATGCCTGGACTAGAACAATTATCGGTATATACGATGTCAAATCACTTGTGAAAACGGTGAAGTATAACATAAAATGGTCTTGAGAATGGGATCATAGATTGGAAAAATCAAAATGTGACCTCAACATGGGCAGAACAATAATTGAGTATCATTTTTTTATCATCAAAAAATACAGTGAGATTCAAATTACGTATTTAGATGAGCGTAGCGAAGCTTTCCATTTCACACCCAAAAATGGGCTTCGTTTTTATGTTTTTTTTTTTTTTTTTTTTTGTAATTATGTACGCGGCATACAGGTCAGAGAAATAAATCAATCAACTTGAAACTTTTTCTGAACGTTGATGTCATACCAGAATAGGTTGGGATTGTTTTTCAGAAAAATCGGTTTGACGGTTTTTCCGGAAAAAAATCGGAAAGTTTGAAATATCCTCATAAGAATAACCCGCAGGAAAAATACTTGAAAAACAAGAATTTTTCAAAAGCTCTCAAATTTTCACCGAATATAAACAATACTATTAAACACCTTTTCGGAAATTTTTGCAACAATCGAATGAGAAATAACAAAGAAAAGGCAATAAAAGTGGACATTTTATCGAATATTTTGATCAATTGGATTTGCAAAGTGTATATGCGACAGGTTGCAGCACTATAAATATCAACAAGTTGCAGGTTTTGTTTTTAAGCGTTTGAAGTAATCCAAGGTTTGGAGATCTATATTGAGCTGACAAGTTATTTTCCATTCTAGATTTCCATACTTCTAAGCTCATCTCACAACGCGCATCCCGCGTTTTCCTAGTTTAAACAATAATTATGATTCATCACTTGTTTATTTTTTACATTCAAGTTGTACCCGAAATGTAGAAATAAGGTTTGGGACCCAAGTTTTATTGTCGGGTTGACAAAATTATAACGAAATATGCTTTCATTAGCCAAATGGAACTCACATTATCCTGATAAGAAAACCATGATACATATTCATATTTTAACTAGCATTTAATTCAAGTACAGAATGTAAATGTATATATATTTTTTAATAACATCGAAACTTGATACAAAGTCATTGTTCCCCAATTAAGGCTAAGTATGAAAGATCGGATCGTTTGGGCGTTGCACCACAAGGGCGATCTTACCACCCCATTTTGATTATAAAATATAAATATATTTTATATTATTTTATTTTTATTATTATTATATTTTATATATTTATATAGCTATCAATTCAATTTCTCATCCCACAGATAAGCCTTTTTGGCTTTGTGGAAGAGCGTATTGATTAATCTTGTATGTATGTATTATTTAAATCTGATACAAAAAAAAAAATGACAACCTTATCCTGAATTAATATATATCACAATAAATTATTGAAGTATACGAGTGTTCTCACTCAATATATCACTTTTTGAGCCCAGTTTTGCCTAACTTTCATGCCTAGAGATGAACTGGAAGAGACAATTCATTGTGAAGACATCATCTTCATCTCTAGAAATGGAATTATGGTGAAATTGGCTCATGGAAATGAAAAAAAATCCAAAAGTGTTTCAATGTAATATAAATTTTTTGATTGTTATGTGAATATGGAAATTGACAAATTGGCATCATTTTAACCATGTATGTTATCTAAAAGTGATGAATACATTGTTGTATGCATAGCTCATGATTTTGTGAGAGCATGAGTTACGAATGAAGGGTGAAATCAGAAATTAAAATTGAATCTGCAAAATGAGTTTTCTTTGTAACCTTTCTTTGCCTCCTGATTCCATTTCCTCCACATTATCATTAAACATTCAATTTAAAGTGAAGATAATGAATAAGAAGTGAGTTAGTTGTAGAATAAATCCTCAAAATTACAGTTTCAATTGGAATTATCAATTTATTAATATATATCAGACCAACATAGAAAGTAAAACATGATAATAGATTCACTTTATTCATTTACTGAGATGATACATGTAAGAAAGAGAGACAGAGATTTTCTAGAAACCCAAAGTTATATTCTCTGATTGAATGCCAGCTTACCTGCCTGCAAGGGCACATAGCTTAACCTACTACTACATTATGTTTGCCGCGTATCAAAAGTTGGATTTGTCTCTCATAAAGCCAGCTTGCCTGCCTGCAGAGGCACATAGCTTAACCTACTACTACATGTTTCCCTCGTACTGAACCAGCTAGATCTCTCTATAATTCAATTCTGCCTGCAGGGGCAAGTTCGATTTCACTTGACAATTTTATCATTAGTCAGAAGTCGATTTCCATCAGGAAAGTAGAAGAGTTGAGGAGGATATCCGAAATTCAAGTTCACATTTAATTAATTGTTTCGGGAAAATGCATGTGTAATAAATTTGTTTCTTCTTATTCATCATCAAACTTTCGATGAATTTGAGTTGGAGGAAGCAGGATGTGAGATAAGGAATAAAACAATAACAGATATCCATTATTCAGACATACTTTACTGTAACAATAATTGGATGAGCGAAGCGAAGACTTAATTTCACTATACCAAAAAAAAAGTGTCTTTTTTTTTTTTGTTCGCGCTCCACAGGTCAGACGAAAATTCAAAATCAGTTGAAACTTGGCACACACATGAACCCCTATCTGACTTGATGCTGTATAGTTTTGAGGCGCGATCGGTTGAACAACTTCTGAGAAAACTCATTCCAAAGTTTTCAAAAATCCCATTAGAATAACCCAGAGGAAAACATTCGTGAAAAATATTTCATCTGAGAGGATTCAAATTCTCAGGGAATTTCAATTTGATAACGATACACATTATTCCGAACTTGTACTCAAATCGGATCAGCCGTTTCGATGTAAAAAAATATATAATGTTATTTGTGTTAATTATTCAAAGCTATTAAGATACCTATTAAATCAAAGCAACAAGTGTCACCACTTGATTGTAAACGATTAAAACAAAGCCTTCTTTATCATCATATGAATCATTAATGGAATATAAGATGGCAGTGATGTAATGGTTTGGATCTCAAGGTGTATATATATATAATGACCAATCCAAAGATAAGTTGATATGTTCCAGCTCATCCATCAACGCGGAAACACACAACGCGTTTGCCTAGTGATAAAAAACAATACCAACTAGGAAAACGCGGGATGAGCATTGTGAGATGAGCTTAGAAGTATGGCAATCTAGAATGAAAAATAACTTGTCAGCTCAATTTACATCTACAAACCTTGACTTGCTTCAAACGTTCAAAAACTTCACCTGCAACTTGTTGATATTTATAGTAACCTGCAACCTGTCGCATAAACACTTTGCAAACCAATTGATCCAAATATTCAATAAAATGTACACACGTTTATTGCGTTTTCTTCATTATTTCTCATTCGATTGTTGTAAAAATTTCTGAAAAGGTGTATAATAGTATTTTTCATATTCTGTGAGAATTTGAGAGCTTTTGAAAAATTCTTGTTTTTCAAGTATTTTTCCTCCGGGTTATTCTTATGAGGATTTTCCAAACTTTCCGATTATTTTCCGGAAATATTTTCCTTCTGACCGATTCCTCTGAATAACAATCCCAACCTATTCTGGTATGACACCAACGTTCAGAAAAAGTTTCAAGTTGATTGATTCATTTCTCTGACCTGTATGCCGCGTACATAATTACAAAAAAACAACAAAAAAAAACACATAAAAACGAAGCCCATTTTTTTTTCAGGGTGTGAAATGGAAAGCTTCACTACGCTCATCTAATAATTCCTTCAAATGCATACGTCTTGATTTAATAATGTGAAATAATAATAATATTAATAATAATAGCCGTTTATTGTCTTCATTAAGATCACATAATTATACATGATATACGACGACAGTCAGTAACATAATACGGTATTATTACATACACAAAGACAATATGTAACAAATAAAAGACAAACAAACTTTCAGATCATGAGAGGAAAAGCTCAATACGTTTTATTCATAAATTCTCTTACGAAGTAAAAACATTTTCTCACAAATTACTGTTTCAAAATATATCTTGAAATCTTACTGACCTTTCAAAAGTTTGATACAATTCGGGAGGTTATTGAATAGTTTAACCCCAGCCGATATCGGGGTGGTCTTCTGAATGGTGTTAGTGCTCTCAAATTCCCATTTAAGAGGCCGCAGGCACTCCTATTTCAAGCCGCAAACTCTCTCGGTCGTAATTTTTGAGATATCAATATAATTGTTTTTGCATTCTATTAATAATTTGAAAACGGAGGTCATCGCATTTACAGAATTTTGAACTAGAAATTTGAAATTTTCCAAATTCTTCAAATGGAAAATGAAAAAATTTCTACTTTACAAAAACTTAGATAC
>OZ023339.1:14139200-14164200 GCA_964007535.1 Brachyptera risi | reverse complement strand
AGACACGACCTCTTTTTTCTGTGTTAACGATAGCTGACTGAATGGTTTTTCATGGAGTTGCCGAATCACGCATTCTGTGAAGAAATGTAAAGATATTAGAAGAAAGTACCCTACAAACACAAAACATTCCCTATATGCGCACCCTAGGCATATTAACGCATATGGCATATATATATGGCATATGTATATGGCATATAGGCATATGTTTGGCCTATGCATGCCCAAAGGGAATATTGGGGCGCCCAAGGCGTGCCCAACCCCATTTAATGTAGCATAGGGCAGGACTCCCAGAACACGCCCTACACATGCCCTGAGGGCGTGTCCTGGACATGGCTCACACGCGCCCTAGACACGCTCATTCGGGTGAGGTTGGCAGTGGGCAACTGGCATGCATGGATCTGAAACTACACTGACCGCAAGCGAATGGTTTCTCACCGGTATGTGATAACATGTGTGTCTTAAGGCCACTGGCATGCATGGATCTAAAGCTACACTGGTCACAAGCAAACGGTTTCTCACCAGTATGAATTAACCTGTGTCTCTTGAGGTCACCTCTCCTAATGGATCTGTAGCTGCACTGGCCACAAGCATACGACGTCTCAACTGCATGTATAAGCTGATGATCTATCGTGTCAGTTGGCATGTCACAAGATCTTTCCCTCTCTACACTAGTCGATGTACACATAACATTGTCCACACTCGTAGTGGGCGTGGCAGGCTTGGTGGACACCATCACTTCCTGAGGGACTCTGCGCTTCACTGCTCGCTCCTTGTCATCAACACTGGTCGATGTACACATAACACTGTCGACACACGTAGTGGGCGTGGCAGGCTTGGTGGAGACTATCACTTCCTCAGGGACTCTGCGTTTCACTGTTCGCTTCCTGTTCTCTGCACTGGTGGAAGTATGCTCTGCATTGTCCATACTCGTAGTGGGCGTGGCAGGCTTGGTGGACACTATCACTTCCCCAAAGACTCTGCGCTTCACTGCTCGCTTCTTGTCATCAACACTGGTGGAAGTACACATAACATTGTCCACACACGTAGTGGGCGTGGCAGGCTTGGTAGACACTGTCACTTCCTCAGGGAATCTGCGCTTCACTCCTCGCTTCCTGTTCTCTGCACTGGTGGAAGTATACTCCGCATTGTCCATACTTGTAGTGGGCGTGGCAGGCTTGGTGGACACTATCACTTCCTCAGGGAATCTGCGCTTCACTCCTCGCTTCCTGTTCTCTGCACTGGTGGAAGTATACTCCGCATTGTCCATACTCGTAGTATCCAAGCACATTTCACCACCAGTGCTGCCATCTTCATATGATACTAGAGAAACAAAAAGAACACTTGATTAAACCAACAGGTGCTGAACGGGTTGAGAGGGTATCCTACCACGTACTAAGGAACATTATTGAATATCGACACAGATAAGGCAGAAGAACATCAGCATCATTTTCTCACTTACTCACATTGATTTATCTTCTTACTTTGTTGAATACACTGAATCTGGTGGAAATTGGGGTGTAAGAGATATCTTGATTTTTCTTAGATAGTGACGTTTTGAAATGGAAGTATGTTCGAAACATGATGCTTGTTCTGTCTGGGGTGTGAGCGACATATCAATTCAACGGGCCGTCATCTTTCGTGCACATATGGCATAAGTGACATGGAGAAGAGCCTCATTAACAAGAGAGCGCAAGCATCATCTCTAATCCAAAAGCAGCTGAATTTAGTATTTGTTTTGGATGAAGCCAATGTAAGTACTTTCATCCCATAGAAAATATGATGAGTATATAAATGAATAATTTCCAAATTGATTAATATAAGGTGAAAACAATTCTCGATGATTGATAGAAAATCAGATTCACAAGGTGTCCCTCCCCCCCCCCCCATGAACCATTCATGGAAATCATTAGTTCATTCATCTTCAAAGAAGAGTTTGGAGCATCCACATTAATAAATACAGTGTCAAGAGTCTTTTGGGAGTCGATTCAGCAAAATATTAGTTTTTTGGTGATAAATTTTGAACGGTATGATATATAAAAATTATAATATGCGAGAGATACAGATCATTATAATACCTTCAAGATGATATAAGTTATAACTACTCAAGTCATGTCGCATAACTGTCAAGCGTATACAGCTGAAAAAAACATTTCTAGCTGTCTACGCTTGACGGATATGCGACGTGACTTGAATAGTTATAACTTATATAATTTTGAAACTATCATGATAATGTATTTCTTGCGTATTAGAATTTTGATATCTCAAATCGCTCAAAAGTTATCACCAAAAAAATGATAAATTGACTTCCATAGACTCTTAATGATTGATAATAACGCTGAGTCTCCCTCTTCCGGTGACTGACTGCTTTTATTTGATTGACTGATTTCTCATTTATTGATTTATAATATTTTTTTTCATTTTTTCTCAACAATATGTTCGATTAAATTAATTTCATATATTCATAAAAGTTTTGACTTTTGAGATACAACACCAAAAAAAAAAAAAAAAATAGAATACCTTGGAAAAAAATGAGAATAATAACAACAATAATAATAATGATAATGTATTTATTGCCCGATTGGATTATACATGATATGGGTTCGTCAATATGGTAATGGTTTTAAATTATAAATGAAGCAGATGAAAAGTACATGGATTTACATTTCTTCACATTTCATTGTCGTGTAATCAGTCACTGATTCATAAACCCATCTATAATATGAAAACATTCCTGAAAAAGGAAATCTTCAACACTTGTCTTAACCTTGATTCTGTTGGCGTCTTCAGAAATATAGGTAGCTTGTTATGAAATGTTGAAGGGACAGTTCTTGTACTTGTTCGGATGTCATTGTTTAATGACATTCAAATGATTTCAGTTTACATTTGTTTAAAGTCAATATCCTGAGCTTACAAGTCTAAATCTAATAGCATTTTGTTGAAAGTCTGGAGATCGAGGTTCATTCCCATCTTTTCCTGTAGGATCGCGTTCCACAAGCGGATCGCCCTTTACAAGAACGATTGGCATCACGTATTTGTCCGATATCCTGGGAGGAATAGCTTTTCGGTGTGGTCCTCTCTGCCGATGAAACTTCTCTGGGCAAAATGAGCTTGAATGATTCATCATGAATAAATAAAATTTCGTTTTATTTGTTTTTATAATTATAACTCTTACAGTTGCTCATAAATGCACGGTGGCAAGTTCCCTATCCATGGTTACGACTGTTTGACCGCTTCCATAATCTTCTCATGGAGTTGTTTCACCCTTTCTTCATCCCCCTCAATTACACTTCTAATAGGCCCATTCCAGTCTCTACCTGTCCCATTGAAGGAATAAATTTCCCCACATCTAATCTAGCACCCTTTATAACTACCACTCTATCATGACTTCGCCTACCCCATAACCTGACTCATTCCTTTCAATCAACCTATTCAACACCCCCCAACCCCCTTCACCTACCATTGCCCTGAGAAAAATTACATACCATTTTCAACTTTCAACTTCCTCAATACTCTGATGTGATCTAACTTGTCGAAAGACTTCTCAAATACTAGAAACACTGCATCAATACACCCACCCCTATCTACTACCCCTGAGATCTCTTCCGAAAATCCCAACAACTGTGTTACACGAATATCCCTTTCTGAACCCACGCTGCACGTCTCAAATACCCCTACGTTCATCTACCTTCTTCATTACACTCTCGATAACTACCTCTTCCAAAATCTTACACACTTGTGACGTTCAACTGATCCCCCTGTAATTGTCCACCCTGCACCTTGCCCTTCTCTTCAAGATTGGTACCAGCTACCAGCTCTGCTTGCTTCTAATCTTGCGGTACTATACCTGTTGTGAGTGAAGCTTGAAACAACCTCAGCAAATAACCTACAATCCTTCGACCCGCTAATTTGAGGAAATCGCTTTGCACCCTGCCTGCGCCCAGCGACTTCCCATTCTTCAGTTTTCTCAGTACATTCCAAACCTTCCCCTTCTATTGATTCGCCCACCTCCTCCATACTTCCGACCACTTTGAACACTTCACCATAAAATGTATTTAAAGCTACTGCCTTCTCCTAATCCGATTTCCACTCATTCCCTACCTGATCGACTAATGTGAACAGCTCCCTAACACTACTCTTCTGACTTGGAACAAACTTGTACATTCTATACCAACTACCCTGCGTATCATGTTCATGAAGGTCTAACCTCCATCACCTCATGGTCATGAAATAATCATGACTTTTTGTCACTCGATTCGTTTTGATGTACTCTATGATAATATCAAAACAGATGATAGGTTAACCGGGATAAATTTTGAGATATATAAATTCAAGTACTGGATGTTTCCCTATCATTCAACACGCAACCTTCAAATTGCATACGTTCTTATTATTTGACAGATCATTAACATACACTAAAAGTAATGACATTCAATCAAGAAACTTGTTTTATTGTAGATGAAGATATTATGAATAGAATTATGCGAAAATGAATATAGGTAACCATTCTCATTTCTGAAGCACACTCATTTTAAGGGGAAAAATAGTTGATTTTTCACAAAAATGAAGTCAAAATAGCAACTTGATATTTCATTCAAGCGCTGTAACTTCGGCCCAGAAAATATGACAGTATTTCTGATGCAATTTCAATTCAAGAATACACATGTTCAATAAAGCTTGACTCAAATTTCCCCAATGTAGAATTAATTTCAAAATTACTTTTTCACTCTGCTGACCAAACGACCATTCGACTTTGAACATACACCCCATGAAGGTCTCTTTCACCTTTCGCTTGGCCTCCAGTCTAACATTCCGAATCTCTTTCTTTCCCTCCCCCGTCACCATCAGTTTCCTACCCTTCTGACCTAACTATTATAATGAGCAGGATCTGCATTTGCCTTCAACACCTTATAGGGAACCAACTTATTTCTAAGCTCCTCATATATTTCCCGAAAACTGCACCACAGACCTTCAACACCATACTCCTCCATTTCAAACCAGTTCTCAAACCTTTCCTCAAACACTTTTCGAAGCTCTCTAACTTTTACCCTTTCATACCCCCAGACTTTCTTTCCAACATTTCTAGTTTTAACCGGAGCTGAAGCTAAACTAACTATAGGTACCCAATGATCACTAATACCATCAACAACCACTGTTCTTACCCACAACTCACTCGGCCTGACTATAACACTACGTCCAGGATATTGGTACCCACAGCCTTCTAGTCCTAGTTTCCTCCTCCACAACCTGCTGGAACCCTTAATTTGGTATACCTGTTACAATATTTTGCAATACTCCCCTTCATTGTTCTCTATGTTTAAATCACCCGCTATAATCAAGTTATCTACGTTATCTCTAGCACTGAGCCTATCCTCCAAACAATGAAACAGTCCTAGCTCCCCTCCCGGAGGCCTATATGCAGCAATTACCTCAAGAGACTGTCTGCTTAACATCATCTTCACACCCATCATCTCTACTTCTTCTTTCCGGAGCGATGCCCCCTGAATACCTCTCTCAACTGCTACCATTACACTCCTCCATGCATCCCTATCTCTTCTATGTAAGGTGTAACCATCTATACTTAATTCAGCTTCTGTAATTCCCTCTCTCAACCATATTGTCTCTACTGCCACCACCGCTCCTGGCTGATACAGTTTTAACAGCATTCTGAATTCATCCACCTTACTTGCCAAGCTTCTACAATTCACTACCACTGAACTAATTTCCTGGCTGTTACCTTCCTTAACCATTTTCTGCCACTCACCCATTTCAAACCCATTTACTTCAGCCGATTTTTCTTCGTTTACCTCATACCTAACCAGTCAGGCCTGTGCTCCCAGCCTACCATTCACCCTGCCTAACGACACGTTTCCCTAACGACCCACCAAACATACTCATCTGCTCCTCATCTGACAGATGAAGTCCATCCCCACTTGGCACTTCACCTTGCAGCCAACAATTGGCATTAAAAAAAAAAAATTCTCTCACACAAACGTCCTAGAAAGCTATTCTCATTCGGAAGTGTATCTCTCACTATAGAGATAGTTATTTCTAGGCTTTTTCATAAAGATATTTCTTGTTTGTGCTGGAATTATCAGCATGCGAATAGTTCAACTATCAGTTTCAAATTATTATCACCATGTTTACCCATGCTATTTGTTTTCCTAAACTCTCAGTTAAAGACTAGCTAGACGTAGTAATAATGGGCCTCATTGTACTAATCCCAGTAGTTTCTTACCATCATTTCCAAATGTGGGCTCCTCTATCTTACTTGAACATAATATCATAACTCTTGGAAAAATGTGCATATTTTTATAGCTGAGATGTGAAGTATTGGTGGGCATAGACCCCCAAATCCCAGACTACATACTTGTTTAGGCCTTTGAAGTCACGAAAATGGTGCAATTATGAATATAACCAGATAAAATCCTAGTATACCAGATATAAATGAAACAATGACCAGAAGCAAAAATACTTCTCAATGTGAAATATTACAGCTACTTTTCAACATGAAATGTTGCAGGTACTACTTCATGTGAACTGACAATAAATAACAAATTAAACAAATTTTTATTTTGACAATTGTAAGAACAATTATTACACTCAATTGGCTGTCACCGGTACGAGAGAACATGTGTTTCTTCAGTTTACGTAGTCTTACGAGAGGTTCCCACTGTCCCACATTGAACGTGTTCAAGGTGGCCGGAATCAAGAAGACTCTGAAGACGTGGAACCGGGATGGAGACGACGTGATGGGAGCGAGTGAGTCACGCGAGGCAGTTGCGTAGGGTGGCGACAAGAACCACAAGTCTTGTGAAGTCAAGATGGGACTGCGAGGTAGTATGACCAAGTTCTGACAAATGTTATTCGTTGTCCCTCTCTCCGATCTGTCCCCCGTCCTTCCCACTGGCTCATCTCATTTGTGTACACGCTGCGCTAGTCCTGGGAGCCTCACACTTGTACTTTGTGACTGTTGTAAGTGATCGCGCAATCCAACTGCCTCATCTCTCATGTCCTATTTACTGATATATGGGAGAGTAAACTTGATGTTACAGTATTAGGTATAGTAATTTGACTGAATGTAACATAATATCTCGTAGATATTTCTTTCCAATATATTCATGAATGGGAAACTTAAGATAAGACAGTTAGGTTAAAAGATCACTTACAACAGTTGCAACGTAGGAATGAGGTCTCCGAGTGTTACCATAAACGACGAGGACATGATAAGGACATTTCTTGCACTGGAATGATTCATCACTGGTGCTTAATCATGTGAGCCTTCAGACAAGATGCCCTATTGCACTTATAATAACATAGTTCACACTGAAACGGCTTCTCAACAGTGTGTTTCAATTGTGTGAATCTTCAGTCTACTTTTTGTGCTACACTTATACGGGCATACCTTACACTCAAACGGTTTTTCACCAGTATGGACAAACATGTGTCTTCTTAGATTCGCTTCCATTTTACACTTATAAGGACATTCCTTACATTCGAAACGTTTCTCACCAGTATGGATAAGCATATGTCTTTTTAGATTCGTCTCTAATCTACACTCATAAGAACATTTTTTACAATGAAATGGATTTTCACCGGTGTGCGTCATCAAGTGAATTTTTAGACTGCTTGCCTTATTGCACTTGTAGGAACACACGTCACACTGGAACGGATGTTCACTCATGTGTTTCATCATGTGTGTCTTTAGATTACTAGACTGACTACTCTTATAAGGACACTTGTCACACTGGAATGGTTTCTGACCCGTGTGTTTCATCATATGAGCCTTCAGACCGTTAGACTGAGTACTCTTGTACGGACATACTTGACACTGGAATGGCAGTTCTCCTGTGTGTGACATCATGTGTCTCTTTAGATTACTTGCTACACCATACTGTTGAGGACATTCCTGACACTGGAATGGCCTTTCACCTGTGTGAAGCATCATGTGCCTCTTCAGATGACTTGGTCTTCTACACTTATAAGGACATTCCTCGCACTGGTACGGCTTTTCGCTGGTGTGTATCGCCATGTGAGATTTCAGATAACTTTGATTATCAGTCTGATAATCACACTTGCTGCAAGTGATGAGTGAAATTGTGACAGTCTTTTTTTCAGCTTCTATGATCTTGGTTTTCTCAGATAAGTCTCCTCTCACGTTTATGATTCCGCTAGTGATTGTCTTTGGAGGATCACTTTCATTGACCACACTCGTACATGACGTCGATGGTGTAACGGCTATAATCGAGTCGGAAATATTGTCCTGTGCCATTGAATTATCTGTATCCTCACTCTTGCTTGTATCAACATATGCTTGGTAGCTGGTAACTGCAAATACAAATAAATCATCATCAGAAATTCGTTTTCATGTTCAAGTGATTCTACGGATCAGAGTGAATGTTTACAAAATGTACGCCTTTTGCAGGACTGGAGCTCATATCGATTCGACTTCAGTTTCCAAGGCAACATTTCAAGTGGCTGAGCAAGAGCTTGGGAATCTGGATGATAATGAAGTTTGAACAAGTTTTACACTAGGCCTCTGAATGGTTTTTGGGAAGATTTCTCACATTTTGAAATTCATTGGTTTTGCTGCAGTAGCG
This sequence comes from Brachyptera risi, assembly GCA_964007535.1. NCBI lineage: Eukaryota > Metazoa > Arthropoda > Insecta > Plecoptera > Taeniopterygidae > Brachyptera > Brachyptera risi. Next base: position 14,155,603 of record OZ023339.1, on the reverse strand, counting down.
CTACCTAAATGAATCCAATATTGAAAGTCGATGGGAGTCGAGATTTGGCTGAATATCAGATTTTTGGAGATTACTTTTGAACGGTATGAGATATTGAAATTCTAATCAGCGAGAAATACAGATAATTATAATAGCTTCAAGACAATATAAGTTATAACTATTTGAGTCATGTCGCACAACTGTCAAGCGTACACAGCTACAAAAACTCATTTTTCAACTGTATACTGATGACTACTTTACTCGGCACTGGACCGACTTCGAGTGAGTCCTGCTGAGTCGTGGTTACTACCAGACACGCACACGCGTCTCTTCCTCAGTTCCTCCCCTCTCGAGAACACATGCTCACTCTGTCAAGGACAGTTCGAAACGTCATCACACCTTTTTGTCAACCGTATGTTGAGCTCTGCACACTCGTTAGGCAGACTCGGGACGGCCGAGCATAGATGGAGACGTGCCATATGAGAATCGCGCATCATCGAAGCTAGCGAGTACACACGATCAGCGAGGCCCTTGACAACGGTTGATATCATGCATTATCGCCTGGTAGCATAGCTTTTTCTTGTGTGCAATATGAAATTGCCTCAATTCTAACCGGGAATGGTGATGGTTCTCATGTATATGGACTTGTTCGATTAATCCAAATTTTTATAAATCAAAATCATTTTTCGGGGTCCCTTCTATTCGGGATTAACGAGGGTTTGGGCTCGTTTGCTCAAACAAAAATTTGTGCCCGAAATCGAACTTGCTCGAAAATGAGTCAGACTCGCTCGAACGCAGAAAGCTCCGCCTGCACAGTTCTATTAATTGTAAGGTTGCAAGAAAAGTAACGAAATCTTGTAAATAATATAGAGAAATAATGTTAACACGACGAACGTAACAGGGTGAACTGAGTAGGCATACTGGGATAAACTGAGAATTCCCACTCATCAATAGTGATCCAACCCAGAACCACAAATGTTATTCATGACTAGCAGGTTGCGCCCGTCGTATACGACGTGCCATGATTATGACACAAAGAGTGTATAGTTGTGAATGCGTTAGTGACTTTGAGTATATATTGATGATGGGGTCGAGGTGAGGTGTGTAATAGTAAGTCAATTATTTTAGTAATACGTTACCAATGTCTGAGTATTCGAGCGTTCAATATATATTTGAATTTCCAACGGCATTGTACTACTCTCGCAAAATTGATAATATGGGTTGTAAAAGTTATATATGTGCAACTCCTTTTCTATCTTGTATTGTATGGGATTCAATGCGTCAATGGGATAACCCCGAGCCAAAACCCTCGCGCGGACGAAACTGCAATCCCCACTCGATGGTTTCCCCACCTCCTTGTTTCTCCCTATCCGACACTACCGCTCGTTTACAGCACCCGAAACCACGCCCAACCAGGTATTTCATATAGCGGATGTACGTACGCAGGTACGCACGTTACAAACCACAGATTCTTCCTTCCATGATTTTATTAGTGAATATTCGGAAAACAAAAATATACTCACATTTAACCACTGGTTCTACTTCAACTGCTAACGAAGCGGAGTCGTCTAATTCTTCCAGGTTGCATTCGCATGCGTCCATTACATCCAGTTGTTCCTGCTTTGGTGAGAGTAGCTCGTCGGAATGAATCTCTTGTTCCGAGCTCGAAGCGGCCTGCTTGATGAACTGTTCTGATTCTTCATAATGGCTGGTGTCACACTCAACCTTCACGAACGTCACTGCAAACAAGAACAAGGTGAACTTATTATTATTATTTGTTTATTTGTCATTTTTGATCATTTCATGGGGCGCCTGAAGAGCAAATACTGGGATAAAGATACTACTAAAAGTGAACCTGGCTTGGCGTATTCACTTAGAAATAAGATGGCCTATTTGAGGAAACGATCATAACCTAAACCAAAACCCTTATCAAAAGCTCCTTTGTGCTCTCATCAATTTCCTGAAAAAGTAGCTTTTGTACGGCATTCCTACACGCCAAGCCCTCCTTCACTCTTAGTAGTATCTTTATTCCAGTATTCAGCGCCTCCCATTACATGATACCGGTATTTGACATGTCAGTGTTCATACAATACATAAACACATACAAGACATTCCAAATACATTACAGACATATTTACACACATATAAGTTTGAAAGAAATATAGATTCATAATTTAAAATACAGCTCATGTGTTGTCTAAATACTCTTTTACACTGTAATGACATTCATCTGAAAGTAGTTTCTTGAGACCCATTTTAAAAGAAGGTCCCTTCTTTTGTTTTATAGTCAAAGGCAATGAATTGTAGAATTGAATTCCTGAATGAATGAGTCCTTTTTTTAAATAGAAAGATTATGTATTATCACTTAAATGTTATTTTGTCTAGTGTTATAATTGCCTTCCTCGTTGTAATGATGACTTTGATGTAGTGATACAAACATCCATCATCAATTCAACATACAATATAGAACCTCTTTGGTACATTCATCAACCCTTTCATGGTTTCGCACGTATGCCGGTCGTTTTACAATGTCATTCGCCACAGGTTATGCATGGATAAGATATGCTCTCAAAATAAGCTAAATGTACCAGTAGACATTTTTACCGACTGAGTAATGAGTCAAAGTTGATTTATTTTTTGATGGTTCTATTGAATGAATTATTAAATCATTATATTGATATTGAATATTTTTTTCCTTTTTCTCTGTTCTTCTATTTGATACATTTGATAACTTTGTTCCGATTTTTTTTGGTTTCTGTTATTGTATCTGCTTGTTTATTCGATGTATTTGATTTGAAAATATAAAAAAACTTCATAGCAATGAAATTATCATGTACGATGGATAGACTTCGAATAGATTAACACGAGTGAAAAGTCGTACAACAACATCGCACGCAACGTCAGTCGTGCAGCTGAGACGAGTGGCCGAGTGGTGAATACACTGAACCGTCATTCAGGAGACCGGGGTTCGATTCCCGCCATGGTCGACCATCCTGACAGGGATTTTGCGAGGTTTCCCTCTGTCGTTCAGGTCAATACTGGGATGGTTCCTTAACAACAGGCCAGGACCGACTCCTTCCCACTATCCAAAAACACCTGATAAAATAACCTTTCATCTCATCATCCCATCCTCTCATATATCATCAACTGACGCCAATAGATAGTACAGTAAACCCTCGCTAATCCAAAATTCAAGGGACCCCAAAAAGTGATTTCGATTCATGAAAATTCGGATTAACCAAAAAACTCCTTTTCCACGAAAATCATCACTTCCCGTTTAAAATTGAAGCAAGAGACAGCTAGATGCTACATGTGCGAGGAACCGAATCACTGATCGTGTGTATTCGGCTATCTTCGACAGCAAACGAACGTTAGATGGCCAGCTTCCATTGGCGCTCGGCCGTTCTGAGTGATTGAGTGTTCTGAGCTTACCGCTCGTCAAGTCAAGGAAGTTAGATACCAAGGTCTTTGGAGCGGCCCGAGCGCACTCGGACGTATTCAGTGGCAGCGAACAGCTGAGCTGGCTTCGGCTTATTGTTACGCGTCAAATAAAAAGGATGGCATTTACGAAAATAATGATCAGTTCAAGGAATTCACTCGATCTATTTCGGATTATCCAATCCGAAAACAGTGCTGAAGCAATTGAGGGGTCAAAATGTTAGTTCGAATTACGGATTCGCTGGAATTCGGATTAACCATATTCATCACCATTGAAATGCCTATACCTTCAGCCGGGGACTGACTTCAAGTTCGAAATATGTCAAATTTTGGATTAACCGAGTTTGGATTAACGAAGGTTTACTGTAGTCATTGGTACAATGCGTCGTTAAACCCAATATGGATGAACGAATAAAAGTCGGTCGTGGACACGTACGTGGAACGTGACGAGGAAACTTCATATCCTCATCTTCGCTCGCCAACGATTTCCGATCCACCTCAGTGCTGCCACCTGTGTCGGTCACTGGAGTAACCTCCTCTTCGCTGGCAAATAGCAGCGGATCCACCTCAGTGCTGCCACCTGCGTCAGTCGCTGGGGAAACACCAAACATCAAAATAGTTTGTTAATGTTTTCTGTTTTGACCATTAAAAAATGTATATAAATAAAATATAAATAAAAGTATATTTTAAATAAATGAAAAAAATAAAAATAAATGAAATTTATTAAAAACTAAATAAATTATAAATAAAATAAATATATAGAATTAAAAATATATTTTAATAATAATTCTAGTATAATTTATATAATAATTTCATTAATAAATTTATAAATATATATATTTTATTTATTTTAAAATATATATGGGACTCGTCAATGTTGAGTACCGTATATAAAAAGTATAATACCAGTTCACAGTGTAAACAGATAGAAATAGTACTTGATAAAAAGTAGTTATTATAAAAAGTTTCAATAAAAAACTCTTTCACATTAAGAAATGCATAGTCAAGAAGTCGTTTTCTTAAAACATACCTGAATTTACTACTAGGCAAACGCAGAATGCATTGTAAGATGAGCGAGATATCTGAATATAAGGTTATAATCAGCCTTTTTTACTTTATTGACTGGTTTATTCGGAAGCTCAACACATCTTGACGAATATATGAGATGATAGGATGAGAATGGAGATGATTATAGGTTATTTTATTAAATGATTTCGAGGATAGTGGCGAGGAGTCGGTCAAGGCCTATTTTTTGAGAAACCATCCCAGTATTGACCTGAACGACAGAGGGAAACCAGGAAAGATCCCCTGTCAGGATAGTCGACCATGACGGGAATCGAACTCCGGTCTCTTGAATAACGGTTCAGTGTTATAACCACTCGGCCACTCGTCTCAGCACCTGAGAGTTTGAAACGGTATACGTGAAATACAGGTACGCAAACTGTACAAACAAGAAAGGTACTCACGATCAACTGGCTCTTCTTTGACGGCTAGGAAAGCTACGTCATTCAATTCCTGACACGTCTCCTCTCCTTTAGGCACAAGTAGCCTGTCTTGTGCTGATAGTCCTCGGTCCTTGCTCGGAGCGGCCATCTTTAACAGCTGTCTCGTTACTTCACGCTCGCTGGGATTATACTCGGTCTTGATAGTAGGTACTGCTGTGAACAAGGTGAAACTATGATTTAGTGTTAACCACAATGTATAATAGTTTGTTTTTTTATATTGGATTTTAACGACGCACTGTAATGATGACTTAGATCTATTGGCGTCAGATGAATGATTAATGAGATGATGGGATGATGAGATGAAGGTTTTATGGGTAATGGGAAGGATAGTGGGAAGGAAGTGGTCGTGGCCTATAGATATTGTGGGAACCATCCCGGCATCAGCCTAGACTACAGAGGGAAACCACGAAAAAACCCTGTAAAGATGGACGGTGGCGGAGATCGAACCGGGTCCGATATGTCCCCTCACCTCCCGGGTCACACGAAGCAAGTGCGCTAACCACTGAGCCGGTCGTATAATAGGTTAGGTGATGTATCGGTAGAGACATGTAAATATAGCTTCTATTTCATCTTTTCATAGCATTCAGAATTTGAAAAGTAGCACTTTGGTGCATCTATTATTTTGAAACATCGTGTTTTACCGTTGACCACTAGATAACCTACAATAGGAATACAAGACAAACACCCCAATTGTTATTTTTCAGAAAAATAGTCTCTACAACCAGGTTGGCCCCATGCCTCATCTGCCGCTTGCATTTTGCAACTGCACTTTTTTCCAAATTCCTCAACTAACTTCGCTCGTTTACTCCTCGATTGAAATAATTTCGGAAAAATAGCACTTAATGCTTCCATTCCGAATATAGCGTCTATATTGGCAATACATTGAAACGAAGCAGATTCAAACGTTTGTAGCGCTTCATTGCGTTTTCAAAAACATAATAGAACAAAACCAAACGTACTGAAACATGAAGAAATATCAGAAAAACATTTAAAAAGGCACTTTTAGATTTGATCGCTTTTAAATTTCGCAATTGCTATTTTTAAATGTCTCTATGTATCGGGCTATTTCGGCTGGTACCAACAGTGCTGCTAGTTCCACCAAAATACGTGCGGAACGTCACGATGATAATAGTCCAGTGAGCCACACTCTACGCATGCGCGCACCAAATGTACGTCATTGTTGGCGGCAAGACGTCAACTGTCAATGTCAACTGGACCACGTGACTGGCCTCCTATCACGGTGGCGTTCCAACGGGTTTTGGTGGAACTAGCAGCACTATTGGTACCAGCCTTCCAACGTACGGAGATAGTCCGATACATCGCCTAACCTGCAGTCGAGCCCTCATATAACGAATTTCAAGGGAAATGAAAATCTGTTCGTAAAAACAGTATTTCGTTATAGAGATTTATTGCTCTTTTTCATAACACACTTGAATTTTAGAGATTTATAAATATAGGCCTACATTTACGACTTAGGCCCTAGTATAGTACTGTATTAGGTGCCATTATCATCGCATCGTATCATCACTTAGTATGTTTACAGAATAGAAAGTAATAGAAAACAAAACAACAATGTCCTTTCATAAAGAACTCATCATCTGCCATCACATGACACCACCACTCCCCACTTCTCGTGTTTTATTTCCTAGGTTACAGGACACTATCACGAATGGAAATGAAGGAATGTAAACAAAAAATAGATAAACAAAGTCATTGAAGATGTCACCATCACGTCATTATTTAGCGCGCGTTGAGCGAATGTTTTGATATGGGCCGTTCCACCGTGCGTGGGACGGTGAGGGAGGGGGGTGCAGCAAGAGTTATGACCACGTGCTGTACGCGTCACCAGCTGCTATGATGTAGCCTACAGTCCGTTCAAAATAAATGTCACTGAAAATAAATTCACGCAAAATGCTCCGATTTTCGAATATTTTGTTGGAAATAGCTGAAAATAATGAGCAAAATATGCTGTAAAGTGACAAAAAATTCGTAATAACTGAATTTTGAAATATAAATCACTTCGTTATAGGTCTTTATTCAACATTGTAAGGATAGGAGATTTGAAGGGGAATGGTAATTAATTCGTAAAAACCGAAATTTCGTTAAAACCAAGTTCGTTATATGTGGGCTCGACTGTATTATATACACCGTGGTGTCAACATTGGCCAGGGCTTTCCAACTAGATAGCTCAAAGGGCCATTTTCCACAGAAAAAGTTGAGGTGGGCCACACAATTGATTGCTCAATGATTTTTCATTCATTATTCAATTGTTATCAATATGGTACGCTGGTATACAAACAACAAATTTTTACAACCTTTTTATACCGGTAACCGTTTTTTTTTTCAAATCAAAATTCAATTACTTAAATTGCACTTCTCTTCTTTATATCTTCATTTCGGTCTATATTACTGATATGGTGCAAGAGGGTGAGCTCACAATATTGTAAAATGGGTGCGCCTGCTGTCCCCCAGCCAAATGGTAGGACAGAATACGAATATTTTGTCAGAAATTATCAATTATGATGTCAGTTCAAACGCCACCTCTACTGTTTGGCTTGTTACAACAGTTCAACCCTTGCCAAATATATTCTCAGTTTGACTACACAGAATGTTATAATAAATTGCAGTGATTTTACATTGGTTCATAAGATACTGCTGCAAGCCATTTGAAAAGCTCCCGTGGATCGCCAGTTCGGAAGCCCTGACGTACGCCTACCAAGTTGAATGAAGCTTATCAAGGAGATAACGGAACAGACATTCCAATCATTTTTCGCTTGTAAACTTGTATAATCATTCTGGTATGTGATATCGCCCTTGTGGTGCCCCGTTCAAATTATTTCAACCTTTATCCATATTGCCTTAATTGGGGAAAAATGATTCATTTATCTGTAGGTGCCTATTGGGTTTAACGACACACTCTACTGATGACTACGATCTATTGGCGTCGGTGAATGATATATGAGATGATGGGATGATAAGATGAAAGGTTTATTATCAAAGGTGTTTTCTGGATGGTGGGAAGGAGTCGGTCGCCGCCTGTTGTTAAGGAACCATCCCAGTATTGACCTGAACGACAGAGGGAAACCACGAAAAACCCCTTTCAGGATGGTCGACCATGGCGGGAATTGAACCCCGGTTTCCTGATTTTGGATCATGGATTGATGTTATTTAAAAAAAAGGAGGAAGGCAAGTGGTAGAGACAAATTCTAATATCTGAGAGAAAGTTTGATTGGCCTATGTCTTGTCAGTACGTAGCTGGTCTTCTTTAGGGTTGGCTTGGGTGATTGATTACTGAACGAATACTTGTGCATTAGTTGTTAATTAATTTTCATTTATTTTTTGCCAATGTTCACTCTATGTTATTGCCGATTATCATACAATCCCAATATTCATTCATTCACTCATTCTGTAACTGCACAGTCTTCTGGTACCGTAATGAATAATAATAATAATAATAGTAATAACAATAATGATTATAATAATTATTATTATTGAATTGATTGAAAAGGCAACTCCGAACGTTAAGAGATCACCCCATGTCCGGGCCCTACGTCTAAGATCACGGGTTATAATTTTCTTGGCACAGTCATAAGTAGGATTGGGTTAGTCACCTCCAATTCCTGAATCTTCTTCTGCTGGGGTTGTTGTCTCTGCCTTGGATTCAAATCCCCGTCTCATTGTCCTATTCATTATTCGTGGAGAGCACACGTTCGGTTTCTTCGCTCCTAACGGAACTCGTGGGAACTGCATCAGCCTTCAATCTCTTGAGATGCAGCAAAATACCTGGAATTATTAATTTTCAGTTAGTGGCGTGAAGAAATCATACATACACATATACATACGTATATCTGGGCGTCAAACATTTTTAACGTGCTCTTGGCACGATGCGACCATTGTTCGAGATAGGTCCTTGGCTGGGACCACGTATATCAGATGCATGCGTTAGGCCTGCACCTAGGTCTACAATATGTATTTCGATGTATGAACACCATGAGCAACTTGACATAGGCCCTAGGCTACGTCACATTACCTACCCATTACGTAGCATTACGTACCCACCTAGGGAGCTGTGCTAAATATAACAGTAGAGCCTACTGTCTTGAAATGCCATGAGTATTAGATAATAGTCCTACCTAATTAGGTTGTCATAGATGATACATGGACCTATCAGCAGAAAAACCTTCGTTGATGAATTGAAATGGTCACTAGGCCTAGCCATTGAGTTTGTAGTTATAAGAGAGTACCTCCAATGTTAAAGTTCTATAAAAGCAACCGTGATCGGCCGGCTTGAGCTTCACCCCAAAAGCATGGTGTTTTGTCCAGGTGGTGCTAGTGTTGGCGTTACTAGTCAACCGGCGACACTAGCACCACCTGGACAAAACACCTTGTTTTTTGGGTGAAGCTCGAACTGTCAGAATTATAGAGCCTCCCATAAGAATGTCCAGTCTTCCTAACGTAGTTATTATAAAGTCAATGGCCTAGCACATCTTACATAATCAATGGCACTTGCATAGGCCTGGATCCCGTAAGGATATTTATTTACTCAAAGGCGCTTAGCAACTCAATGGCACTAGGCGTTACCATAGAGTAATGAAGTTATGGCGATACAGTACACAATAGGCCTAGGCTAGCCTACTTACAGTACGAATAGGTTCCTAGTTTTTGCTTTCGACGGCATGGATCCACATTTTCTTCAAGCCTGAACACTTTGAGAATAAGTGTCCATCATAACTTTTACACCTATTTATACATGCAACAATGTAAAGTCAATAAAGCATTAAATCGTAGGCCTATTTGGAACAGTCATGACAATTGATATAGGCCTTTTTCTTTACTCAATACCATGACAACCTAACCTGACACTGACAGTGGGCTAGGCCATTGAATTTGATCAATGGCTAGGCCTACAGTTTATTATCTATTCAATTAATAGTGTATGTAGGCCTACCATTTTATGTGATGCACTATTGAATAGCGCACTGACGATAAATAAACGAACATTATCATTATTATTATACCAAGTTTCTCAAATGAATCAATAGGCCTACAAGTACCCTAATCAAAAATATTAGTAGGCTATGGCCCGAATTAATTGAATCAAGGGATTTAAATGAAGGTAGCGACACCTAGCGTTAAGATTCATAAGCATGGTTCTGTGCTACCGACTGCTACTGTGTAACTAACTGTACACGTCTGCTCTCTGGTGGTGATATTTCTAGTTTGTAGTTTTATAAAGGGCTGTAAAATAAAACATAAATTGATTAAATTTAAACTAAGAACATTATACATGTTATTGGATATTGTTTGCCCAAATAAAAGTGGTTATTTCACTCATTTGGGGGTATGAAAAAGTAGATAAGAGAGTTGAAAGATATTTTATAGAAATTAATGTCATCTCTCATGACTACACCCATTGTTTGTTACGTATGACCTGAGAAACAGTGAAATATTTATTAGATCATAGAACATGCATTAAAAACTTATTATAGGCCATGACCTGAAAATTTTCAATGAAAGGCAAAAATCCAGATTATTCATTTTATTCTATTTTAACATAACTCAAAAATCAAAATTATTCAAAATGATTCCTTCTTTTGAACCCGAACAGTAAACGCCGACTTTTCAGAGTGATTACACGAGATGCAAAACATTGTTTGTAATCTAAGATAAGTTTTGTTTGGACAAAATCATCATAGTTTGACAAATCAAACTAAAACATGCAAATATGACATGAAAGTGCTTAAATAAAGACATGACATGGAAAAATTGAAGAAAAATGCAATTTATAATAATGATAATAATAATAATGATAGTTTATTCACAGTATACATGTGGTATGCTGATGTGTTTCGGCATATACAGATAAAATTCTACATATCATTTTACACTAGGAAAACGCGGGATTTGCGTTGTTAGATGAGCTTAGAAGTATGGAAATCTAGAAAGAAAAATAATTCGTCAGATCGATCCACATCTACGGACCCTGGATTACTTCAAACGGTAAAAAACCCTTATCTGCAACTTTTTGATATTTATAGTGTTGCAACCTGTAGCATATACACTTTGCAAAATCAATTGATCCACATATTCAATAAAGTTTACACTTTTATTGCGTTTTCTTTGTTATTTCTCATCCGATTGTTTCTAAAATCTCTAAAAAGGGTTATAACAGTATTGTTCATATTCGGTAGAAATTTGAGAGCTTTTGAAGAATTCTTGTTTTTCAAGTATTTTTCCTCCGGGTTATTCTTACGAGAATTTTTACAACTTTCCGATTTTTTTCCGGAAAACCTCTTAACCGATTTTTCTCAAAAACGATCCTAGTCTATTCTGGTTTGACATAAATATGTAGAAAAAGTTTCAAGTCGATAGGTATTTTTTCCTGACCTGTATGCCGCGCACAAAATTACCAAAAAAAAAACAACATAGAAACGAAGCCCATTTTTTTTTGGTATGTGGAATGGAATCTTCACCACGCTCATCTAAATATAAAAGTCATTTACACAGTACGGTAACGTTTTTACACATTGTGTTAAAATTATATGTTATGAAATCAGTCAATATATAATACAAATTCAGTTGGGCTATAATGAAACCAGAGAGAACATAATCCGAATAGTTGCAATGTCAATTTAATTGAACAATAAGAATCAAGAGATTTCAATTGGCCTTCCTGTTTGTAAATCATATCACCATTTCTAATGAGTCATTCTGAGGTCAAAATTGAACGAATCCATGATCCATTATCATTTGCTTTTCAATAAAAATACTTGTCAATACATGATAAGAATGGATATTGAAAAAGTATCAACCATTTTTTTTAGTTTTTACCAAAACAGTCACTGTGTCGCTGAACAGCCCTCTTTATTCAGTTGTGATGATGAGAATGAATTTCAATTTCAATTTCAACATATTCAGATGAGCGTAGCGAAGACTCCAGCTCACTCTTGCAAACTTTTACGACTTAGAACTGTATAGTTTTTGTAATGAATCGGAAGGATAGATTTTGAGAAATATCATGTCAAAGTTTTTAAAAACCCTATTAGGCTGGGTAAGAAAATTTGAAGAAATGAAATCTTTTTTTAAAAAATAAAATTTTCTCTGAATGTTAACACATAAACGATACCTATGACTATCAATAACGTAACGGGATACGCAAATGGCGGTTTCCTTTCGCACCATGCGTATATCAAAGGGATGCCGCCTCACAAATGTTATGATGATTTGCTGGTATTATTGTATGTTGATCTACACAAGTAATAGATGTAATGCAATCTGTGAATCCAGCTCTTTCCAACTGCATCAAACAATATTGGGATGAATTTCATTTGAATTAGCCAATCTAAATTTAAAATACGTCTGTAAAAGCATTTAGTCCCCTAGTCAAGAGCCCTACTGCTATATTTACCATTTGATAACTGGACAATTACTCATCATCTACAAGAAAGATTAAAATCAATGCAATTGTACAACTATGTACTATATATTGAAATACGAGCCTAATACGTACGATTTGATTTGAAATTGCGAATCTCACAAATGTACACGAAAGCGCGCTGATTCCATCATGGTGAAAACGGCCTAATGTTGAGAGGATAGGACTTACGCCATGTTGCTTATCCCGTTACGTTATCGATAGTCATAGACGATACACATAATCACCATTTTGTGAGCAATTCGAACCAGCCGTTTTGAAGAAAAAGATTCACTGCTTCCTAGATTTGATATTTGCTCAAGAAAGGTTTATATTCGTCAAGGTGTGTAGAATACCAGAGAAGATAAAGTAGGAATTAAATGAAGGACAAAGTGTGTAGAATACCAGAGTCGATAAAGTAGCAAATGTAGGACTCTTATTAAACCTTATTCAGATATCTCGCTCATCTTACAACGCATCTGTTGAGTTCGCCCATAGTTATCAGTTGTGGATTATGAAAAATTGATCAAATTGGACTGGGAAAACGCCATATATGCGTTGTCATACGAGCGGATAGTAATAGTATGTCGATTTTTCTGCCAAACTTTTGCCTACATTCACCAATTGGGTGACATTTAAGTTATAAATGAGTAAAAAACTGCTCCGAGCGGTACCAATTTAGCACATTTTATGGTTTTTCATCAAAATGGCTCACGCGATCCAGCTGAGAAATTTCAGAAATGTGTATAAGAATGTAACTCGACTTCAGGCAAAATTTCATTATTTTGAAAACTAAAATATCATCTTTTTTCCGCTGTGTTATTCTAATGGGTATTTTTGAAATTTCTAAAAATCATAAAAATGAAAGTTACCACCCGATGATGCCACAAAACTATACAGATCAAGTTAGATGAGGAACCATGATGAAAAAAATTTTGAAGTTGATAGCTGTAGCCGTTTGACCTTTGGAGAACCGACAAAAAAACATAAAAAAATGAAAAAAAAACATAAAAACGAACACCAATTTGTTTTCAGTATGTCAAATTGAATCCTCGCTAAAGCTCGTCTAATAACAAGTCAATCACACATATGATTCAAAGCATAGCGCGTTTTCGATTTTGGCCCGAAGGTTGCCAGTTCGAATCTTGCTCAGGTCAAACTTTTTTGTTTCCATGGATTAATATTCATGATAATGTTCTAATGATGTTAATAATGATATTATTCAACATTTCCCAATCAACTTGAAATACAATTCCAATTATATTTCTCATTTTCCAATTACCAATAAGGTTTTTAATTCTATTAAAATTATTTAACAACCCATTTTTATAACGCCTAGGGGCACCAAACATCTTAACACTGATCTACCTACACGAAATCGTAAAGTAGCACCCCGTCGTCTCCTGAATGACAGTCCAATTCGCTAGTGGATCAAACATCCTAGTCCCCACTGGACATGATACCAACATCTGGACATTATAAATCCCTAACATCTCTGATTCCACATATAATTTATGCTAGCCCCAATAAGTAAATTATATCGTTATACGTTTTTTTTTTTTTTTTTTTTTTTTGTAAACGGATCGGTTTGGTACACCCTGTATGCCAATCCTGTCCAATAAAATGGCTAGTTTTATGACGCGGCCCCTAATCGAGCATCGTGTACAGTCACTTGGCGAAACTAATGGAGAATATTTGTGTGCCACTGAGGTTTCGGTATGGGTCACCATTTTATACGAAACTATCGACTTTGATCATTATGATGAGTAATTTAGGAATTATTTATTGGTGAAAATTAGACTCTGCCTTTCAAAAGGTTGCCCATAAGATACAGATAATATGCATATTTACCGGTATATATATATATATATATATATATATATATATATATATATATATATATATATATATATATATACGTATATATATATATATATATATATATATATATATATATATATATATATATATATATATATATATATATATATATATATATATAAATATATATGGATAGATAAATAAATGAGGAATCTGATATAATTAAAAAAAAGACCGAGTAAAATGATTGAGGAAATGGGATGGTAAAATTTGGCAAAACGAAGACAAATGGAAAGAATGTGCAATTTTGTTAGAGTCAAGAATAAATATACAAGATGGGAAGAATTGAGCAATGGATTAGGAAAGGGATTACAAAGAAGTACAAGGTGAGGAGTAAGAATGGAAGTGGGAAGAGTGGATAGAGAAGTGAGAAAATATGGATTCATCCAGAGAACGACGCGGGAATGGAATGAATTGGAAGAAGATATAAAAAATATAACGAAGATGAGTGATTCAAGAAAAGAGCAGAAAAAAATAACAATGTAAATTATAATTTCATCGCAACTATGTTATTTTCTTTTTTTTTAATATATATATATATTGGATTTTAACGACGCACTGTAATGATTACCAAGATCCATTGACGTCGGATGAATGATTAATGAGATGATGAGATGGAGGTTTTTATGGGTAGTGGGAAGGATAGTGGGAAGGAAGCGGTCGTGGCCTATATTGTAGGAACCATCCCGGCATTAGCCTAGACTACAGAGGGAAACCACGAAAAACCCCTGTAAAGATGGACGGTGGCGGGGATCGAACCGGGTCCGATATGTCCCTTCACCTCCCGGGTCACATGAAGCAAGTGAGCTAACCACTCAGCTACATGTGCCGGTAAGTATGTTTGTTTTTTCACCTTTAATTTCATGAGAGTGATCATTACCATCTGTGCTAAGAACAATCTGTAATGAGTTGATCAAATAGGTTACGAATACAAATTAATTGAATATAAATGATTTGGAATGAATATATAGGCCTATTCAGTTATATATTAAACATCATTTCTTTATGAATGCGATCCATTACCTGCAATCACCTATAGGTATGAACGCTCTTGTTAATCCGAAAAATATATCAAAGGTCCTGATACAATGCTGTACAAGGCAAACGCAGCATGTGCGGTGTGGTATGAGCGAGATATCTGAATAAGAGTCGGTAAAGTAGTTCTAACTTTGCTATTATATCGACTTTGTATTCTACACATCTTGACGCATGTGAAATATACTTCATTGTTGGGCAAATATCGAATCTAAAAAGCAGTGAATCTTGGTAACCTAATTCTGCTATTATATCTATATATTTGATGAATGAAAACAGTTGATTCAATTTTTTCATTCATGTGTACACATTTATAGAAAATTTTATTCCAGTTGGAGAAATTTTATTTTTCTAATTTTCTTACTGAACTTTGAGATGATATTTCTTAAAATTGGTCCAACCGATTCATTCCAAAAACCATACAGTTCCAAGTTGGATAAGTTTGCGTGTACAAAAAAAAATTTCATTTCGATCATTCAAACCGTACAACCTCTGCAGTGCCTACAAACAAACAAACAAAAAACAAACAGACAAATCCCCTATAAGAGTAGGACGGAGTCTTTGCTTACGCTCATCCGATTGATTTGATAAGATCGCCTTTGTTTTAACTTATCCGAATGGTCCCACCATTACAGTTTTTAATTAGCGTTCAATTATTTTTTCTCTCAAGCTTTCGATCCTATATAAAAAGGTATCCAACTAACAAAGATACACCAAATAAAGACCTAACCATTACATTAATATATTGTAAAAATATATTAAATACACCTGTTTTTACGTCCCGTTTAGCCAAGTTAGTTGCATCAATTACAAGACCTTGTTCTAGGAACACCCACATTGTCACCCGTACGTGTGTTAATTATTAACCAATCACAATCCGTTTTTATCACATTTGAACCAATCAGAATTGCTAATGAATTGGTAATGGACAAAGACATGTATTTCATATAAGAGCAGCCATAGGGGCCAAACCTCCCAACTTGTGTCCGTACGTATTCTTTTGCCAGCACTCTATCGGAGATGTATGGATATATATATATATATATATATATATATATATATATATATATATATATATATATATATATATATATAATTATATATATATATATATATATATATATATATATATATATATATTTATATATATA
>OZ023339.1:14114753-14139000 GCA_964007535.1 Brachyptera risi | reverse complement strand
TGTGTGTGTGTCTGTGTGAGTGTGCGCGTGTGTGTGGATGAATATAATATATATAATATAATATATATATATATATATATATATATATATATATATATATATATATATATATTTATATATATATATATATAGGCCCATATATATATATATATATATATATATATATATATATATATATATATGTTATATATATATATATATATATATATATATATATATATATATATATATATATATGAATATATATATATACATATATATATATATATATATATATATATATATATATATATATATATATTTATATATATATATATATATATTTATATATATATGACAACATATATGTCAATATATATATGGCATATATATATATATATATATATATATATATATATATATATATATATATATATATATATATATATATAAAAACATATATATATATATATATACATACATAACATATTCAACACATATAACAACATATATAATAACATATATATATATATATATATATATATATATATATATATATATATATATATAACAACATTTATGTCAATATATATATAGCATATATATATATATATATATATATATATATATATATATATATATATATATATATATATATATATATATATATATATATAACAACATATATATATACATACATAACATATATAACAACATATATAATAACACACATATATATATATATATATATATATATTTATATATATATATATATATATATATAAATATATATATATAAATATATATATATATATATATATATATATATATATATATATATATATATATATATATATATATATATATATATATATATATATATATGAATATATATAGATATATATATATATATATATATATATATATATATATATATATATATATATATATATATATATATATATATGAATATATTCCCTTATATAATTCTGCTTCAATTTCATACTCTGATAACAATTCGCAAGATAATAAGTCATCTACCGGCACACATTCAATCCCATTATTACTGAACCGATTCACCCAAAACATAAAAACCAAAAAATATTTAATACGCTACCAACGTTTATAAGCAAATTATCCACTATTAATCATATTTAATACCACTGCATTTTTCATATGCCAATTTTTTTTCTACATTTCCATTCTTATTTTGAAAAAAAAAGTTTTCTTCTTCAACAGTTGGTGCATTCCTAATGGTAATTATCTCCATTATGCGACTTAAAACAATGGCTGTTTTTCTAGCCATTAGAAACAAGCTAGAGAGAGAGAGAGAGAGTGACATTTCATTCCACAGTATACAGCATCTCTCTCACTCTCTCGCTCTGTCTATCTCAAACATCAAAATGAGAATTTACCGTTTTCTAGTTTTCAACTTTTTTATACTTTCAACTCAAGTTCATACAACAAATAGCAGTATTATATAAAAATGCACAGCCTTTGATGAAATGTATTCCTATAAGTAATTATTCGAAAATGGAACTGGTATTGAACATTCTGTTTCCTTTAGATTGCAAGGCGGTGAGTTTTTTCATTTCATATATGAAGTAATGATTTGGACACTATAATACTCATTATATACATATATATTTATATTTATATATATATATATATATATATATATATATATATATATATATATATATATATATATATGAATATAAATATATATATATATATATATATATATATATATATATATATTTATATATATATATATATATATATATATATATATATATATATATATATATACATATATATATATATATATATATATATATATATATATATATATATATATATATATATATATATATGTTTGTGTGTATTTACTCTCATCTTCATCTATAGCTTACATGGGTATCCACTAAATCGCGACATGCAATCGGAACCTCTGACTCTGCTGGTGTTAAAAAGTGGTACTGGAGAAAAGTCACAAAATTAGGCGCGTGTATATTTACAACTAGGAAAACGCGGGATGCGCGTTGTTAGACGAGCTTAGGGGTATATAAATCTAGAATGAAAAATAATTTGTCAACCCAATCTACATCTACAGACCTTGGATCACTCCAAACGTTCAAAAACCTTACGAGAAACAGTTATGTCACGGCCTTTCTCTTCATTCATTTCAATCGTTTTGAATTAATTGGTGACACTTGTTGCTATAGATTTAATTGGTTCCCGTAATAGCCTAAATTGATGGGAAAATGCTTTATAAATGCGTTTTCTTCGTTATTTCTCATCCGATTGATGCGAAAAATCTCTCAAAATGTGCTTAATAGTTTTCCTTTATATTCGGCGAAAATTTGAGAGGTCTTGAAAAATTTTGATTTTTCAAGTATTTTCCTCCGGGTTATTCTAATGGGGATTTTTGAAATTTCTAAAATTCATAAAAAAAAGTTACCACCCGATAATGCCACAAAACTATACAGATCTAAGTTAGATGAGGAACCATGACGAAAAAAAAGTTTGAAGTTGATAGCTGTAGCCGTTTGACCTGTGGAGAACCGACAAAAAAACATAAAAACAAAACAAAAAAAAAAAAAACATAAAAACGAACACCAATTTTTTTCAGTATGTCAAATTGAATCCTCGCTAAAGCTCGTCTAACAATGATATTGATTGGAGTATTATATTGTTGACTGATTTTGTGTGACCATTCGTCGGCCATATTGAGATTCAGAAGCGCATTCTATATTTACTTTTCGTGTTGAATAGCAACCATGGGTAATAAAAGTTTTTGATTTTTTTTTCTCTCTGTATGCAAATAATGTTTCGAAGTATTTGAAATGAAATATTTCCATATTCGGTGATGTCAACATTATTAGACGAGCTTTAGCGAGGATTCAATTTGACAAACCGAAAAAATTAGGTGTTCGTTTTTTTTTAAATGTTTTTTTGTCGGTTCTCCACAGATTAACCGGCTATAGCTATCAACTTCAAACTTTTTTCATCAGGTTTCCTCATCTAAATTAGATCTGTATAGTTTTGTGGCATTATCGTATGATAACTTTTTCTTTTATGAATTTTAGAAATTTCAAAAATACCCATTATAATAACACGTCAGAAAGAAAAAATATTTTGCAGAGGAATGAAATTTCGTTTTAAGTTAAATTACATTCTGACTCACATTTCTGGAAATTCTCAGCTTGTTTGGATCTACTATTTTGAAGGGAACATGAAATGTGCTAAATTGGTACCACTCGAAGCAGTTTTTACCCATTTATAACTCAAATGTCACCCTTTTGGCGAATGCAGGCAAGAGTTTGGCAAAAAATTCGACATACTACTGGGAAAACGCCATATATGCGTTGTTAGACGAGCGGATAGTGATAGTATAGTATGCCGACTTTTATGGCCAAACTTTTGCCTACATTCGCCAATTGGGTGACATTTAATTCAGTAATGGGTAAAAACTGCTTCGAGTGATACCAATTTAGCACATTTTATGGCTCTTCTTCAAAATGGCTCACCCGATCAAGCTGAAAATTTTCAGAAATGTTTATCAGAATGTAACCCAACTTCACGCAAAATTTCGTTCTTTTTGAAAATAAAAATATTTCTTTTTTTTCGACGTGTTATTCTAATGTGGATTTTTGACATTTCTAAAATTCATAAAGAAAAAGTCAACACCTGATATTGCCACAAAACTATACAGATCTGAGTTAGATGAGGAACCATAATGAAAAAAAGTTTGAAGTTGATAGCTGTAGCAGTTTGACCTGTGGAGAACCGACAAAAAAAACAACATAACACAAAAAAACAAACAAAAAAAAACATAAAAACGAACATCATTTTTCTTCAGTATGTCAAATTGAATCCTCGCTAAAGCTCGTCTAATTACTATCCGTTCGTCTAACAACGCGTATATGGCGTTTTCCTAGTCTTATAGCAACAGGCCTATATACTACAGGTGGACGTAGATGAAAGCAATAGGTAAGTTATTTTTATGATTATATACGATACATTAAATGAATAAATAAATGACATGGAATGAATGGATAAATGAAATATTATTATTGTTATTATTATTTTGATTTTTGGGTGATAAGGGTTATGGTATGACGTAGCTTGGATACCTTGTTTACACTATTGTCACTACCAGCTTCTTAGCCTCTCACTGATTTAAACAACGTAATGTGAGCGCAGCACGATGAAGTGTTACCAACCAATTTTATCACAATACTAGGAAAACGCCATATATGCGTTGTTAGACGAGCGTAAAGTAATATAGTTTGTCGACTTTCATGGCCAAACTTTTGCCTAAATTCGCCAATTGGGTGACATTTAAGTTATAAATGGGCAAAAACTTCTTCGAGTGGTACCAATTTAGCACATTTTATTTTTTTTCTTCAAAAACGCTGACTCGATCAAGCTGAGAATTTCCAGAAATGTGTATTAGGATGTAATTCAATTTGATACAGAATTTTATTTTTTGAAAATGAAAATATTTACTTTTTTCCGCCGTGTATTTTTGAAATTTCTTCAATTCATAAAAAAAAATTTACCACCCGATAATACCACAAAAGTATACAGATCTGAGTTAGATGAGGAACCATAATGAATAAAAGTTCGAATTTGATAGCTGTAGCTGTTTGACCTGTGGAGAACCGAAAAAAAACTGAAAGAAAAAAAAAATATATATATATAAAAACGAACACCAATTTTTTTCAGTATGTCAAATTGAATCCTCGCTAAAGCTCGTCTAATAAAGGAGTTGCTCCAACTCGGGTCTTGAAAGTGAAATATTTCCGGAGTCAGTCCTCGAGTCCAGAGTCCCGATTGCTTGTAGCGCAACTATCGCTTCAATATAGAACTATTTAAAACAACAATGCTCAACAATGTTGCGACTGTTTAATAAAGGCTCTGCCACTCTATTCCGTGAGTAGGTCTATATTTATTCACTCAATGATACCAGTAGAGACCTCGCTGCCGATGCGTCTTAAAACTCTAATATTCATTCATCCGAATGGGTGGATATAACTTGGATGTTAGTTTTGAAAGCGAGTTGATTGTGAGTTGGATGGAACATATTGAGGCACAAAGGCACTGTATCAGAAACTGAAGTCAAGGAAGTGTGACAATGTTCAGAATAGAAAGAAATGACCAGGGGAAAGTTGCAAAATTAAGAGATTAAGACCCAGTGAGATGGTAAAAGAATTAGGGTGGGACAAATTAGAAGAAAGGACAGACTCCTGGATTTGTATAGGTCAAAGACGGGTATTACGGATTGGGAAGAAGTGAGACAGAGGATAGGGATGAGAGTTCAGAGGAGTTGGAGAGAAGGATAACAGTTTGCTGTGGAAATTGAAGTGGAACCGAATTGGGAAGGAGTGGTTTCATCCAAAGAACATAAAGGGAGTGGAATGTGTGACTTGGTTTTTCGTGGTTTCCCTCAGTCCTCGAAGCAAATGCTTGGGATGAAGTACTAAATGCATGGCCACGACCATTAATTAGTAGAGTGATATGCCTAATTATAGCATTACAGGCCTATCACTAATTTAATTAGTCGATTGTGTATAATGATAAACTTTACATCTGCTGTCAAGGGAAGGAAGTGATCATTGCCCAAGAGACTCAGTTCAAAGTGGAAGATATCAACATTCGTAGGTTAATACTGAAAGACTTTTATCTACGTCGAAAAATTATGGTCACAGACAGCGCAGTCCTGGTGTTGAAGTTCATTAGTTTTAAATAATCAAAATGGGGTGGTAAGCTCGCCCTTGTGGTGCCCCGTCCAAACGATTCTATCTTTCATCCATAGCCTCAATTGGGGAACAATGATTTTGTATCAAGTTTCGATGTTATTGAAAAAAAAAATTCTTTGGATACTCATTAAAAATGAGTGGTATTCAAACAACTTACTGCCTCAGACTGAAAAGTCTGAGAGAATATGTGGTTTTTGTTGATAATCCCGTAAATGTTGATCTAGAGTTGGCAGCTCCTGTTTTTAGTAGTTTGCTGCAAAATGCTATATCTCACATAAATATAGACTATACCAAACCTAAAAATAAATGCTATATTCCTACTAGGCAAACGCGAAATATGCGTTGTTAGATGAGCGAGATATCTGAATAAGGTAATAGTCGGTAAAGTAGTTTTACCCTTGCTATATTATCGAATCTGGTATTCTACACACCTTGATGCATATAAAGAAGACTTCATTGTTGGGCAAATATCGAATCTAGAAAGCAGAGAATCTCGGCAACCTGAATCTGCTTTAATTTCCAAAATAATATTTGATGAATAAAAACAGATAATTTAATTATTTTCTTCAAAACGGCTGATCCGAATTGCTTGCAAAATTTTGATAATGTGTATCAATCATGTTTACACATTTATAGACAATTTCATCTCATTTGAAGAGATTTTATTTTTCAATTTTTTTTACTCAGCCTAATCTCATGGGTTTTTTAGAAACTTTGAGATGATATTTCTTCAAACTCTGTCCAACTGATTCATACCAAAAACTATACAGTTCCAAGTTGGATAAGTTTGCGCCTAAAAAAAGAGTTTCATGTTGATCAGTCAAACCCTGCGACCTGTGCAGTGCCCACAAAAAAAAAAAAAAAAACACAGAAAAAGCCCTATGAGAGTGGACTTCGCTACGCTCATCTAACTAGGCAAACACGAAATATGCGTTGTGAGATGAGCGAGATATCTGAATAGGTATAATAACAGTCCTACATTTGCTACTTTATCGACTCTGGTATTCTACACACTTTGTCCTACATTTAATTACTACTTTATCTTCTCTGGTATTCTACACACCTTGACGAATATGAAGAATATTTAATGCTTGGGCAAATATCGAATCTAGGAAGCAGTGAATCTTGGCTCATTTCCATATATTTGATGTATAAAAACAGTTATTTGAATTTTTTTCTTCGAAACGGCTGATTCGAATTGCTCACAAAATGGTGGTTATGTGTATCATTTATGTTTGAACACTCAGAGAAAATTTTATTTTTTCGGAGAGGTTTCATTTTTACAAATTTTCTCACTCAGCCTAATCTTATTGGGTTTTTGAAAACTTTGAGATGATATTTCTCAAAATCTAATTGACCGATTCATTCCAAAAACTATACAGTTCAAAGTTGTAAAAGTTGGCCCGTACAAAAAAAGTTTCATGTTGATCAGTCAAACCCTGTGACCTGTGCAGTGCCCCAAAAAAAAAAAAAAAAACACACAGACAAAGCCCTATAAGAGTGGGATGGAGACTTCGCTACGCTCATCTAACTACTCTTGCTCTGGCTTAGGCCTATTCGATCAAAAGATTAACTCCATACCGGTCTGTAAACAACAATTAAAATCACGTATCGGTAGCTACATACCGACAACTCATTCCCACCGCCTTTGCTCTCAGTCGGTAAATGCAGTTCGTATTTCTATAATGATATTGTTCAACATCTCATATATAAGGAATGTTGCACTGTCTTTGTCTATATCATGATGTTTATGATATGTGTGTCTCTTTCTTATTCACGGTATACGTATATTGTGCAAGGAGGATGTAAGACAAATTTTATTATTTAAGGAGGTAACTTTTTTGGGCTCATTTGATTTGGTTTGGACGGATGTGAGAGGGAAAGTTTTGTAGGCTTGGTTTGAAGCCCACGGGACGCTTGCGTTCTTCAGGGCTTTCATACCTTTGTTTTAAACTAGGAAAACGCCATTATACGCGTTGTTGGACGAGCGGATAGTAATAGTATGTCGACTTCATTGCCAAACTTTTGCCTAAGTTCGCCAATTGGGTGACATTTAAGTTAGAAATGGGTAAAAACTGCTTTGAGTGGTAGGGTACCAATTTGGCACATTTTATGGTTTTTCTTCAAAATGGCTCACCCGATCAAGCTGAAAGTTTTCAGAAATGTGTAATTATAATTTAACTCAACTTCACGCAAAATTTCATTTTTTTTTCAAATAAAAATATTTTCTTTTTTTCCGACGTGTTATACTAATGGGTATTTTTGAAATTTCTAAAATTCATAAAAAAAAAGTTATCATACGATAATGCCACAAAACTATACAGATCTGAGTTAGATGAAGAACCATAGTAAAAAAATCAAAAGTAAAATAAATATACATATATATATATATATATATATATATATATATATATATATATATATATATATATATATATATATATATATAATGAATATATATAAAATAAAATAACCAAAAGTACCACAAACTTAATCTCATTATTATTCCCATGTCCAATTACTATCTTTCATTTTTTTGCTTCTCCATTTTATTTAATGATAAACTTCAAATCTACTGTTGATGGAAAGAAGTTAACATTGCCCAGGAGACTATAGTTTAAGGTGAAAGAATATCAATCTTCGTGTGTTTTGTTCACTCTCAATACCAATGCTGGTAATGTCCGGATTTATATCACAGAAACGGTTTTTACTTATTATAATGTGTTCCAGACTTTCGGAAACTGAAAGACTTCTATCTGCGGCGTAAAATTATGGTCACAGACAGCGCAGTCCTGGTGTTGAATTTCATTGGTTTCGAATAATTAACATGGGGTGGTAAGATCACCCTTGTGGTGCCCCGTCCAAACGATCCTACCTTTCATCCTTTCATCCTTTCATCATCCTTCAACAATGATTTTGTATCAAGTTTCAATGTGATTAAAAAAAATATAATACCATTCATATTCACTATCAATATTTAACTAATAATTTTTTATTTATTTTTATTTATTTTTCAATGCGTTTTATTTACATGTTATTCGGTATTTATACTCTAAGTTATCTTTCAATAAATTAACCTTTCAAGGTCTGAAACCCTAGTCTATTCGCAAATCGCAATTAACCCTTGAAATCCCTTACGACTACCCTCTCACTAATCTCTATACATCCTCGTGGCATTGTTGAAAACGTAGTGTCTCGTTTTCACCTGAAAAAGTTCAGCCATCTTCAAGAGTTGTTGTAAGTATGGTAGCCGGCAATCGAGTGACTAGACGCTCCTCGAAGCCAGGCTTTATACATGACGTCTGGGAGAGCACGCGACCAATAGCAAGTATGTCGCGCTCTGATTGGTCGGACGCGTCTGGCGAATGGTTACCTCCCTCTCGGACAGCGTCTTGTCGGTACAGTAGCTGAACGGTGGCGCTCGGAGCTGACATTCCGGATGCAAGTGGATGATCCCTCCGCTGCGAAAGGAAAAAATGCAAATTTTCATTCATGCATACAATGAATGCGGGATAATTGAGCCCCCCCTGCAAGAACCTGATAAGTGCACATATCATACTTTTGTAGGTTTTAATATATATAAATTTTTTTAAATTTTTTATTCGTGTTCTCACAAAGATTTCAGTACAATTTCGTAGACCCGCAAAGTCACGAAAAGGTGACTTGTCTGCGGGTCTACTAACATTTTATACATAAGAAAAACAAATTACAAATGAGTATATCAAGTCTGAACACTTACGCACGTACATTTTGATAATAATAATAATAATAATGATAATAATAATAATAATAATCTTTATTCAGTGGAGCATAGTGTTCTACAAGTGAAAAAAAACAAATGTACAAATGTGCTATAGAATGCGTCAAATCAGATACAATATGAAATATAATATAAAATACTGAAAATATGAAAAATTCAATATGAAATACAGGAAATATAAAAATTTGATATGTGTCTTCATATATAAATATAATATTATGATGGAATGAAGTCTGCTATTGTGTATGGACAGATATTGATGAGGTGTCGTTCCAGGTTTGATTTGGTTCCAGGTTTGATTTGGTTTCAGAGTTGATTTGGTTTCAGGGTTGATTTGGTTTCAGGGTTGATACTGCCAATCAGTTTATTGATGTATCCTTTATCGACCTAAACTATGCTAGTAATCATATTAGCTACTAGGTGGTAGCACTTCAATTCAATTTTTCAATTTCAACATGTTTTTTATTCTTAGTAAACAATTAGATGACAAATATGAAATAGAATAACAAACACAATATGGGAATAATAACAAATAAATTCAATACGAATATAACGGTAAATAAGAAGAATAAAGAAGAACTGCCATGAGTGCGAAATAAGTTGATTAATAATAAGAAATTCCCAGAAATTGAGTTGATTGTGGAACTAAATCACATGGAAATTCAAGCAGGCCGGGAGGAATGGCTGTGCTGTGCATGGACACATATGTACCGGCTATTGTTTACCTTTGGTTCATACCCTACATGCTTCTTTGATTACCTGTTACAACTGTTTTAATTGTTTTTAACTCACATAATTCGTTCTTACAAAGATTAGTTTATAATATCACCCAATTTCCAAAGATTTATATAACACTTTCACCTTCAGAGTCATTTATCTTGAAACTATACTAGCATGGAGCTTATCTGGTTCTTGCAGGGGGGCCTCATTATTTATATGTTTGTATTTGTTTTTGTATCTCTATGTATTATTTCTATGTACTGTATGTACCTGACGTGCCAAATATTTCAATATGAAACTGTTTACACCTGTAAAAAGAATATTGTAAATCCACTGGCAGAAGATGTTATGAATAAATGAATGAATTATCAATAGTGGATGCGAATCCAATGGCTCTCGAATGATGGCTGAAATATGTCCCACACGAATATCTCGGTCAATAGTATTTCAGGTCTCTGGACGCCAAAATTGGGATTAGTCAACTGTACTAAAAAATCAAGAAACGTAAGAATCGACTAACTGTACCTAAAACCAAATGTACTGAAAATGAACTGACCTGAACTTCTATCTCTTGAGCAACCTGTACAGGAGTCGAAGTGGGGGATTTGGCTCCTCCCCTTTATAAATTGCTATAGTTTATCGAATGTTTTATAGGTTTTATTGTGATGGTTATTAGGTTGGGTCAGTCAGGTTTGTGTCGAACGAAATTTCTAAACTGAAGCCAAACCTATCATTTCAACTCCTGTATACAGGTAGCTCAAGACATAGAAGTTAGGTCAGTTGATTTTTAGTACAGTTTTTTTCAGGACAGTCGAGTTCGGAGACAGTTGTTTTCTAAGTCAGTAGAGTTTTAAGACATTTTTTAGGACAGTCGATTTTTAGTACAGTGGTTTTTGGGACAGTCGATTTTTAGTTCAGTTTTTTTCAGGACAGTCGAGGTTTAGGACAGTTGGTTCCTAGTACAGTTTTGGTACCTTTTCTGCAGAAATAATTCGCTATTCAGGGTTTTGGAGGCTCACATGTTTAGTAAATAGGGCTTCATAATACTCAAACAGTGATAAAAAGTATGTATAGAAGATTCGTGATAATATAATTTCAGATTCATGCAGTGAAAATATTTCTGACAAAAGTATTTCATGTTCTTAAAGACAAATCAATACTGATGGATTGTTGTGTGTTCAAGGACCCCACCAAGAGCCAGGTTTTTTGGGGGCTCCGAATGAAATCATCAAATGATGGCAAGTTGGAGGTTGTTCACAAAGACGTGGGGAATCGAACCCACGCCCAACGACGACTTCCACTCATGAGATTATCATCCGCTCATCCTCAATTAATCTAGCAGTTGGTGGGGTCGGTAAGCGGATAATAATAAACGTACGAATGTTGGTAAGCGTAAGACATATCGAAATAACAGTGAATCATAAAGTTTGATTAGTTGATCTGTGACCGTGGTGACCATTAAAAAACAACTAAATGTCAGTTCTCAAGATCAACTAAACCAAGTTACTTGAAATTAGATACCGGAATTTGTAATTGAGAGATGCTGCTACCGATAAGATCGCAAGAAGAGGACCTCTCCATTAAAAAATTGACATGAATTAGATTCTCCTTGACAAGACTCCCCCCTCTCTCCCCCCCCCTCCCTCCCTCCTTACACCGACCAGCACCAACATATAACAAAACATGATGACATTTTTGACATTTCTCATTTTAGTGCAGTTTTTTTTCATGTTTCTATATGGACACTAAAAAAGTTCCACTCATTTCGTCAGAGAAAATCCCGATACCATATAAAAGAGAACGAAGATGGTTTCTGACTAGTTCTTTTTTTTTTAAATTCTCTTCATATATTTTTTTTTTATGTTGGCAATTTGTGACCTTTAAAAAGATGTAGAACTATTTTTAACAGGCCGTGACTTTACGATTGCTCTTTTCGTTTTTAGTGGTGTGGCTAGCCTGCTGTCTTTATTGTCCAGCCGATCGTTTTACAAGCTAGTAACAAAATATAGAATGGAATAATTTGAATAAAGAACGTCCTGCGGTCGAACGCAGGATTGCCATTTTGACGAAAATGAAATGAGATGTTGTTGTACACGAGTTTAATATGGTCGAGTAAATCTGGAAATTGTTTTTTTTTATGTTATTTTGGGGTTGTAGTAGTGGTAGTAGTGTTAGTAGGAGGCCTAGTAGTAGTAGTGGTAGTATTTTTTTTTTTTCAAATATTTTTTTAATGAACATTATAGAACAAGTTACAAGTTGTACGTAAACCCACAAAGTCAAACAAAAATG
This sequence comes from Brachyptera risi, assembly GCA_964007535.1. Classification (NCBI taxonomy): domain Eukaryota; kingdom Metazoa; phylum Arthropoda; class Insecta; order Plecoptera; family Taeniopterygidae; genus Brachyptera; species Brachyptera risi. The sequence goes on along the minus strand of OZ023339.1, from coordinate 14,126,484 downwards.
ACTTGTCTGTGGGTTTACATATGAATTACAATACTTAGAAATTAATATATGGATAATAATACATCGTCTAGATACTGAATATAATTATTATAAAAAATAAGAAGTTTGCAAATTGTAAAATAAGAAAATTGAGACATGTTTTATAATCACATTATAAGTACAATAATAATCTAATTTTATAATTTAATAATAATTTTATAATCTAAGTACAATCGAGTTGATAAATTTCAATCTATGGTCAAACACGAATTCTGACAAATCCATTTTTTAATTTCAGTCTTGACTTTTGATATTTTTGCTATAGTCATTAATTCTGAGGGAATTTTATTAAAGAGTACAGGTATGAGGAAGCTTTTTTCCTGTTTTCCATATGAGTGTTAGTAGTAAGCCTAGTAGTAGTAGTGTTAGTAGTAAGCCTAGTAGTAGTAGTGTTAGTAGTAGGCCTAGTAGTAGTAGTGTTAGTAGTAAGCCTAGTAGTAGTAGTGTTAGTAGTAGGCCTAGTAGTACTTGTATTTGTATCTAACTTACTCATTACAGATTGTTTTTAGAACAGGTGGTAATGATTACTATCATGAAATAAAAGGAAAACAAACAAGCATAGCCTACTTGATAAAATTATACATTGTTATTTTGTATGAGCTCTCTTCTTAAATCACTTATCTTCGTTATATTCTTCAACTCTTCTTCCAATTCATTCCATTACCGCGTCGTTCTCTGGATGAATCCATATTTCTCTACTTCTCTATCCACTCTCTCCACTTCCATTCTTACCCCTCCCCTTGTACTTCTTTGTAATCTCTTTCCAAATCTATTGCTCAATTCCTCCCATCCTGTATATTCATTCTTGACTCTAACAAAATTGCACATTCTTTCTATTTGTCTTCGTTTTGCCAAATTTTCCCATCCCGTTTCCTCAATCATTTTACTAGTAAAATCAGTAAATGAGTAAAATTGAAAATGAATAAAATAAAATTAGTAAAATTAGTAGTAGTAGAAGTAATTATTCCTCTAACCCTCTTTCGAGGAAATCGGTACACAATTTACATATTTTACAATATAACATGAATAACATTACAATTGAGTATGGCAGTAAGCCATCATTTATGATCTATCAACGAATTAGTAATTGTAGTATATCAAACAAATAATACAACAAATAATGATACACTAAAAGCTTTCAGATCGATTGATACGGAATTGAGATAAATCAATAGAACTTTCACTATAATATGGACACGCTGATGAATAGATATAGATAGCTATGGATAATATATAGATAATCAGTTGAATAATAATAAAAAAACGAATTACTGAATATGTCAATACACAGACAAGTGAAATTAATGAGTGATATGAATTCACTGGAATCCAGCATCAACGAACTCTTGCACAGAATAGTAACTATTGATTGATTTTAATGATTTTATGTGTATATTGATAACCGATTTCGTATTTAAGCTAACTATTTACATCTAACATTTCTTTCTGACTGAACTGATTTATCTCTTTGTCTTTTCTTTGCTATGCCCGCACACAAGGAACTTTCCTTACGCGGGTTACACACATTTATTAATTTAATTTATAGTGCTTAAATGAAATGTAACTTATTGCTTGTTATATGTTTTCTTTATTAATTATTGTTTAGTTAATATGTGTATGTATGTGTGAATAAAAAGTATTGAAATTGAAAAAAATTGAATTGTGAGGTGCTCCTTGAGGAGTGATTTGAATTGATTCGCCCCCGGTAAAAGATCTTCCATGTAGAACTTTTCGACTACAATTCGTGAAAATCTTACTTTCTCATCCATAGAGCTCATCTTACAATGCGTATTGCGTTTTTCTTGTTTCGTTCTAATATATGAAACTTGCAACATAACTATCGCTGTCAAAATAGTACTGAATCTGACAGGGTAGGATCTTTTGGACGTGTGTGAGTATTGTTTCAAACTAGGAAAACGCCATATATGCGTTGTCAGACAAGCGGATAGTAATAGTATGTCGACTTTTCCTGCCAAACTTGTGCATACATTCGCCAATTGGGTGACATTTAAGTTATAAATGGGTAAAAACTGCTTCGAGTGGTACCAATTCAGCACATTTTATGGTTTTTCTTCGAAATGGCTCACCCGATTAAGCTGAAAGTGTTCAGAAATGTGTAATATAATGTAACTCAACTTCACGCAAAATTTCATTGCTTTTGAAAATAAAAATATTCTCTTTTTTCCGACGTGTATTTTTGATAATGGGTATTTTTGAAATATCTAAAATTCATAAAAAAAGTTATCATACGATAATACCAAAAAACTATACAGATCCAAGTTAGATGAGGAACCATAATGAAAAAAAGTTTGAAGTTGATAGCTGTAGCCGTTTGACCTGTAGAGAACAAAAAAAAACATGAAAAAAGCAACATAAAAACGGACACTAATTTTTTTCAGTATGTCAAATTGAATTCTCGCTAAAGCTCGTCTAATAACAGCTAAGGTATTATTTCCGAAACGAATGATAAAAAACAATGATGAAAACAATATAAACAATATGAAAGACAATACAAAAACAAAAGAAAACAATGCTTTTCCTAATTATAGTGTAACACTTTACACTTCACACTGGTGCACAATATAGTAGTCTTTGTATAATTTTTGTGATGCCATTCAACACATTTTTTTATATTGGGTTAACGACGCACTATACTGATGACTACGATCTATTGGCGTCGGTGGATGATGAATGAGATGGTGGGATGAGGAGATGCAAGTTTGTTTTATTAGGTGTTTTGGATGGTGGGAAGGAGTCGGTCGTGGCCTGTTGTTAATTAAGGAACCATCCCAGTATGAACCTGAACGACAGAGGGAAACCGCGAAAAAACCCATTTCAGGATGGTCGACCATGGCGGGAATCGAACCCCGGTCTCCCGAATGACGGTTCAATGTGTTACCACTCGGCCACGCGTCTCGGTAACATTGCTTCTCCTTTTTTTTTTTTTAATAACATCGAAACTTGATAAAAAATCATTGTTCCCCAATTAAGGCTAAGGATAAGAGATAGGATCGTTTGGACGGGGCACCACAAAGGCAATCTTACCACCCCATTTTGATTATTTAAAACTAATGAACTTCAACAATTGTTTCCTAATAATAATGTAACACTCTTTAGTCTACACCAGTTTACAATTGGTGCATTCCGAAACCTACTGGCCTTACTTGCAGTACAGCACTCGCCAGTAGATTTATTTGTATCCAGTAGGCCTAAGCAACGGAACGTACCCAGAACAATTAGCAAGTATAAAGATGGACGATATTATTGTTGTTGTGTTATTGTGGATAAAATGTTGGGTTAGGAAACCACGTGTTTCAAAATTTAGAATTGAAATTAAAGGGAATCTTTCATATAATAAAAACAATTTCATTCCATATTTCACGATTTTTCAAGTCGGGAAAAGCAAAACAGTGAGAAGTGAGATGAAAAAGTGGAATGAGATGATAATCTCATCTCATTTCATTCATCTCATCTCATAATCTCGAGAATAAGGGTCCTACTCCTATGACAAAAACGTCGCAACGATGCTGTGTAGTTCATCATGGTCCATAGGACATAGTCAATAGAATATCTATTGGGCGATTGACCCCCTCCCAACTTCCATCACTCCCCTCCTCCCCCCCCTCCCCCCCTCCCCCCCTGTAATTTCACTTCCTCTGTCATGGAGAGCTGATTGGGAGACTGAGAAGTCCAAGTCACAGTTCACCAGATACGTTCTATATTTTTTTGAAGAGACTTTATCGCTTGAACAGAGTTGGTAAAATTATCTTTGAAAAAATGATTTTTCAAAGTGACTTTATTTTCAAGCGAATTCTCAGAATATGAGTCTGAGAATCTAATCGGTCGAATTTTATGATGAAAAAAAATGAGAAGATCAGTTTTATGTAACAGTAACATTCGATATTTTCACCAACGATTCTCACCTCACAGCGTACCGTTAAATACAAATAACAAGTGACATATTGTGAATGTTTATTATGGATCGACAGTATTTCATAAGATACTTCTCTGAATAGTGTGAAGCAGTTTCGCTAGAATATATGTTCAGATGGAGAACCAATACGATCGTTTATATGTTTATATGTTTATATGTCACGCTGTGGGTAATTTGACCTAAAAGGAAATCAAAATTCGAAACCGTAAAACAAGATATCGGTGAATCATGCCGATGTTCACCTTTGTAATTTCAGAGAAAACTGGAAGAAATCATCATCTCAATTTTGCCTCTTGGAACAAAGAGATCCTGGATTCAAGTCCCAGAGTGGTCATATTTTCATTATTCGACAAAAACGTCATTCATATATAAACTTATTCATATATATATATATATATATATATATATATATATATATATATATATATATATATATATATATATATATATATATATAATATATATATATATATATATATATATATATATATATATATATATATATATATATATATATATATAAATATATATATAGATATATGTATATATATATATATATATATATATATATGCTATAAATTGAGACTGTCCCATTGTCTATTAATAATAATGAAAATGATTGGATATTTTTATTAGAATTTAGGAAGTCATCAGAAGATTGTGTGTTATTGAACTTTTTTCTATTGTTGTTACGGCGTTTTGATTTGTGGAGTGCATTCCTGGTGATCCCGTTAACTGGTAGCGAATTGTGTTGTGTTGGTAGTGATGAGGTTCATACATTCGAATAACATCAAATATCAATTTGTATTTGTATTTGTATTTAACTCACTCATTACAGATTGTTTTTAGAACAGGTGGTAATGATTACTATCATGAAATAAAAGGAAAACAAACAAACATAGCCTACTTGATAATATTATACATTGTTATTTTTTCTTAGCTCTCTTCTTAAATCACTTATCTTCGTTATATTCTTCAAGTCTTCTTTCAAATCATTTCATTCCCGCGTCGTTCTCTGGATGAATCCATATTTCCCTACTTCTCTATCCACTTTCTCCACTTTCATTCTTACCCCTCCCCTTGTACTTCTTTGTAATCCTTTTCCACATCTATTACTCAATTCCTCCCATCCTGTATATTCATTCTTGACTCTAACAAAATTGCACATTCTTTCTATTTGTCTTCGTTTTGCCAATTTTTCCCATCCCATTTCCTCAATCATTTTACTAGGTCTTTCTTTAACTTTTTCCACCACATCCTTATCGTTCCTGATAATCTTCCAGCGCTTCTCTCTTCCCAATACCCTTCTTGCAGCAACCCTTTGGACGTTCTCCACAGCCTTTAATATCAATGAAAAATATGTAATGAGGAAGTCAAAATGTGCGCATATTATTGAATATCAAAATATTAAATCCTAATATTAATATTAATATGAATCCTATCCCGAGCAAGTAAGTCAAATTTGCGATGGCACCTGGTTGAATTATTCCCAGATGTTAGGCACAACATAGTTCTAGATACATTACATAGATACTCAAGTTGGGCCATCATAATTATCAATTTGTTACATCATAATGTGTAATCATGAAAATAATTTTACTTTTTCTACAAATTTCGAAGTTATTATTCATACTTTTTATATCAGTTCAATTATCTCCGGTCCAATTCACCACATATTCATAGAGCAAAGACTTGTATTATAACTTTAGTTACTATCTGAGTGCAATCACAAGATCTCTTCTTTATTGCACTCAGTTATATATTTTCCTTTTCATCATGTGTTGTTGTTAATTTTATCATCATTGTCGTAATATATTGTATCTGTTATGTAATCTGTTTATTGTGATATGCTCATCATAAGGAAAGGAAAAAAAAATGAATAAAAAATAAAAAATAATAATAATAATAAAATCAATATATATTTTTTAATATCTTCGAAACTTGATACAAAGTCATTGTTCCCCAATTAAGGCTATAGATGAAAGAGAGGATCGTTTGGACGGGGCACCACAAGGGCGATTTTACCATCCCATTTTGATTATTTGAAACCAATGAACTTCAACATTCATGACCTGGATTCATAAAGAGGCCTATCTTTAGGACGTTGTAAGTGAGGAACATCTTTGACATGTCCAACAACGTCTTAAGTAAGGACCATTTTACTGAGTTAAGACCAATTTGGTCCTAACTTAAGACGTCCCAAAGATGGAACCAGCTTTGTGAATTTAGACTTATCACCATGATACCATAAGAAGACCATAATGAACACCAGGACTGTGCTGTTGGTGACCATAATTTTCCACCGCAGATAAAAGTCTTTCAGTTTCCGAAAGTCCGGAACACATTATAAGTATAAACCGTTTCTGTGATATATATCCGGACATCACCAGTATTGGTATTAAGAGTAAACAAAACACACGAATGTTGATATCTTCCACTTTGAATCAAGGGCAATGTTCACTTCTTCCCATTCACAGAAGATGTAAAGTCTATATAACTTCACTCATGTACTTTAATTCAATTTAAAAATACTTTATAACTTTAATCGTGAGATAGATGAAATATAGTGGATTTCTACAAAAATCAGTTGATGTATAAAAAACTTTCAAATATGCAAGAAAAAAATATGATTCTCATATTTAATCATCAGAATAAATATATATTTAATAACATCGAAACTTGATACAGAATCTTTGTTCCCCAATCAAGGTTGTGGATGGAGGTAGGATCGTTTGGACCAATTTTGTCACCACAAGGGCGATCTTACCACCCCATTTTGATTAGATAAAAGTCTTTCAGTTTCCGAACGTCCGGAACATATAGGCCTATTATGACTGTTTCTGTGATATGTTTAATTTTTTTAATAACATCTAAACTTGATACAAAGTCATTGTTTCCCAATTAAGGCTGTGGATGGAGGACATTTTTTTTTCTTTTTTTTTTAATAACATCGAAACTTGATACAAAATCTTTGTTTCCTAATTAAGGCTGTGGATGAAAGATTTTTTTTTTTTTTAATAACATCGAAACTTGATACAGAATCATTGTTCCCCAATTGAGGCTATAGATGAAAGGTAGGATCGTTTGGACGGGGCACCACAAGGGCGATCTTACCACTCCATTTTAAATGTTCTTAACCAATGAACCTCAACACCAGGACTGTGCTGTTGGTGACCATAATTTTCTGCCGCAGATAACAGTCTTTCAGTTTCCGAAAGTCCGGAACACATTATAAGTAAAAACCGTTTCTGTGATATATATCCGGACATTACCAGCATTGACCGGCACAGTAGCTAAGTGGTTAGCGCACTTGCTTCGTGTGACCCGGGAGGTGAAGGGACATATCGGACCCGGTTCGATCCCCGCCACCGTCCATCTTTACAGAGGTTTTTCGTGGTTTCCCTCTGTAGTCTAGGCTAATGCCGGGATGGTTCTCACAATATGAGCCACGACCGCTTCCTTCCCACTATCCTTAGCTGTTTTGGATGGTGGGAAGGAGTCGGTCGTGGCCTGTTGTTAGGGAACCATCCCGGTATTGACCTGAACGACATAGAGAAACCACGGAAAAACCCCTGTCAGGATGGTCGACCATGGCGCGTATCAAAGACCCGGTCTCCCGAATGACGGTTCAGTGTGCTACCACTCGGCCACGCGTCTCGGTTATAATCCACAGTCAAGCTCTCTAGGGCTTTGTGGACATCACGTGACTGTTCAATTATTTATATGTATAAATATATGTATTATATGTATTATTTATATGTTATATATATATATATGTATATGTATGTTCTTTTGTTCAATAATGAAAAAATATATACAATTCCTGAAATTTTTTTTTTTTTTTTTAATAACATCGAAAGTTGATTCAAAATCATTGTTCCTCAATTAAGGCCATGAATAAAAGATAGGATCGTTTGGACGAAGTACCACAAGGGCGATCTTACCACCCCATTTTGATTATTGAAAACTAATGGTCTTCAACACCAGGACTGCGCTGTCTGTGACCATAATTTTTCGCCGTAGATAAAAGTATTTCAGTATAAACACACGAATGTTGATATCTTCCACTTTGAACTGATTCAAAGAATCACTTTGAAAAGAAATTATGGTTCAAATTTCTAGTTTTCTCTGAACTTGAGGAAATATCCATCGTCATTACCATGCAATTAACATCTATTTCCAGTGTTTTGAAGTCCTTAAATCCTTTCCTACTCGAATATAATATTATCCTAATGTACATTTCCAAATAGTTTGGCCAATTGCCACATTCCTAAGACAGCAGTCATATATTAAGGTGTTTCACAAAGAATGTGTCAAACATATTTGGCTGTTGGATTTAATACTTTAGAGTTTATTGTGAGTTAAATATGGACAAATCATGTGGGGCTAGGAGACATGATCTTTTGTCATGCTAATTACCTGGACACTTTCTCTCTCACTCTATCGTGTGGTTAACACACGTGTCAGAGAGAGAGGTCCGATCATGGGTAGTGAATTATAGGATTTTCAGTCATAACTTTAGGAGAGGTAGTAGGAATATAATTTCTAAATATGTTTTAATAACTTTGAAATTTGATACGAAGTCAAGGTTTTTCAATTGAGATTATGGTTGGAACGAGGGGTGAATAATTGGTAAATTTGGTGTACACTCGATTTCAGATTTTAAGGGATTTTATAGAGATTTTACAGGATTTTCAAGAAGATTTCAAGAGATTTCAAGAAGATTTCAAGGGATTTCGAAGAATTTCAAGGGATTTCAAAGAATTTCAAGGAATTTCAAGGGTTTTCAAAGGATTTCGAGAAAATTTCAAGGGATTTTAGGAAGATTGTATGACAAGAGCACACCAGATTTCAGATTTCAAGGGATTTTTGAGAGGATTTCAAGAGATTTCGAGGAGATTCCAAGGGACTTCAAGAAATTTCAAGGAATTTCAAAGGTTTTCAAGGGATTTCAGGAAGATTTCAAGGGTTTTTAAGAAGATTTCGAGGGATTTCAGGAAGATTTCATGACAAGTGTACACCTGATTTCAGATTTGAATAGACTTTAAGGGATTTCAGAAAGACTTCAAGGGATTTCAAGAGGGTTCCAAGGGATTTCAAGAGGGTTCCAAGGGATTTCAGGAAGATTTTAAGAGTAGTGTACACCTGATTTCAGATTTGAAGAGATTTCAAGGAATTTCAAGAAGATTTCAAGGTTTTTTAAGAAGATTTCGAGGGATTTCAGGAAGATTTCAAAAGAAGTGTACACCAATTTCAGGAGTTGTTAACCCTTTGACGTCTTGAATTGCAACATCACACAATACAACCACCCTACCCAACTGACTCACACCACACCACTAGCAATTACATCATTTCCCCACCAAAATACCACTCGCAATATTTAACTACCAGTTTAATCGCCCGGCGTCTTTTTCACCACGATCGACCGTCCCTTGCATCTCGTAACCGAAACGGTCTACCGTCTCGAGTCGCATCCAAGGTCCTTACAAAACTGGTGGCTATTAGAGATGTCATAATTCATTTAATAAATATTGTGTTTATTTCTTTAAAATTCAGGAGGATTAAAAGATTTGAATAATATAAGAAAGGATTGGACGGGCTAAGGCTGCATATTTCGATGTTTCCAATGGATTATTATTTTTTTATCATCGTTTTTTTTATGTAGGTAGATATTAATATTTTTAGAAGTGATAGCAAATAGGTATAGTCGTTTATTGAAAAAGGGGAGGTCGAGCCACAAATCTTAAACATATTTTATAAACTGGGCAGATGCAGCGCATGCGCAGTAAGATGAGCAGGATATCTGAATTAGGTATAATCAGAAATGTCAAAGTAGTTTTAAATATGCTACTTCATCGACTTTGACCGAGACGCGTGGCCGAGTGGTAACACACTGAACCGTCATTCAGGAGACCAGGGTTCGATTCCCGCCATGGTCGACCATCCTGACTGGGTTTTTTCGTGGTTTCCCTCTGTCGTTCAGGTTGATACTGGGATGGTTCCTCAACAACAGGCCACGACCGACTCCTTCCCACTATCCAAAACAACTAATGAAAAAAAAATTAAAATGAAAAAATAAATAAAAGATAGCCCTTCATCTCATCACCCCATCATCTCATTCATCATCCACCGACGCCAATAGATCGTAGCCATCAGTATAGTGCCCATCTATAGTAACATTATAGGTCTATCACTAATTTAATTTGTCGATTGTGTTTAATGATACACTTCACATCTGCTGTGAAGAATGGAAAGAATGAAAAGAAATGGAAATGAATGGAAAGAAGTGATCATTGCCCAAGAGACTTAGATCAAAGTGGAAGATATCAACATTCGTGTGTTTATACTGAAATACTTTTATCTACGGCGGAAAATTATGTTCACAGACAGCGCAGTCCTGGTGTTGAAGTTCATTAGTTTTAAATAATCAAAATAGGGTGGTAAGATCACCCTTGTGGTGCCCCGTCCAAACGATCCTATTTTTCATCCATAGCCTTAATTGGGGAACAATGATTTTGTATCAAGTTTCGATGTTATTAAAAAAAAAAGTATAGTGCGTCGTTGAAACCCAATATAATAAATATTCATTGATTTTGGTTTAATTGAGAACTCTACACACCTTGACTCATATAAAAAAATCGGTGAATATTGAATCTGGGTAGCAATGAATTACAGCAGGGGTTTTGCTATTTTTTCTATCCATTTGATGAATATAAACTGTTAATTGAATCATTGTCTTCAAAACTGTCTTTCAAAAATGAAAAAACTGATAATAATGTGTATTATTCATGTGTACACATTCGATTTTTTTTTTTTTTGGGAAATTTATCTTTCAAATTTTCTTGCCCAGCCTAATCTTATGGGGTTTTTAGAAACTCCTACATGATATTTCTCAAGATCGATTCAACCAATTCAATTCAAAAACTATACAGTTCTAGGTTGAAAATGTTTGCCCGTACAAAAAAGGTTCCAGTTTGATCAGTCAAACCCTGCGACCTGTGCAGTGCTTACACAAAAAAAAAAAAATACACATACAATTAGCTCTACCACCGTCCATCTTTAAAGGGGTTTTCCGTGGTTTCCCTCTGTAGTCTAGGCTAATGCCGAGATGGTTCCCACAATATAGGCCACGACCACTTCCTTCCCATTATCCTTCCCACTACCCATACACCTTCATCTCATCACTCATCATTCCATCATCTCATCAATCATTCATCCGACGCCAATAGATCTCAGTCATCATTACAGTGCGTCGTTAAAACCCAATATAAAAAAAATATATATTAGCTCTATACGAGTGAGATGGAGTCTTCGCTACGCTCATCTAATTAGGTACAATTGAAAACTCCACACACCTTGACTCATTAAAAAAATTCGTTGAATATCGAATCTAGAAAGCAGTTAATCACAGCTATTGTTCTGCTATTATTTCTATCCATTTGTTGAATAAATAAAAACAATTTAATCATCTTCTTCGAAAAGGCTGGTCTAAATTGACGACTCCAAATGGGCGTGGCTTATCCAGTCGGCCAGTTGGATCCATATCATTTGTAGTCATTTAGAGATACCCCGATTGGATATGGATTGGATGGAAAGGGATTACAAAGAAGTACAAGGGGAGGGGTAAGGATGGAAGTGGAGAGAGTGGATAGAGAAGTAGGGAAATATGGATTCATCCAGAGAACGACGCGGGAATGAAATGATTTGAAAGAAGATTTAAAGAATATAACGAAGATAAGTGATTTAAGAAGAGAGCTA
>OZ023339.1:14097327-14107053 GCA_964007535.1 Brachyptera risi | reverse complement strand
ACACAGACAAATCTCCGTAAAAGTGGGATGGAAGTCATTGGTATCGCTCATCCAATTGGAATGAATTATTCACTTCAGGATGGTAAGATTGCCCTTTCAACACCTAGTCAGAACAAATCTATACCCTTTATAGAGTTTTTAAAGAAATGGCACTTTATTTATTCACTTTTATTTATTATTTATAATTGAATATATTTTTTTATTACTGGACAAAGTGATATGTGTTGGGTATTTATAAAACTAGTCAAACGCAACAAAAGCGTTGTAAGATGAGCGAGATATCTGATTAGGTATAATAGTCGTTGAAGTAGTTCTACCCTTGCTACTTTATCAACTGTGGTATTCTACACACCTTGATGCATATAAAGAAGACTTCATTGTTGGTCAACTCTTGAATCTAGAAAGCAGTGAATCTTGGCAACCTGAATCTGCTAACCAATTTCTATAATATATTTGGTGAATAAAATCAGTTGATTTACCGGTATTACCAAGTCCAGATAGCCTTTATCTGACAGTTCAAACTTGTTATCACCATGGTTACCCATGCTATTTGTTTTCACCAACTCTCAGATAAATACTAACTGGCCGTGGTAATACTGGGCCTTAAATATTTTCTTCAAAACGGCTGGTTCGAATTGAATACAAAATCGTGATAATGTGTATCATTCATGTATACACACTTAGGGAAAATTTCATCTTCTTTGGAGAGATTTTATTTTTCAACACTTCCCGCTCAGCCAAATCTTTTGGGGTTTTTAGAAACTTTGAGATGATATTTCTCAAAATTTGTCCAACCGATTCATACCAAAAACTATACAGTTCCAAGTTGGATAAGTTTGCGTGTACAAAAAAAAGTTTCATGTTTATCAGTCAACCCCTGCGACCTGTGCAGTGCACACACACAAAAAAAAACTTAAAAAACACACACACAGACAAAGCTCTATAAAAGTAGTATGGAGACTTCGCTACGCTCATCTCTAAAAATAGCACTCACTTCGAATTTTTCATGACTTGCCGTATATTGTTTGCATAATCTTATATGCAATGATCAATTTGGACCAATAAATAAATGAAATGAAATGAAATAGTCATGACAATAGAAATTGTGAACAATTATTATGTGCAATTTTAAAAAGTCAATAAATCAATTGACAGTAATTCCTCTGTGAACAGAGTGTCATAAAAAAATGAAATAATAAATTTCGTAATTTCAGAAGAACAATAATCGATGCAATCACTCAGTGATGAAATGATTGACCATCAAAAACCGAAGAATAAAACAATACACAGATGAATGGAATATTTTTTTCTGTTAACATCGAAATTTTGACATACAGCAATTGTTTCCCCATGAAGGCAAAGGATGAATGTTCAGGTTTGTTTTATTTGGACACAACAAGGGCGATCTCACCACCCCAAAGAAATACATAACAGATTATCAAAAATATATATTTTTTTTTCAAATTTTATTTTTATCACTCTTTTACATACAAAATGAACACACTGAACAGTCAAATAAAATTCACAAAGTCTCCAAGAGAGACTCGACTGTGAGAGAGAATTTTTTTTCAATCCGTATATTATTTAGTTCTAGATTTTATATATTGATTCATTTATGGCGATTAACAAAATATAAACATAATTGACAAATTGAGTGGCAATTAAATATTAAAATAAATGTGATCTATACAGTAAACTATCATCCACGATATAATGACTCGGAATTATACAGATTGAGATATTTGATAATGAATATAATATAACAAAAGAGACTAATAACAAAAATACCAATGACTAAATATGTGATCTTCCATTAACATAATTTTGCGAATGTGATAAATTAACATGACCTCAAGATGGCTTGGCTGGTATAAATAGTGTTATCATTATATAATTGAATAACATTAGACCTAGTGATGAATTATCAACCAACAACCAATAACACATTCAAACATATTCATTTTTGAATCTAAATTCATAATAGCCCATCTCATATATTTTTTTGAATTTTCATTGAACAAAATAACATCGAACATACATATAAATAAATGAAAAGTCACGTGATGTCCACAAAACCTTAAAGAGCTTGGCTGTGGATTGAATATAGAGAAATAATGGGATAGCATATTTTGTGATGCGATGGTTGAAGCAGAAGTATACATAACAAGGTCGAATAGAATACAAACTGAATAAGATATGTCAGAAAATGAACAAGGTGGAGTCAAACAGTGAGAGTGAATACTAAATATAAATATATATATATATATATATATTTTTTTTAATAACATCGAAACTTGATACAAAATCATTGTTCCCCAAATAAGGCTGTGGATGAGAGATAGAATAAATATAAATGAATAAATTTGATAAATATGAATATATAATGAAATAATAAAAAATATGAAGAAATGAATATAATAAATATAATAATATAAAATGAAGTATAATGAATATATTATGAATATAATATATAAATGAAGTTGAAATTCCTTTTATTTTTCAGTGTAGGCATACATCAATGAGCGTTCACAAAAATCCACGAAGCCTGATTTAGGCTTATCCGTGGTATAAGTACAGAAAAATACAATGTACAAGAGGTATAAATAAATTACGGTGAAAAAGCAATTACGTCGTAAGCAATAAACCAAGACTATACACAAATGCAAATACAAATATTTATAAGTAACCGAATGAGATGTGAATTTATACATACATAGCATTACCAGACCCTTGCATATAAAATCAAAATATGGCAATAAATTAGCGAAATATATCTAGAGCATTATTACCTAACGTTTCCAGAAGCCAACACTTAATTTGACTTTTAACCATGTTGAAGGTATTCAAGTTTATTAGATGATTAGGTAATAATATAATATAATGAAAATATAATATAATATATATATAATATATAATAAAATAATATAATATAATAAAATGAATATAATAATATAAATAATATGATATAAATTATGATATAATATATTTATATAATACATTATTATTATATATATTATTATAATGTAAATTATATGACATTAAATGACCCTTCTCTAGATGTATGCAGTTGAATTACGGAATGGTAGTATGAGTTAGTCTATTCAGATTTGATACCAACTCGGTTATTTTAGGTGAAAAACACCTATTATTTATTTCCACAGTTAAGCCTGTGTTACAGGCTTTGTGGAGGTTTTTGTGAACTATATGCACTTGTTATTTTGCTGAATAAAGAAATATATAATCATCATATAATATATGAATGAATATAATAAATTTGATGATAAAATAATATAGAATAATATAATATAGTGATATAATATAATAATATAATAAAATAAATGAGTAGATATAAATATAACAAATAATGAGTGAAAAATTCGAAATAATGGGAAACACTATGAAACACGTTTTATACAACACTCTTTAGTCAAGACAATTTACAGTTGAGATGATAACCATTTTTTAAATTCCTTATTTAATTGACTTATTTCTGTCTATATTTCTTGAATACACTGGTATTTCATTAAATATAGGCCTAACCGGTTGTATACAATCGAATGAATATTTTTTTTTTTTAAATAACATCGAAACTTGATACAAAATCATTGTTTCCCAATTAGGGCTATGGATGAAAAGTAGGATCGTTTGGTTGGGGCACCACAAGGGCGATCTTATCACCCCATTTTAATTATTCAAAACAAATTAGCTTCAACACCAGAATTGCACTGTCTGTGACCATAATATTCCGCCGCAGATAAAAGTTTTTCAGTTTCCAAAAGTCCGGAACACATTATAAGTTTATTATATATAGTTTATTATATATATTATGTAGTTTTTATACTAATAACATATTATAATGAATATTGAAATAGAATTGAATAAAATCGATTTCTAATTACATCCGTTCTTTTTTTTATCAACCATCAAAAATTCAACCGTGTACAAAACAAATCTATCCTAAATACATCCATCTATCTTGTCACGGTATTGAAAAATATTACCAACATAAAAACACCATTTATCCAGTATTTATATTACCAGAAGCACCTAACGAGCTCACCTGTAAAGTTGGTATGAACATTAAACCAAGAAATAAATCACCGTGGTTCACCAATTCAATGAGTTAAACAAATATTGTAAGCATTCTAATATAAATTATTATGCAAGTTGTTTGGTATTACCTCACCATGTTCGTATTGGCGATTACGATCGACCGTCTTCCCTATGTGTTTACATTGACGATTAGGGGTTGCGAGCCCCCACATGGAATGCATGGGATAAGTGAGAAGCGAGCGTGTCAGAAACCTGAATGTATACAGAGTAGTTATTTGATACAAGATGCATGTAATTTACTGTCAAAAAGAAGGATCTTTCAAGTTTTATTCATTTATAGGCCTACTGGGTTCAACAACGCACTGTAGGCCTACTGATGACTAAGATCTATTGGCGTCGGTGAATTATGTGTGAGATGATGCGATGAATTTTTTTTTTTCAAGTGGGAAGGAGTCGGTCGTGGTCTGTTGTTGAGGAACCATTTCAGTATTCACCTCAGCAACGACAGAGGAAAACCACGGAAAACCATATAAGGGTAGACGACGATAGCGTGAAACTGTCTCTGCACGTTGCGGCAATAATTTAAAGATTAAGACGTTTAAAAGTTCATGGTAGTCGCGATTTTACGAAATCTCCTTTATTTGTGATTTATTTTGAATGGTATGAGAATATCAAAATTCTAATAAGACGAGCTTTAGCGAGGATTCAATTTAACATACTGAAAAAAATTGCTGTTCGTTTTTATGTTTTTTTTTGTTTTTGTTTGTTTTTATGTTTTTTTGTCGGTTCTCCACAGGTCAAACGGCTACAGCTATCAACTTCAAACTTTTTTTCATAATAGTTTCTTATCTAACTTAGATCTGTATAGTTTTTTGGCATTATCGGATGGTAACTATTCTTTTTATGAATTTAAGAAATTTAAGCCATTAGAATAACACGGCGGAAAAAAAATAAAAAATTTTTATTTTCAAAAAAACTGAAATTTTGTGTGAAGTTGAATTACATCTTGATACAGATTTCTGGAAATTCTCACCTTGATCGGGTCAGCCATTCCGAAGAAAAAACATGAAATGTGCTAAATTGGTACCACTCGAAGCCGTTTTTACCCATTTATAACTAAAATGTTAACCAATTGGCGAATTTAGGCAAAAGTTTGGCAATGAAGTCGACATACTATTACTTTCCGCTCGTCTAACAACGCGTATATAAGGTTTTCCTAGTACGTAGGAAACGCAGCCATTTCTAATAATTCAAAGGTGGTATACAATTTGACTACATAGCTCATGCCCCATTATTGTCAAACGTATACACCTGGAAAATGCTTTTTTTAAAGCTGTATATAGGTCTACGCACGACAATATTATGTGATGAGAGTTGTTAAATAGTTATAGTTTCCACATCTTGAAGCTATCATCATTACCTGTGTTTTTCACATACTAGGAAAACGCTATATACGCGTTGTTAGACGAGTGGAAAGTAATAGTATGTCGACTTCTTTGTCAAACTTTTGCCTACATTTGCCAACTGGGTGACATTTAAGTTATCAATGATTAAAAACTGCTTCGAGTGGTACCAATTTAGCACATTTCATGTTTTTTCTTCAAAGTAGCACACCCAATCAAGCTGAGAATTTCCAGAAATGTGTATCAAAATGTAATTCAACTTCTCACAAAATTTCTTTTTTTTTAAAAATAAAAATATTTTCAATTTTTTCCGACGTGTTATTCTAATGAGTATTTTTGAAATTTCTAAAATTCATAAAAAAAAATTTATCATCCGATAATGCCACAAAACTATACAGATCTGAGTTAGATGAGGAACCATGATGATAAAAAGTTTGAAGTTGATAGCTGTAGCCGTTTGACCTGTGGAGAACCGACAGAAAAACACACAAAAAAAAAAAAACTAAAAACGAACACCAATTTTTTTCAGTATGTCAAATTGAATCATCGCTAAAGCTCGTCTGATAAGAATTTGATATCTCATACCGTTCAGAAGTTATCACCAAAACACTGACATCAAGTAAAATCGACTCCCATGGAGTTTCAACAGGTGAGAATACGTTGGTGATTTCAATGCGGGTGTAGGAAGGAAATTCATATTGGAATACTACTAGGAAAACGCTATATACGCGTTGTTAGACGAGCGGATAGTAATAGTATGTCGACTTCATAGCCAAACTTTCGCCTAAATTCGCCAATTGGGTAACATTTTAATTATAAATGTGTAAAAACTGCTTCTAGTGGTACCAATTTAGCACATTCCATGTTTTTTCTTCAAAATGGCTGACCCGATCAAGCTGAGAATTTTCAGAAATGTGTATCGAGATGTTATTCAACTTCACACAAAATTTCAATATTTTTGAAAATACAATTTTTAAAATTTTTTTCCGCCGTGTTATTCTAATGGGTATTTTTGAAATTTCTAGAATTCATAAAAATAAAAGTTACCACCCGATAATGCCACAAAACTATACAGATCTAAGCTAGATGAGGAACCATGAATAAAAAAAGTTTGAAGTTGATAGCTATAGCCGTTTGACCTGTGGAGAACCGACAAAAAAACATAAAAAAAAAACATCAAAACGAACACCAATTTTTTTCAGTATGTCAAATTGAATCCTCGCTAAAGCTCGTCTGACAAGACATTAGCGGTGAATGTCAACATGTCACATGGACAGGTTTCAGAATTTTGTCAAGCCAACAAAAAAACGTTATGGTTTCCGAAAAAAAGAGACATATGTTTTTTTTGTGGGTGGTGGGAGGGGAGGTAGGGGGAGGGGCATTACCAACCGAAAAGAAACATAATATATAAACACAATAGTTTAATCAGTGATATTTGAAAATTCGAAAGGACTCTGCAAAGAGTTTGTAGGCCTATAATCAAACATCGGAACTTGATCAAATATCATTGTTTCATAAATTGAGGTGATTGATGAAAGGTAGGATCGTTCGGACGGGGCACTACAAGGGCGAGATATCGAGATATTATAGCACGGCTCAGGAATAAAGAGTGTTGAAAAAATATGCCTCGAAGTAGAACACATTTATTGAAAACTTCATTTATGTATTCGATATTGAACAGTTTCCTAAGTGAATATATATATAGGGGGGGGGGGGGGGGGGGTTAGACACTGATGATTTTTGGGCCTGGGGTGCAAAATGTCTTCACACACACTGCCCTGTACATTCAACTTCAGATGAATGGTGAATGACCGAGGAGAACTAAAAAAAAAAAAATAGACATGATGAGTGGTTAACACACTGAACCATCATTCAGGAGACCGGGGTAGGATTCCCGCCATGGTCGACCATCCTGACAAAGATTTTCGTGGTTTTCCTCTGTCGTTCAGGTCAATACTGGGATGGTTCCTTAACAACAGGCCACGACAGAATCCATCCCACTATCCAAATACACCTGATAAAATGACCTCTCATCTCATCATCCCATCAATAATCTCATATATCATTCATCGACGCCAATAGATCTCAGTCATCAGTACAGTGCGTCGTTAAACCAATATAAACGAAAAAAATGAAAATATTGAGTCTTGATCACCATCTCAATTATATAATCAATTACATAGAATCATGAATCAATCAAATCAATTAAATAAATAATCAATTAGCAAATTATCAATTAATAATCAAATTATCAATTATAATAATCAATTATATTATATGATATAATCATCATCTCAATTTCAGATATTATTATTGATTTCTTATCCTCCAGAAACCACGAGTCATGACGTAGGCCTCACCGATGCTGTATAGAAACATGAACCGAATCAAAGAATGTCTACGTCACGACTTAGTGAAGAGGCTGGGTCCTGGAGGATGAATAATCGATTGAAATTTCTGAAATAAACCATTTTCATAATTCAATGCGCAGGCGCGTCCCGTCTCCTTAGCAGCCGAAATCGCTGGTATTGCATTCTGGGAGTTTTAGTACTGTTGAAAAAGTCAGCCCACGTATACACAGGTTAGAGGCAAAACGCCAAGATATAAAACTTGCACTATCTCTCATCTTACTCACTCTGACAGTGTGTAAATCTCTCAGTATATAGTAAACATATAAATGTTGAAACTACTATCACATTATAACTTAATACATTCACTGTAACGCACAATAATATGAATCAAACGTGCTAAATAGCATTGGCAGTATAGGACTTTCGAACTCGGGTAATAACATCCAGTTCTAGTTCAAACGATCGCCGCTAGATGGCTCATTCTTTTCGAATACGGTATAGATAGATAGATAGATAGATAGATAGATAGATAGATAGATAGATAGATAGATAGATTTTTACCCACAGTATACATTGAATACAATGTTATGTTTCGTCATCAACTCAATGAGGTTTATAAAGTTTACTTTTTATAGAGTTTACTCACACTACCTTCTTACAGAAATCGTCAGTGTTGTAAAATTCTTTTCCCAATAGATATTGCCTAACCTTTTTTTTGAAACAAAGAAGAAAATTTTCAGAGATAATGTCTCGAGGTGAAGCGTTAAAAAACTTCACATAAAGAAATAACCTTTATTGGTCCCTGACTATATTATAAAACAGGATAGCGATCAGTATAAAAAAACATAGAATAATATAAAGAAATAGATTGAAAATATGACATATTGATACATGAAAAGGGAACTGATCGAATAGAAAAAATGTAAAAACAAAATAGGATTGAATAAAATAATAAGGAGATTTAGTGATTACAAAATTGAAAAGTGATATAGTGAAACGTTAATTAAACAAAACATTTCTTATAATTCTTACGGAGTCTTTAAGAGCTGACATTCCGATTCGATATTTCAAAAAGTCACTTATAAAAAAACGTTTACAATTAAAAACGCTTTATTGTACAATCCGGTTTCATATAACGCTGTACGGTGAGGTTCAGTTATTGGGTTCTGTTTAGGCCTAGTATTATAATTGTGCTCAGCATTTCTCTTGAACAAATTGTAATTAGTCCTATTGCGATCATCCTATCATATTATTGTTATGATTTCTAGTTTTCCGTTCCTTTCTGTGCAACACCGGTCTAGCATAACATGATGTCACATCTCTGTTAGTGTTATAAGCTACCCTGTTGACAATAGCATGACTTCTTGGAAATGATGCCCCTAAAAGTGTCATCAAGGGTAGTTTAGGGTAGTTTAGATTGCACATTGACCGGGTAAGATACCGTCAATGTCACAACGGGGGTTTGAGAAGATGGTGAGGAGGGTGGAGGGTAGTAAGAAGCGAATATAAATAGTGGTGTAGACTATAGGGCTTATTTTTCGTTTGAGATGCCTTCTTACCCCTCACAACTCATGAGTAAATACTGCGAGGAAGGGTCAAATGGGGCAAAAAGCGCCAATGCAGGTCTTTGGCTTACAACACATGGTGGGTAAAAGGTGGGACCAATCGGTCTAATTCTTCTTGCAATGACACATTGATGAGTAATATCTGTGCCTCTACGTTCATTGAAAGTTCTAATTCTATATAGGGCAGCAAAGTAGGCTGTGGCGCGGAAGGATAGGGTTCTTATGTAGGTTCATTCTTATGGGTAATAGCACGTACATGATTTTAAAACCGTCATAACTTCTAAACTACTAACACTACGGCTAAACCAGTTAGCCTACAATGTTCAGTGAACTGTTATCTTTACGATGAGACAC
>OZ023339.1:14067327-14092327 GCA_964007535.1 Brachyptera risi | reverse complement strand
GAAACAAAATGGATTCTTTCACTTTTTTCCACAATATTCTCTTCCCTGGAAGTCAGTCAAGATCTATTCTTCAACCTGACTTGCTGCGAACAATTGAATAATCTCACAATATATAGGGCACAACACATAAGACCATCTGGCGTTTACAGAAGGCCATCCCCCCCCTTTCCCCTCCCCCCTTCACAAGACCTACCCCTAAACGACCAACTCAATGAGCTATTCTTCTTCTTGGAAATATTATTTTTACTAGAAACTCGCTGGCTACCCTTACCCCCCCCTCCCCTCACAAGTTGAATGACGTGTTCTTAGAGAATATTTTTTTTACAAATCTCCTTCCATCTCCCCCTCAACCCCTCCATCCCCTAAGCGACGTATTCTTCTCTCTTTTACTGTAAACTCTTTGAAAGTCAAGTAATACCGACAGACACGGGCTGGACTCAGTGGCGGTTCGTGAGGGAAAAGCAAGTGAGGCTAAGGGTTTGTCGTGGAATTTTTTTTTTTTTTTTTTCTCGGTAAACAATGTGGATAATTATCAAATTGTATGGAGATTGGTACGCTCAGTTCGTGTCGGTTGATAATGCAAGGGAGACGATTTAGCGAAATCTCAGATTTTTCGCGATGACTTCCGAGTGGTATGATATATATGAGGTACAATTCATTGCCCTTGATGATAAAAAAGGGAAGATTCTTTTAAAATTACTCCTGGATGAAATGTTATTACAGCGTAGAAGAGTATTCAGACGACACAAGAGCTGTATTTCAAATTATTAACCTATATTTCTTTTGAACTTATATGTGTCCAAATATCTACGTAATGTATTTGGAATATCTTGTATGTGTGTATGTGTTGTATTATTTTGTATTCATGTCAAATATCATGTAAAGATCAATAATGACGAAGAAATTTGATAATGAGAGAACACCTTGATAATGACCACAGTGAGGTGATCGGAACGTTGGTGGACAAATAAATCAACCAAAGAACATGGTATTTCCGAAAATAATTTTATTCCTCATATATATATATATATATATATATATATATATATATATATATATATATATATATATATATATATATATATATATATATATATATATATATATATATATTACCACTCATTAATTTCATTAGTCCATTCAATTTTCATTCTCGAATAATTTTTCTTCTTGTTCTCTGTACACAATTCCGAGACATTTTTTTCACACCACATTACATTTTAGATCCTTTTTATTTCTGTGATGTGATGATATTGGGTGAGAATACCGATTGAAGTAGAAGTTTCATTACATCATGTCATATCCTATTTTGTTCAGAAATTTGAACTGCTTGATGCATGATTCACATTTATCAGTCTATTCAATTCCAAAAATGTCACGAGTCAACCGCAGTCCCTACTCGCCGCCACTGTTTGAGCTACCCGTTCTTCGCAGCATCTCTGGTCCATCTGTCTCATCTGGGACCATATCTCTTCCTGTCAGTTACTCAACCCTGCGTTTCGTTATCTTTTGTCCACATCTCAGGGTTGACCGTCGTACGTTCAACTGAATAACACAGAAATAGAGGTGGAAAAAAATAGTAGATCAAAAAAAAAAATGAATAAAAAAAAAAATAAAAAAAAAAAATATATATATATATATATATATATATATATATATATATATTGGGTTTAACGACGCACCATAATGCTAACTAAGATCTATTGGCGTCGGATGAATGATTATTGAGATGATGGGCTGATGAGATGAAGGTTTTATGGGTAATGGGAAGGATAGTGGGAAGGAAGCGGTCTTGGCCTATACGGTAGGAACCATCCCAGCATTAGCCTAGACTACAGAGAGAAACCACGAAAAAACTCTTCAAGATGGACGGTGACGGGGATCGAACCTGGTTCGATTCCTATATGCCCCTTCACCTTCCAGATCACATGAAGCGAGTTCGTTAACCACTGCGCTGCATGTCTCGGTTGAATTTAAAATAATTCCACAAAGCTGCTCTCGGTAGCTCAGTCAGCTGAGGCACTGCTTCATTGAAGGAAGTCACCGGTGGGCTTGGGTTCGAGTCTCGCTTAAGGCATGTTTTTTTTTGTAAACGTCCTCTCACTTATCATCACTTCATAGTTTCATAATCACCTGCTCATAAGTATCCCCGTATAACCTAGCTGTTGGTGGGGTCGATAAGCAAAGAAAATCCATCATCAATATCCAACTCTCCTCGAATACGTGCGTTTTATGTATAATTTTCGCATTTCCTTCGGATTCAAGGAAGCAATGTACTGATGACTTCGATCTGTTGGCGTCGGTGAATGATGAATGAGATGATGGGATAATGTGATGAAAGGTTATTTCATTAGGTGTTTCTTGATAGTGGGGATGAGTCAGTCGTGGCCTGTTATTGAGGAACCATCCCAGTATTGACCTGAACGACAGAGAGTAACCAACGAATGGTCAGACCGAGACGCGTGGCCGAGTGATAACACACTGAACCGTCATTCAGGAGACCGGGGTTCGATTCCCGCCATGATCGACCATCCTGACAGAAGTTTTTAGTGGTTTCCCTCTGTCGTTCAGGTCAATACTGGGATGGTTTCTTAACAATAGGCCACGACCGACTCCTTCCCACTATCCAATACACCTAATAAAATAACCTCTCATCTCATCATCCCATCATCTCATTCATCATCCATCGACGCCAGTAGATCGTAGCCATCAGTATAGTGCGTCGTTAAAACCCAATATGAAGTAAAAGAATGGTCAGAATGGTCGACAATGGTGGAAATCGAACCCCGATCTCCTGAATGACGGTTTACTGAGCTAGTCACTCGACCATTCGTCTCAGTAGTGTATATATTATGATAGCTGTTGACCTAATAATAATAATAATAATTTTTATTATTAATATTAATAATAATCATAATAATGTGTATGTACAGATATTGCAATACAAACTATCTCTCTGAATCAAATCCTCCTACACCCCCCTCTACCCCCCCCCCCCCCCTCATTGCTCCTATCAAGCCCCGAGATCCCAACAAAAGATCCTTCAACAGTGACAAACTGTCAATACCTTCTTCGCCCCTCACGGAATCATCTCTCTCCTCTCTTTCAACAGGTGCCACAACATCCTGCGCACTAACGCTTTACCTATTGTACGCAGGTCGCCTTTTGACTCCCGACCAATGAGATACGTTGTATTGAGGTAGAACGTGGAAAGAAAAATAAATGGACTGTAGCGAGGTATGAAAGCGGATTTGTTTTGTGTTCAGGGGAGATCTATCCATAGCGTAACATGTTCAGTCTCAACTGTCAACATAACATATAAACGATCGCAGTAACTTTCCGGATGAGCATATTGTAGTGAGACTGCTTCACACCATTCTTAGAGGTATCTTATGAAATACTGTCGATCCATAATGAACATTCACAATATGTTACTTGTTATTTGTATGTAACGGTACGCTGTGAGGTGACAATTGATAGCATAAATATCGAGTGTTACTGTTACATACAACTGATCTTTCCACCTTTGTTATTATAAAATTTGACTCAGTAGCATTTTCGACAAAATATATTGTCTCCATTTTCCTTTTTTTTTTTTAATAACATCGAAACTTGATACAGAATCATTATTCTCCAATTAAGGCTAAGGATGAAAGATAGGATCGTTTGGACGGGGCACCACAAGAGCGATCTTACCACCCCATTTTACGATTTATTTCTTCATTTTGTATCTTGCCCGGTAAGATTTTCACGATAATTTGTATTCGTGAAATTCTCCTATAGGCTTCTGTCAAGTGACGTCACCCATTGTTGAAAGAGAGAGACAACAATGTGCACCAGTTGGAATTGACCAATCAGAATGTTTGGCAGTCCACCAGTTCACTGTATTGCTATAGTAACGATTGTTTGTCGTTTGTTACGTGCGAACAGCCTGTAGGGTATTCTCAACTGACGTCACCCATTGTTGAAAGAGAGAGACAACAATGTGCACCAGTTGGAATTGACCAATCAGAATGTTTGGCAGTCCACCAGTTCGCTGTATTGCTATAGTAACGATTGTTTGTCATTTGTTACGTGACAGAAGCCTATAGCGTGAACTTTTCACCGTATGAAGAGTAGGCCTATGACGCCTTAACGTAAAGGTACGTTCATACTAATACGGCAAAACGTTTTTGCCGTCACGGCTGGTCACGTGAACCAATCAGAAGCTTGCCGTACCAGGCGATACGACACAGCCGTCTGAGTTGAATTAACTTTAACTTTCTGCCGTACGGCCAGCTCGCCGTGATGCGGTTTGTGACGTAGTCGACCTAATCACGGCCCTGTGCATGCTCAGACCGCTTCTCCTACGCACGTTGGGTGTAGAACCAACTGTTCAGCGGTCGACACTTTTGGCGCGTCAACTGTTTTGATTGTTCTCGTCCTCTAACCTCATTTGTGGTATGAGATTGTAATAATTACCGAATCTTTCTCGGTTTTAAAAGATTGGACGAGTACCCCATCTTCTAGGTCTTCTTTTTCTTTTTTTCCTTCTCTGTAAATGTGCAGTTGCAGCTAATGATAGTGCTTTCTTTTTCAAAAGAAGTGGAAGAAGTAAATTTTCACTGTTGTCGTCCATTTTGACAGATAGCAGACCGTGCTCGCTTGCCGTCTGACGTTTACCGTAGTACTCTGAACGAAAGAAAAAAATCGTGTGTTTACCGCAACGGAAAAACCGTACATGCGGCAGGTTGCCGTAGTAGTATGAACGTACTTTAAGGGTTTCAATTGAGCAGTGAATGATGTGGATTGTTCATTTCTTGTACGAGGTTTGATTCAATTCAATTCAATACTTTATTTGCCGATTCGATTTTCACATTATTTTTTCATATTGGGTTTATCGACGCACTGTAATGATGACTAAGATCTATTGGTGTCGGATGGATGATTATTGAGATGATGGGATGATGAGATGAAGGCTTTATGGCTAATGGGAAGGATAGTGGGAAGGAAGCAGTCGTGGTCTGTATTGTGGGTACCATCCCGGCATTAGACTAGACTACAGAGGGAAACCACGAAAAACCCCTGTAAAGATGGACGGTAGCGGGGATCGAACCGGGTCCGATAGGCCCACTGCCTCCCGGGTCACATGAAGCAAGTACGTTAATCGCTAAGATAAATGTGACGGTATTTTCATTTTGCTCAGTAGATCGACTACGTGTTGAGTTTTATGGAAATAGCAGTATTACTTCACTGTTTTTTTAATTTTCATATTCATATTCATATACAGTTTATTATTTCATCATTAATAGACGAGCTTTAGCAAGGGTTCAATTTGACATACTGAAAAAATTGGTGTTCGTTTTTATGTTTTTTTTTTTTATGTTTTTTTGTCGGTTCTCCACATGTCAAACGGCTACGGCTATTAACTTCCAACTTCTTGACAGTATTGGTCTTTATCTAAATATAATCTGTATAGTGTCGTGGCATTATCGGGTTTTAACTTCTATTTTTATGAAATTAAGAATTTTCAAAAATACCCATTAGAATAACATAGCGGAAAAAAAATATATTTTCCAAAAAAATGAAATTTTGCGTGAAGTTGAATTACATTTTGGTACACATTTTTGAAAACTTTCAGCCTGATCGGGTGAGCCATTTCGAAGAAAAAACATAAAATGTGCTAAATTGGTACCACTCGAAGCAGTTTTTACCCATTTTTAACTCAAATGTCACCCAATTGGCGAATGTATAGGCACAAGTTTGGAGAAAATTCGACATAATTTTACCATCCTCTCGTCTAACAA
The DNA here is from genome assembly GCA_964007535.1 of Brachyptera risi. Classification (NCBI taxonomy): domain Eukaryota; kingdom Metazoa; phylum Arthropoda; class Insecta; order Plecoptera; family Taeniopterygidae; genus Brachyptera; species Brachyptera risi. The sequence continues at coordinate 14,086,541 of OZ023339.1, read as the reverse complement.
CGCATATACGGCGTTTTTCCAGTATAATAATTCATTATGACTGGAAAAAGTGGTCTGTGTTAAGTATTTATAGAAATTAACACTAACTCCGCTACTATTTCCTATTTTATGTATTTTTCATGACTTGACGTATATTGTTCACCTAATTTCATGCAATAATCAATTTGGACTAATAAATGAATAGAATGAGATGAAATTTAATAATACAGATGATACAGTTATTCGAACTATAATTGACACCTTCTCTTCTCCATCAATATGGTCGACCACGACCGTAATCAAACCCGTGTCTCCTGAACGACAGTTCATCATCTCAACCACTGGTCCACCTGTCTCATCATATCAACACGACGATCCTTGTCTTATATACATCACAACTAACCGAGTGACTCGACAGAAAACTACCATCTTCCATCTCTCTCCAACACTCTCACCCGCCCATAAGACAGCCATGCAACAGAGAGAGAGGTCCGAGTCGTGTGGTTTATCAGGTAGCATTAGTATACCTGTGTCTTACAGAGATTACAGTGATTACACTCTAGATACACGTGTATCATACTGATGCGCGCGCAGTCTAAGATATACGTGTGACCAACTAGTGCGCGCGCAGCCTGAGATAAAACAGTGTGAAGAGATATAATGTTTGTCAGGGTACATTAGCAACTGGTCAAGTTAGTGAACTACTGATGTATATAATATATATATATATATATATATATATATATATATATATATATATATATATATATATATATATATATATATATATATATATATACATGGATATATTAATATATATATATATATATATATATATATATATATATATATATATATATATATATATATATATATATATATATATATAATATATATATATATATATATATTTACCCCCGTGGCTCAGTGAACTATCGCACCGCTTCAGGAACTGAAGTCATGGTTGGGCGTGGGTTTGAGTCCCGCAAGGCATGTGTTCCTGTAAACGTCCTCTCACATGTCATCTCTTCATAGTTTCATTATCACCTGCTCATTCGTACCCCCGTATAACCTAGCTGTTGGTGGGGTCATTAACCAGCATACTGAAAAAAATATCATGTATAAATATATATTTTTTCTCTCAGCTTTTTTTTCTCTCTTTACTCCTGCTCATCTGTTATTCTCAGTGTTGGTAAGTATTTATTGGCTGTTCTAAGCGGCTCGGATTTAATGGTTCTAACCTTGACCTATTCTCATGACGCAACCATCACGCACACACGCACGCACGCACGCACGCACACGCACGCACTTGAACCCTGCTTATGGGCATTACGGTCCGCACTGGACGTTGGCTGAATATATTTATTATTGGGAGGAGGAATATAAGAAAAAGGTTTTCATACGATTTAATATTCATGTTTTATTTTTGATTGTCGGTTTGGTATAATGTTGTGAGATGTTTAAATTAGCTCTGATACGGAACCATCAGTGAGATATGATTTTTTTTTTAATAACATCGAATCTTGATACAGAATCATTGTTCCCCAATTAAGGCTATGGATGAAAGATAGGATCGTTTGGACGGGGCACCACAAGGGCGATCTTACCACCCTATTTTGATTATTCAAAACTAATGATCTTCAACACCAGGACTGCGCTGTCTGTGACCATAATTTTCCTTCGCAGATAAAAGTCTTTATTTACATTAAATTTTTATAGTATTTATTTGGTCCTATATTAATTGGATCAACGACGCTATTCATTGGTGATTGAGATATATTGGCGTCGAATGAATGACGAAAGAAATCATCCCATGAAAGTTTCGTACCGAGACGCGTGGCCGAGTGGTAACACACTGAACCGTCATTCGGGAGACTGGGATTCGATTCCGCCATAGTCGAACGTCCTGACAGGGGTTTTTCGTAGTTTCCCTCTGTCGTTCAGATCAATACTGGGATGGTTCTTTAACAATAGGCCACGACCGGCTCCTTACCATCATCCAAAAAATATAATACAAAACAACCTTTCATCTCACTATCCCATTATCTCATTTATCATCCACCGACGCCAATAGATCGTAGCCATCAGTAAAGTGCGTCGTTGAAACCCAATTAAAAAAAGAGAAAGTTTCTTGAGTCTCATTTTTCAGCAGTCGTTCTGGTTTTATGTATATTTCTATATTTTTTTGTATTCACAAAATTCGCGTGAATAATATGTGCATATACACTTATCCAAATCGTCATACACGTCCTTGCACTTATTGATATTCTGTGTATTACATGTTTCGTTTGCTTTTTGTTGTCAACTGTATTTCATATTTTGTTGACACAATATTAGTCAGCCTGCGCACAAGAACTTAAGTTCTTACGCGGGCTTCACATTGTTACCATATAAACCCCTCACCAATAGTTCAGCAAACCTAAATTACAACTTCATACTGTTTATTTTCATTCAGTGTATTCTTGATTGTGTATGTTCTTATCGTTTTTTTTTTTTTTATTGGGGTTTAACGACGCACTGTAATGATTACTAAGATCTATTGGCGTCGGATGAATGATTAATGAGATGATGGGATGATGAGATGAAGGTTTGTATGGGTAGTGGGAAGGATAGTGGGAAGGAAGCGGTCGTGGCCTATATTGTAGGAACCATCCCGGCATTAGCCTAGACTACAGAGGGAAACCACGAAAAACCCCTGTAAAGATGGACGGTGGCGGGGATCGAACCGGGTCCGATATGTCCCTTCACCTCCCGGATCACGAAGCAAGTGAGCTAACCACTCAGCTACTGTGCCGGTTGTTCTTATCGTATGTGTATGTATTCTTCTTGATTAGAACATGTGTATAAAATGATACGAAATTGAAGTTGATTCAGTTGATTTGATTGAGTTTGATCTAGTTTAGTTGAATTGATTTAGTTGACAAAGAAAATTAAAAAATAAAAATGAAAAATAAAATTCTCTGATCAATATTATTCAAGACAGTCACTCAAATATCGTGAATTAGTCAACATTCTACTCATGTCAGCCCGCACAAGAGAACAATTCCTTGTGCGCGGGCTTCTCCACATTTTTCCCTGTCTCCATCTGATATCAAACATTGTCACATGACTGCAATTACATTCATTCTTCATTACGTTGGATCTCTCCATACTACCAGAAAAACAATTGCTCCATTTGCTTTCTTCTTTCCTGCTTTAACATATCTACCACAGGTGTGTGGAATAATGTAAAGTATATACCTGAGTGTGACCGATGTGAATGATGGAAACTGTACATTTCTCAAAACTGTAACTTCTTAAGTATGGAATGAGATGATTTTTTATTTGAATTGTTGAGGAGGATGAAGATCCAATGTGAACAATTCAGAATGTGGAGGAAAATTGTATGATACTTTTATAAATCCATCAAATACTAACTCGATAATTCATTCCGTGAGAAACTTGAATCCATTCTTTCATGGATCCTTGAGATTGAATATAAGTTCATTCAAAATTGATCAATTCACAGAGAAAATGATTGAAAAAACTGATGAGAGAAGTTTTTGAAAAAGAAAATGTTCGAATATTAATGCATATAATTAATAAAGTTTTCGATTTAACATTATACTCATCGACCAGTCGATCTGTGCAGGCAAGCCATGCACCCAAATTATTGATAATATTCCAATACTTTGGCTAGTCGATATCATCTTCGGTTAGGCTCGATAATTTACCTCACAAATTCAACTATCTGATGGTTCCGGTAATTTTCGAAAAGTTCCATTTTCGAACACTTTTTTCTAAACTTTCATTTTTGTATCATTATATTATTTGCATCCTCTACTCAACATGTTTTTTTTTATGTATTCATCCATGACTTGTGTTTAACAGCACTTAACATCACTTACATTCTGTGAATAATATACTCCACACGCACTCTGCATTTGATTATCATAAGTATTATTAAACTGTTCTTTTCACCATTCATGATACATTTTCTAATACTTTATTTGATATAATTTGTATTTCTCACATGTACATCGATCGTCACAACTGGGTATAGGGGTGAAAGACTAATAGTTATAATAAGCAACTATATATATAAGACTAATAAGCAAACTAATACTTTGCTATTTGTATCTACCCACAGACAAGCCTGTTTAGGGTTTTGTTGTTATTTCATCAGCATAAAATACCTAATAACATTGTACGAAACTATTCAATCGGATATATATATAAAAAAAAAAAATTGATTGTATATGTATGCGACGAATTGATTCAAATCAAGAATCATTATTGTATACGAATGAATAATAAATACATAATCTAGTTAATTCACTGATGGAATTCGGATTGGTTGGGTCGTTTTTGCACATTCCGCATTCCCAACAGGATTCAGGATTCGCACGAGGAATTGCCCTGTTATATGGCTCTGAGCCCCGGAGCAGTGATGCCAAAATACAATCAAAATATTTAGAAAAAGGGTTAGAACGTGGTAATAGGGTGATAATGTTATACAATTTCTGCAAGATTCCAACCCGGAGGGAAGTATCTTATTTTGAACCAATATAATTCCATACATTTCGGTATTTTGTATCGGAGTATTATATCGAAACATGCAGGAATAGTGACGAAGATAAGGTAAAAAGCACATTTCTCCAGCTGTATATCTTTGACAGTGTCAGAATTCGTGGTGATTGGTTTTGTGCTTCATATTTAATCTTCAACTGAAAGATTGATATATAAATATATATATATATATATATATATATATATATATATATATATATATATATATATATATATATATATATATATATATATATATACAATATGATACGAATTAAATGAAAAAAAATGATTCGATATGAATAAATGAACAACATGAAATAAATAGAATATGAAAAATAAAATGGAGCGATCAAGTATTTTTCACAAAATTCTGAAGATATCCACATAATTCATTTCCCACGTATCAAAATTTTGACTTCTCACACCACTGAAAAGTTATCTTCCTAAACCTAATACTGCTCCAGATCGACTCTAAGCTCACTCAAGACCGGCATGCAGAAGGATAGACAGTTTGTCTGCAATGTCAGATGATGGACAAGGGTAATATGGAAATGGCGGCCTCGGGGTATCCCCCCCCCCCTCCCCCCCCCCCCCCCGAGGATGATTCCGTCTCATATGGACCGTGGTTTATGTTGAAAAAGAGTTATTCAAGGTATTGTGCGTGTCTGCAACATTGTATCCGCGAGACATGAAGGTTCCAAACGACCGTTTCTCCTATCAGAAATCATCAGCGCGCTAGTGGTTCGAGCCTTCATCCCTCCAGTGTAACTTGTATCCACGAGATGAAGGTTCCGAACGATCGTTTTTCCTATCAGAAATCATTAGCACGCGAGTAGTTCAAACCTTCATTTCTCCAGTGTAACTTGTATCCACGAGAGATGATGGTTCCGAACGACCGTCCTCCCTATTCAACAACACTAACACACGGATGTTTCATATCTTTATTCTCTCGTGACTATTTATGTCGAAAACTTGCATAATATTATAAGCGCTATGATTCTAGACTATGGTTAAATGACTGATCGAACTGCCCCAAGTAACATGCAGTTAAATCAATGGTGAGGCTGAACACATGCAATACCGGCGTACAGCTTGGAGCATAAGTAAAAGTCTCTTTGCTATCTGATCAAACCAGTCGACATGTTATATTACATAGGGTTATATAGGGTTATATACATTTTGGGGTGGTAAGATCGCCCTTGTGGTGCCCCGTTCAAACGATCCTATTTTTCGTCCTTTGCCTTAATTGGGGAACAATGATTCTGTATCAAGTTTCGATGTTATTGAAAAAAAAAAAGAAATAATAATATCACATAGTATTTAAAAGGTGTCAAGCGACAGGAACAGACTTTGACTTATGCTTCAAGCCCTATATCATTCATATATCAAAGTTGGATATTTTTAGATGAGTGAGGCGAGCTCATCTCATAAAACGGGAAAAAGTGGGTTTACGTTCGTGTGTATTATGTTCGAGTAGGGTTTGGAATGAGGCAGAATTGGTATCAGACGAATTTGATATTGTATGATTATGGAATGGGATAAATTTGGAATAAAGCAAGATTGAAATGAGAATTGGGGTGAGTTGAGAATGAGTCAAGACTGGACACCTTGTTCGGAATAAGTCGAGTTTGAATTGAGTCAGGATTAGAATCGATTTGAATTGGAATTAGATGAGTTTGGATCAGGGCGAAATTGGAATGATGGAAGTTCGTAATTGGCAAGCTGTGAATGAAGCATGCTCAGAAAAGAGCATGTTTGGAATTATGGTATACTGGATTGAGCGTTCGGAATGGATTAGGTTTGGAATGAGGCGAGTTTAGAAAGAGATGTGTTTGGAATAAATATTTTGGAAAATATATATCATAATTCTACCATCATTTCCATACATTCTATCCTATTTTCATCTCTGTTATATATTATCAAATTGATTATTCATAACTGTAAATTACCATGACCACTCCGATTACTCATTAGTGCTGCATCACTATGTATTAAGAAGCAAGAATAAAATAAAATGATTTGATTTTGATTTGATTTGATTGATTTTATATAAGCGGAGAAGCTCACTTAAAAAAGGGTTATACGACATATATCTCCGTACAAACCTGACAAACTTACCTACTAAAAGACAAATACTGATTTCTCTTAAATACTCTTTTGCCCCCGGTATTATATTGCAACTCCTCCCCTCCCATGGTTTGCAAGTTTATCCTGTAGGATATTTTCGATCTCAAAATACATACTCTTCTCACAAAAAATTCAATTCTGTACCGTCGTTTCCCCAATTTTGTTTCAGGTTGGAAAAATGAGAATCAAAATTGACAACATTTTAAGAAACATATTTGAATATAAAATGTGACAATAAATATTTTTATTGAAATCTTGTTTCAGAGCTGTAATGTTCTTTGAAGAATAGAAATAACAAAATTTGGAATAGTTTTCATCTTTCACTGTGAATATATACATATATATATATATATATATATATATATATATATATATATATATATATATATATATATATATATAAACATATACATATACATATATATATATATATATATATATATATATATATATATATATATATAAATATATATATATATATATATATATATATATATTTATAAATATATTTATATATTTTCATATATATATATATATATATATATATATATATATATATATATATATATATATATATATATATATATATATATATGAATATATATATATATATATTCATATATATATATATATATATATATATATATATATATATATATATATATATATATATATGAATATATATATATATATATATATATTCATATATATATATATATATATATATATATATATATATATATATATATATATATATATATATGAATATATATATATATATATATTCATATATATATATATATATATATATATATATATATATATATATATATATATATATATATGAATATATATATATATATATTCATATATATATATATATATAAATATATATATATATATATATATTTATATATATTTATATATATATATATAAGCAGAAAAAACAAATTGTAAAGGGGTTATATGACGTATAGCACCGTACATACCTGACTGACTTCCCCACTCAAAAACGAATACTAATTTCTCTAAAATACTCTTTGGCCCCCGGTACTATATTGCACCCCCCCCCCCCCCCCTCCTACAACAGTTTGCAAGTTTATCCTGCAACAACTCCCCCACCCTCCCCTCAGGTCAAAGATATGCGAACGTTACCGATTTAACGACACACTTCAACACGGCAGATATTTGATGAAATCAAATGCAATAGAAGGTTATGCATCGATTAAGAGTCTAGGGGAGTTGGTCTAGCAAAATATCGATTACTCAGTGATAACTTTTGAAAGGTATGAAATATCAAATACATTTATGTATAGTCTTGGTTTATTGCTTACGACGTAATTGCTTTTTCATCGTAATTTATTTATACCTCTTGTACATTGTATTTTTCTGTACTTATACCACGGATAAGCCTGAATCAGGCTTCGTGGATTTTTGTGAACGCTCATTGATGTATGCCTACACTGAAAAATAAAAGGAATTTCAACTTCATTACATGCTTAAAGTACATATTTTGTCATTACCTACCTCCAAGATGGAATAGAATATTAATATTTAACTTATGTCGCCTGATTATTTGTATATAATTAACTTATTGAATCATATATTTGTACCTTATATTAACCAACTTATTGTATTTATTATTTAAATTAGGGTGTGCTCAATTTTTAAATATATATTGTATCGAAAATAATAATAATTAATAAATGAATGAATAAAAAAAAATTATTGAAGGTATACATCTAGAAAAAACTGTATAGTGAGCTATACCAGTCGATAAAGCAGTTCTACCTTCTTCAGCTATGTTACTTTATGACTCTGGTTATACTCATCGAATAGTATGTAATATTGAAATTACAACAATGGAAACTCACATTTTTTTTTTCTAAATCCCTTGGAGTTTATTTTTTATATCTCCAAGATGGCATCTTCACTATTAAAATCATGGGAGGGAGAATCTGTATGTTAATAGCGTGCGTACGTACCTGTGTTCGTTCGTGCGTGCGCTATACGAAATGTCTGGTAGGATGGGAGCTTCGGGTACTTTGAACGGGCGTTAGTGTCGAATTTAAAAAAATGATGAGGTGGGAAAATAGCCGAGTGGGGGCTGCGGTTCGACCGCGCGAGGGTTCCGACTCGGGTTACTTTGTGATGCGCAATTGTGCCGAAGGAAAGAGGGGGATGAAAGCGCATCATTCACTTCATAATCATGGCACGTCGTATACGACGGGCACAACTGGCTGGTAAGTTATAACGATTCAAATCATATCGCCCAATTGCCAAACGTATAAAGCTGAGGAAAAAGTTCACAGTGAGCATTATAGTCACAGAAATGAGCAAAAAATGACCTTGCTGTCGACGCATCTTGAGAACCCTAACAGTATAAGTAACTTGACTGAGACGCGTGACAGAGTGGTAACACAAAGAACCGTCATTCGGGAGACTAGGGTTCGATTCCCGCCATGGTCGAACATCTCGACAGTTTTTTTTTTGTGGTTTCTCTCTGTCGTTCAGGTTGATACTGGGATGGTTCCTGAACAACAGGCCACGACCGACTCCCTCCCACCATCCAAAAAACCTAATAAAATAACCTTTCATCACATCATACCATCATTTAATTCATCATCCACCGACGCCATATATCGTAGCCAACAGTATAGTGCGTCGTTAACAACCAATATATGTAAGTAACTTGACTCACCAAAATTACCAAAAATACGAACAGAAACTTATTTATGATCCTTCAAGTCGACTCCAATGCCCTCTTAACCACTGCAAATGGTTCCTGCAAAACTTTGCTCGAAAAAGGTTTTTGCACGCATCAAGTGAAACATTTATCCCCCCCAAAAAACACATCACCGAAATTCTGAGAAGCTGTCTCTTTCTTCAGGGCATGGGCCATGGTCCGTTCGAATCAGGTACATCAGCAAAATGATACACAACTGAGTGAGGGTTCGATTCTCGTTTATGGCATCTAGATGTTTGTACTTGTATACACAGTCACACACACACACATGTGTGTATGTATATATATATATATATATATATATATATATATATATATATATATATATATATATATATATATAAATATATTTATATATATATATATAACAGAGAAAAAAAAAAATATATATATATATATATATATATATAAATATATATATATATATATATATATATATATATATATATATATATATATATATATATATATATATATATATATGGATAAATAAAAAATAAAAAAATAAAAAATATATATATATATACACATATATATATATATATATAATATATATATATATATATATATATATATATATATATATATATTTATATATATATATGAATATATATATATATATATATATATATATATATATATATATATATATGGATAAATAAAAAAAAAAAATAAAAAAAAAATATATATATATATACATATATATATATATATATATATATATATATATATATATATATATATATATATATATATATATATATATATATATATATAAATATATATATATATATATATATATATATATATATATATATATATATATATATATATATATATATGTATATATATATAAATGAACATAGGTCCACCAAGACGTGTGGCCGAGTGGTTAAAACACTGAACAGTCACTCAGGAGACCGTGGTCACAACAAATACAACTAAACCAACAACTAACAACAAATTCATCATTTGTGAAACTTGACCTAAGATCGATGATATCCTCCTTACAGAGGTAAGATCTTCCTCGTGGTGACCAGATCCGAACGATCCTACCCCACCATCCTCCACTTCAATTGAGAACAATGACTCTGTAGAACAAGAAACAGGGGACGACATCTGCCGGGTGACAGTGTCAAGTGACAACAGGTTGTGGGAGGGGCGGGGGCAGTGTGCAAAGGGGGCGGGTAAAGGTTGAGGGGTGAATGTATCAGGTAGACAATATAGATGCATGAGGAGGGATAAATAACTCTAAAATAGAATATACCCCAAGGAGAGAACTAAATCAGAAAGGGGCAGAGAATATATATATAAATATATATATATATATATATATATATATATATATATATATATATATATATATATATATATATATATATATATATATATATATATATATATATATATATATATATATATATATATATATATATATATATATATGAGTGGGCTAGTTTCGTGTATTTTAGAAGTATTTTATCCATCCTCTTGCATCCATATTATCAGGGAAGGATAAAGGGGTGGGAAGAGGAAGAAGGGGGGAACACACAATAAAGGACCAATGGGATGCCGAGATTAGGTTCCACGTGGGTGAGTTTGTAATTGGATCAACGATATGTGAGTAGTGTAATATGAGATATGCAGAACAGCATTGTGGGGAGGGGGTCAAAATGCGACTATTTCCATTTCAAAGGTTGCACAATATCGACCGTGCATGCAAATTGAGAAAAAATACATGAAAATTCGATGTGAAGTTTTATTTTGTTTCATATAAATAATTGACGTTCCATCATCGTTGTTCCTGATTATTGTTCCTTATTCATTTATCTATTCATTCATTCATTCATTCATTCTTCCATGAATCAATGAATAATTTGATGAATTCGTTGAATAATCTGATAATTTATCCATTGATTCATCTATTCATTAGTAATTTCGTATTTTTTTCAATATCACCATCTCACTATTTTATATTTCTCCACCCTAGATCACTGAATTATTATCATTATTATTTTCAATAACATCGAAACTTGATTTAAAATCACTGTTTCCCAATCAGGGCTATGTATAAAAGGTAGGATCGTTTAGACGGGGCACCACAAGGGCGATCTTACCACCCATAATGTTGTTATAACTATCTCAATATTCCAGTCATTTTGAAATCTGTGGAGAGTCTATTGATGTATTGATGATAATATTGCAATATAGAACACCAAACGTCCATATCATCATCTCATTGATCATTCATCCGACGCCAATATATCTCAGTTATCATCTAATTAATCATTCATCCGACGCCAATAGATCTCAGTTATCATCTAATTAATCATTCATCCGACGCCAATAGATCTCTGTTATCATCAACTTGCGTCAATAAACTCAATAGGCCTATAAATGAAAAAGATCAACTAACCCCACCATTATACCTAAAAGTAACCTTCAACTTATCATTTCATTGATCATTCATCCGACGCCAATAAATCTCCGTTACCATCTCATGAATCATTCATCCGATGCCAATAGATCTCAGTTATCATGCAGATGCGTCGTTGAATCCAATATAAAATACAAATTTAAACAGTCACAATTCTCGACACAAAAATATTATCAAACCAGACAAACACTATAAAACTATTGATCAGAAAGGCTTGCAACAATGTGGATCAAAATTATTTAATTAATCATCAACGATCGTCAAAGAAATGCCATTGAAATAATTAAAATCAACAATTAATATGCATATTCTGAAAAACACTTTATACTCCGTAGAGGATTTCATGGACACTGGCTTTATTTAGAAAATTAGAATCAATATTTGATAACTTAAAATTATAATTCAATAATCGAAACTAAAATTATTGTAAAATTGTACTCATCTTGGAAATTGAAATTAATTTAAAAAATCAAAATTATTCTATAGTAATAATTGAAATTAATCTTGAATTAAATGTATTTCGAATATTGTTATCATTCTCATCATTTCCATTTATATTATTTTCATTTCTATTCTCATTTTGGGGTGTTAATCGGGGTGTTGGGGTGGTAAGATCGCCCTTGTGGTGCCCCGTCCAAACGATCCTATCTTTCATCCATAGCCTTAATTGGGGAACAATGATTTTGGATCAAGTTTCGATGTTATTGAAAAAAAAAATTCATCACAATTATTTCTCTATTTTTCATTCTAGATATTGGTTGAGTAAATGACTCAACTTTGCTCAACTTTTGTAATATTCTAGATAATGCCAGTATTGAAAAATGATAATTTTCTAATCTATGCATTATGTTATTTATATATGCAGTTGGTATTTTCATTCTTATTGTTGATTGATGTGTAATCCACAGATAAGCCTTGTTTTAGGCTTTGTGGAAAATGTGAACTTGATTTGTTTATGTTGATGCGTGGAAAATAAACAATCATTATATTGTATTTTTCTGCTGACAAGCTGCTTTTGCAGCTTAGCGGATACCAATGTATTTCTAAGATCACTACTTCTTGTGTGAATAAATAAAAAAAAAAGTTATTTATTCATGGATTCACTTGATATCATATAATGTTATATCTAAGCCACATTTATAAGTTAGTAAGTTGATAATTGTAAACTGCTAACCATTCCGATTTCCTCGGAAGAGAGTTGGAGGAATATATTGGATAAATAGATGAATAGTTTTCTCTCTGATAAACAATGGTGAATTGTCAGACGAGCTTTAGCGAAGATTGAATTTGACATACTTTAAAAAATTGGTGTTCGTTTTTTTTAAGGTTTTTTTTTCGGTTCTCCACAGGTCAAACGGCTTCAGCTATCAACTTCAAACCTTTTTTCAGTATTATTACTCATCTAACTCAGATCTGTATAGTTTTGTGGCATTATCGGGTGCTAACTTTTATTTTTATGAATTAAAGAAATTTCAAAAATACCCATTAGAATAACACGGCGGCAAAAAATGAAAATATTTTCATTTTCAAAAAGAATGAAATTTTGTGTGAAATTGAATGACATTATGATACACATTTCTGAAACTTTCAGCTTGATCGAGTGAGCCATTTCGAAGAAAAACCATAAAATGTACTAAATTGGTACCACTCGAAGCAGTTTTTACCCATTTCAAACTTAAATGTAACCCAATTGGCGAATGTAGGCAAAAGTTTGGCAAAAACGTCGACATACTATTACTATCCACTCGTCTAACAACGCAAATATATGGCGTTTTCCTAGTATCATATAATGTTATATCTAAGCCACATTCATAAGTTAGTTAGTAAGTTGATAATTGTGAACTGCTAACCATTCCGATTTCCTCGGAAGACGGTTGGAGGAATAATTGAATAAATAGATGAATAATTTTCTCTTTGAGAAACAATGGTGTATTGTAATTTGTAACGCTAATTCTGTTACTAGTGGCCGTTGTTTTCTTCTCTCTGCTCCGATGGAAATCCCACGTGTTTATTCTGCCACGGTTATTGCTTGCTCATAAAAGGGTTTAGTGTGGCTAGATTGGTATTGCGTGCTGAATCTGTGCCGCGCGTAAGAAGGGCACAAGTGTTCGGTTGAAGTAAATTGATTTTGCTTTTTTTTTTATAACATCTATACTTGATACAAAATCATTGTTTCCCAATTGAGGCTATGGATTAAAATAGTTGGTTTTAAATGTCGGAGCTGAATAAGTTATGTATTTGATCTTTGATTGTAGATTATCTTTTTTATTCTTATCAATTGATCTCTATTTAATTGTTTCTACAATATGGGTATTAATTATTAATACCCTATTACATATTTTTTTCAATTGATTTTATTTGTTCATTCTATTTATTTGATTCAATCCAATAGTTCATTGTGTAAACACATGTATGGGTACATTATATCCATCAGAAATGACGCGAGGCTATTTTTCATACTTCTCAGCTTTTCAATTTAAATTTATTTAATGATTTATTTAATTTAATTTCTACCCGAACGAGATAGTTCAGCTAATTTTGTTCATTCAGTGTTTAGTTTAATTCATATCCATATTGATTTTGTAGCTTCCCTATTTTACATTTGATGGATTGTAAATAATATAGAAAAGAAGTCGATGTTGAACTTTGTTGAGGAAAAGTTTTTTTAGGAAGTAACTTTGGAGATACAGAGAGTCTAATAAATAGAATCTTTTCAATGATTTCGAAAATAAAGATATTTCTGATCTTCAATTCAGGCTCACAAATGAGACACGAATCATTTCGAAGTGTCATATAAATTGGAAAACCCGTTTCAAACGATAAAATAATTATGTATATTTTTCATCAATTAAAGCTAACAACATGATCAACGAGTGTATCCAATTAGTAAACTACCAATTAAGTCGTAAAACAATTTGAGTTACCAATAGATGAATCAGGATGGCTGTGAGTTGATAGATTCAAAATCAAAATGTGTATATATGTGTGAAGCTCGCTCGATCTCCACTATACATTTCGTACTTTCAATTTTGTCTCATCTTCTATTTTTCATACAGTTTCTTTCAATTAATATTCTAGTGCTTGCGCGTGTTCTAAGCCTAGGTCAAGTTAGGACTGGAATAAAACCATATTCCGTTCGATTTTTGAAAATGAATAACAATAATAGCGTTAACTTGATCCAGTTATGTTCTACCCAGGGATGTTATAACACCATGTTCTCCCTTAATTATGTTTATATCCATTACCTAATTTGGATTTATTCAATATTCATCACTTATTAATTACCTTTTTTCTTTCTTGACTATTTTCATATTTAATTTTGTTTATAAATATGACCGATAACATACAATTTGTTCAACCCACATATGAACTACACTTTGTAGTTTTGTGGGATACTGTGGATGTATAGTGGTTGTTTTATTTGCTGTGATTTATTATGCATATATAGTTCATGCAAATGTATGAATGTCTAATATCAACAAATTATCTGCAACTTCAACTTCATTCTCATTCTTGTCATTATTTCAACTCAGATATCTTGAATTACGTCATTCATTATCTTGCACTTCATTGTCAAACTAACTGTTCATTTGTCACCATTATTCATTTATTTCATATGCAACATTGTATTTTCTTCATGTAAAATCACAGACAAGCCTGTCTCAGGCTTTGTGGACTTTTGTGAACATGTATGTATTTCTATTGAGAATCAATAGAAGACATTTCAGCTCAAAATATATATAAGATGAACCTACCAAGACATAACATCAACATAGGCCTCCAATCTTTTCTTGGTAGATCCATTCGCCTCTGGAACGATCTACCCAAAAACAAAATGGAAACGTTACCAAAATTCTCTGCATTCAACACTATTCTATCAAATTTATAGAGCTACATTCATAATTCACACTTCACAGCAACTTTTTGTTTCACTTATTTTTTATTCTACTCTTAACTTGAGATAGAAATTATTAAAATGAGGACTAGTATGTAGTATCAACCGCCACCGGACCAATGGTCCAAAGCTGATGTATAATAAAATAATAATTAATAAATAAAAATAAAATCACGATCATCTTTTTACTACGGATTCCTCGTGTATACACATTAGTTCCAATTGATGCTTTTTTTTCATTATTGCTTCTTTTTCTTTCTTTTTCCTATGAATGTTGAGTACTAAGAAATTAGTGGTGAATTTACTGAAAATATTTTGCTAGACTTATAATTATTTTTTTACAGTGAATAAGTTGTGAATTGACCTAATGTTCATATATCTCTGTGTGTACGACAGTATGTAAGTTATTTATGTATACTTCTTCATTCTGTTGCATTTTCCATGTATTCATAATGTTATTTCTGAAATTCATGTGAATTATATTTTGAACTGGTTAAATGTAAGAACGGCCCTGCCGAATTTCGCCAGCAATACAGATCCTATAATAATAATAATTTAATAATACAGCTTGGCGAAATATATATTGTTCTCACCCCTCCCCCCTCCCCCTCCCCCCCCACATGAACCAACAATTGGTGGGATCGTTATAAAGCATCATATCGTTTACCTAATCCTTATAGACGAAACCACAAATCAGTCTTACCAATTCAACTAACATGATCCCACAAAACCTTTTTCTCACGTACCAACCTCCAAACAATATCATAACTACCTCCTCAAATCGGTCCTACCAACTTATCCAACTCTAACCTATAATTTACCAACCTAATACTAACTACTCAATAACAATAAATTCCAATCCGAAACACGCAATCGTTTCGATACGACCGACCGTTCCGACTTACTCTCGTGTTCAAATCTTCGTACTTAACTTCATTAAACGAAAACTGTTTGTTTTTTACTATTGTTAAGTATTTTAACAGATCGTTAAAATCTAGCAGTTAAATATAGGGTTATTATTGAACTGGCTGGTTGGTATGCATGAATGGATTTAAGTGTAATTGGTAATAGTGCAGTTTTTTTTTTTAGTTTTGTTTGTGGTTGGTAGCCATTGCGCACCGCCTTCTTCGTTTCTCTTTGTTGATGTCCAGTGGAACGTGTGTTTACCGCTTGTGATATATATATATATATAAATATATATATATATATATATATATATATATATATATATATATATATATATATATATATATATATATATATATATATATTTATATATATATAAATATATATATATATATATATATATATATATATATATATATATATATATATATATATATATTTATTTATTTATTCTCTTGTTTATGCATCTGAATGCTGGTTACAAGGGCACAGATTAAAAATATTATAAAGATGAACATAATATTGACAGAATATAGTGAAATTTTAAATGTAGTATACAGAGAACTATTATGGGAAGCAAAAACGAAATGATTCCGAAACAATTAGAATTGAATTAATTGAATTGATATGCGTTTTCGACAGTTGATATTTATATTCAAATAACAATTGAGTCCACATTGATAATTGTAGTTTGCTCCATAAGCAACACAAAGATGAACATGCCGATAAATGTCACGCGTAGCTGTCCAGTAGTTCATGAAATGTATTGTATTCATGATAGTTAAATATTGATTTTGAGGAAAGAGCATTCAGTTTTTTCTTCCAGGTCAAACAAAGTGTTCGATTGAAACAGATCTGCTCTAACATGATTACAATCAATGGAACAAACAATATATTTCAATAAACTCATCGGAGTTTAACAAAGACAAAAAAATAACGAAAAACATATGGAAATAAAAAATAAAAAATAAAAATGACAATGACTATACACCTTTGATTTCTGCCGAAAGTAACCCTGATTCGAAATCATCAGTTCATCTGATCATTTTAAATTTAGTATAATTTAGTAAAAATTATAATAATAATGATAATTTTAATTATTTAAATTATTATTATGTTATTAATGATAATGAGAATTCATATTCTGTTCATCTGATTACAGTAGTAGTAGAAGTAGTAGTAGTAGTAGTAGAAGTAGTAGTAGTAGTAGTAGTAGTGGTAGTAGTAGTAGTAGTAGTAGTAGTAGTAGTAGTAGTAGTAGTAGTAGTAGTAGAAGTAGTAGTAGTAGTAGTGGTAGTAGTAGTAGTAGTAGTAGTAGTAGTAGTAGTAGTAGTAGTAGTAGTATTAGTAGTGGTAGTAGTAGTAGTAGTAGTAGTAGTAGTAGTTTTTTTTATTTTTTTATTTTTTTTTTTTTTTTATTTTATTGTTATCAAGCAAATACATATGTTAAAATTCTATAGACCCGCAAAGTCAAAAATTTCAACTTGTCTGCGGGTCTATTAACATTTATTACACAAAAAAATACAATCAAATTCAGTTGTCTGGATGATATACAATACATATACATAGATATAACTCACACAATTCAAAATTAAATCAAATTCTACTCAATAATGAATTCCTTAATGAAATAACAAAACAGAGAAATGTTTGTGCTGAAAAGCAAAATATAATGTCAAACTTCCTAGAAAATATGGTGAGATGATATATACCTTTTTAATTCGGTTTTTACTTGAACCATTTTTTGGAAACTCAAAAATTCAGAAGGGATTTTATTAAATAAATGAGGGATTAAAAATCTATCTTCCTGTTTACCATACGAGTTGGTGGTTAGTGGCTCTATCAATCTGTCTTTATTACGTGTTTGATGTGAATGCATGAATGAATTCTTGTGCCTCTGTGAAAAATAATTTGATGTAATAAAGAGAAGTAGATGCAGTTGACGAATTGTAAAGAAATTGGAATTTGAAATCCGGTTGTGATGTTTCGACGAGATTATATTAAAAATTCTTTTCTGAATAATTTCAATTTTGTTCAAGTAGTTATTAGTTGTACATCCCCAAGATAAAATGCCATACCTAATCACAGACTCAATAAGCGCATGATAAACTATTTTCAGAGTTATACTATTCACAAATGGCTTGATTATACATAGACTATACATTCCAGAACGTAGCTTATTACATACCAAATCTATATGTTTATCCCACTTGAATTTATTGTCTATTAATAATCCTAAATATGTATGCTGATTGGTATTTGCTATTTTAACAGAACAATTACAATTTCCCGAAAATTCAGTACAACCTTTTCTAAAATTTCTGTGTAAACAAGCATTATCATGATAAATCAAATTGACATTTTCTAAAAGTATGAAAGGAGAATGAATATGCATAACTTTGGTTTTCTTGGAATTAATTGTTAACCCATTGTCATGCGACCAACATAAGATATTATTGAAGTCAAATTGAAGAAACTCATTCGCTAGAGAATAATGTTTATGAGTCGCAACTACTGCCGTATCGTCCGCGTACAAGAATACAGAGCATTTTTTCACTACATTCAGCATGTCG
>OZ023339.1:14059827-14062327 GCA_964007535.1 Brachyptera risi | reverse complement strand
GTGTTTATAGTCATGGTAATTGACTGTACACACTTATCTCACCTCATTACCGATACAGAGTGTTAGCCGTTCGGGAGCCGTTTGACTGAATGGGTTTACAGACATTCGGTCTGTGTGGAATAAGTAGTAGAGAGTAATCACAAACCTCCGGTCAATGTTATTTAGTACTGGGAAAACGTCATATATGCATTGTTGGAGGAGCGGAAAGTAATAGTGTGTCGACTTCTTTGCTAAACTTCTGCCCAAATTCGCCAATTGGGTGACATTTAAGTTATAAATTGGTAAAAACGGCTTCGAGTGGTATCAATTTAGCACATTTCAAGTTTTTTCTTCAAAATGGCTCACCCAATCAAGCTGAGAATTTCCAGAAATGTGTATCAAGATGTAATTCAACTTAACACGAATTTTTTTTTCTCTGAATAATTTTTTTTTCCGCTGTGTTATTCTAATTGGTATTTTTGAAATTTCTGAAATTAATAAAAATAAACGTTACCACCCGATAATGCCACATAACTATACAGATCTAAGTTGGATAAGAAACCATGTTGAAAAAAAGTTTGAAGATGATAGCTCTGTAGCCGTTTGACCTGAGGAGAACCGACAAAAAACATTAAAAACATAAAAAAAAACATAAATACGAACACCAATTTTTGTTCAGTATGTCAAATTGAATCCTCGCTAAAGCTCGTCCAACAACCACCCCACGATGTAGTGATACCAACCTATTTCATCATAATGTAAAGATGGTGTACCGACTCTCATACTGATAACATGGACGGTATTTGTGGTTTCAACCAACACTTTCAACCAACACTTTCAACCAACACTTTCAACCAACACTTTCAACCAACGGCACAAACGATTGACAACGTTGGATTCTCGCATCTGTAAAAAGGGGGTGCTGGTGTACCCTAAGCACCCCCTTTTTTGAAATGTGATTCCGGGGCAGAAGGAGGGCAGCACAAACGAAGATTTCAACGGCAAAAACCAGCACAAACAATTGGCTTCAACAAAAATTGAGAATTTTGGAAGGGTTACTAGGGGTACGGACCTTGACAAATAAGTCTTCACTATCACCATCAAGCTCATGTATGCACAAAATATAAATAATGTGTTATATATATATATATATATATATATATATATATATATATATATATATATATATATATATCTTTCAAATTCATTTAAACTAGGAGAACGTCATATATGCGTTGTTAGACGAACGGATATGTCGATTGCCAAAATTTTACCTACGTTCACCAATTGGGTGACATTCAAGTTATAAATGGGTAAAAACTGCTTCGAGTGGTACCAATTCAGCACATTTTATGTTTTTTCTTCAAAATGGCTCACGCCACGATCAACCCGACCACGCTGAGAATTTCCAGGAATGTGTATCAGAATGCAATTCAACTTCACGCAAAATTTCTTTTTTTTGTACATTTTTTTCCGCTGTGTTATTCCAACGGGTATTTTCAAAATTTCTAAAATTCATAAAAAAAAAGTTACCCCCCGATAATGCCACAAAACTATACAGATCTAAGTTAGATGTGTGACAAAAATGAAAAAAAGTATGAAGTTGATAGCTGTAGCCGTTTGACATATGGAGAACCGACAAAAAACATAAAATTAATAATGATAAAAAAAAACATAAAACGAACACCAATTTATTTCAGTATGTCAAATTGAATCCTCGCTAAAGCTCGTCTAAAAATGGGTGATTTTCCTACAAACTTCAGTCAAGTATATCTCACTCGCATTTAGGGTCGGACATAACTTATAAACTATATTTTTCCGAAAAAACTAATAAAATCAACAATTAAAACCAGAATGTTTTCATACCCGCTGTGATTTCCATGATACCTTTCAGAGTTCCAATAAGTTTTAACATGAAATCGCATTTTTTGTGTATTTTCCAGTTACTATTGAAATTTTATTCTTCTCAAAATACACATTTAAATTGAACGAGTATACATCAATCTTGACGTTCTAATTGAAGAAAACTGAATTTCACTCCAACCCACGAAAGACATGAAAATAAACGATAGGGTTTGTGTGTCAAAGAGCTTATATGAATAGCACGCAGGTGATAATCTTTTGACCAAAGTGGCGGTCAAAATTTATTCTTCTCATTTTATATTTTCATTCCACAAGGGTTATCATTCATTTATTCATTTATTCATTTATTCAATTTTCATCCAAAGATGACGTTACATTCTCAGCATTTTACGAGGAACAAATGATTTTTAATGTTACGTATATGGATAGTCTGAAAATACATTCGTCACATAGTCACAACAAATAAAAAATTGAAGATACATTGAAATATATCGAATAAAATACACTCATACAATACATCTGAAAACACTCCAAAATACAGGGGCCCTAATATAAAATCTTATTTTGAAACATTAAAAAATGTTGCTCAAAGAGTCGATAAAACATTTGTGTCTACATGAGATCAAAAATTCATCCATATTAAAAATACATTTTTAAC
>OZ023339.1:14047327-14052327 GCA_964007535.1 Brachyptera risi | reverse complement strand
GGGACTTTTAATATAGTAATTATACATCTCATTTCGAACTTTCAGTCCAATCAGATCAGCCGTTCCTATACAACAAAATATAAAATCTAATTTTTTTAAATCACTCAAAGCTATTAGGAAACCATTTAAATTCAAGCAACAGGTGTGGAAACGATCAAAACAAAGCCATCTTAATTATCATGAAAACTAATTAGGAAATACTATGACATTGACATAATGGTTTGGATCTCAAGGTGTATATATATATATATATATATATATATATATATATATATATATATATATATATATATATATATACTAGTCAAACGCGTTATGTGTTTCCGCGTTGAAGGATGAGCTGGAACATATCAACTTATCTTTGGATTGGTTATTATATATATATATATATATATATATATATATATATATATATATATATATATATATATATATATATATATTCATATATATATATATATATATATATATATATATATATATATATATATATATATATATATATATATATATATATACAACTTGAGATCCAAACCATTACTTCACTGTCATCTTATTTTTCCTTAATAATTTCTATGGTAATGAAGAAGGCTTTGTTTTGATCGTTCACAATCAAGTGGTGACACCTGTGGCTTGGATTTAATTGGTATCTTAATAGCTTCGAGTGATTTACAAAAATTACATTATATATTCCTTTACATCGAAACGGCCGAACCTATTCGAGTGAAAGTTCGGAATAATGTGTATCATTATCAGATTAAATTTCCCTCAGAATTTGATTTCTCTCGGATGATTCTTTTCCTGAATTTTTTCCTCTGGGTTATTCTTATGGGAATTTTGAAAAGTTTGAAACGAGTTTTCTCAGAAGTGATTGAACCGATCGCGCCTCAAAACTATACGGTATCGAATTAGATAAGGAGACTTGTGTGTGCCAAGTTTCAACTGATTTTGAATCTTTGTTTGACATGTGGAGCGCGAAAAAAAAAAAAAAACTGGTTCTTTTTTTTCGGTTATAGTGAAATTGAGTCTTCGCTTCGCTCATCCAATAATCACTCACTCATGTGTATGAGCTAGGTGCCTCACAAGTATTGAAATACGTTTAGTTCAAAATGGAAAGGAATTCAACTGAATGTATTTAAGGTCTAACCTCCATTACCTCAAGGTCATGAAAAAAATATGATTTTTTGTCAGTCGATTCGTTTTGATGTGCTCGATAATAATATCCAAACAGATGATAGGCTAACCGGGATAAATTTTGAGATATATTGATTCAAATACTGAATGTTTCCCCATCATTTAACACACAACCTTCAAATTGTATGCGTTTTTATTATCCAACAGATCATTAAAATATACTAAAAGGAATGACATTCAATCAAAAAACTTGTTTTATTGTAGATGAAGATGTTACGAATAGAATTATGCAAAAATAAATATAGGTATCCGTTCTCATTTATGAATCACACTCATTTTAAGAGGAAAAATAGTTGATTTTTCACTAAAATGAAGTCAAAATAGCAACTTAATATTTCATTAAAGCGCTGTAACTTTGGCCAAAAAAATATGACAGTGTTTCTGATGTGATATTAATTCAAGAATACACATGTTCAATAAAGCTTTACTTAAATTTCCCCAATGTAGAATTAATTTCAAAATTACTTTTTGACTCTGCTGACCAAACGGGTGTTAGACTTTAACTGAAGATACATGAAAAATAATATAATAGAGATCAGCACTATTTGAACATATGTCATCATAATAACAGGATTAATATTTTGTTTTTGATTGTTTCAACATAAAAAGTTTGAATTATTCAACTAATGAGATTGTGTATGTAATAATTGATAGTCGTTATGATTCGCCTTCTATCAATGTAATATTATTATCGTAATATTTTATCGAAATCTAGTTCCAGGGTTGTGACGTCACTCAATATTGGGTTTATTTCCCATGACATGTGAGTTGCATGACTCATGAGTATGACGCGTATGTCAGCGACATATTCTCATATTTTATGACACCGTTAATCCCACGTACAAGTGTCTCCTGACACCGAGACCACGTGGTGCTGGAGCTGCCAACTGAGCGGCAATAAAACTCGAACCAACTGATGAGAAATTAAACTTTCATAAATAGAAGATGATTGATATCTTTTTAGATTCATAGAAGTTACAGTGGGGGGTTGGAATTTCATATGCCATTTTACAATTTGCAAATTTTTGAAAAAATTTAAAATTTCACAATCTTTTGAAAACTTTTCAATTTTTGAAAATTTTTAAATTTTTAAAAAATTTTAAATTTTTGAAAATTCTAAAAATTTTGAAAATTTTGATTTTCAACTATTGTAGAAATTTTGAATATTCTGAAAATTTAAGTGATATTATGTTGAAGTATGATATTCAGATTCATTCCGGAATTGAAGAAGTCGAATCGTAATTGACAACTCGAAATAGGCGTGGCTTCACCGGTCAGCCAGTGAGATCTAACCCATTTGTGATCATTCGAAGATACCGCGATTGGATATTTGAATTTCACCACAGTTCTAACAGCTCTGTCGATTGGACGGTATGATATGTGACGTCATGGGGGGTGGAGACTGTGAGTCTTCGATTGAAATCAATTTTATATTCCATCGCATCGATGATATTCAACTCCGATTCGATGGAAGAATATTCATGAATTGAAGGATGAATAATATTCTAGAAATATTCTCGAATATGATGACCATCGAATACAATATTTGTTCACGTTTAACCATATGATATACATATATAAATAAATATATATATATACATATATAAATATATACATATATATATATATATATACATATATATATATATATATATATATATATATATATATATATATATATATATATATATATATATATATATATTTATATATGTATATTGATTTATATGTATATATATATATATATATATATATATATATATATATATATATATATATATATATATATATATATATATATTATATATATATATATATATATATATATATATATATATATATATATATATATATTTATATATGTATATTGGATATATATATATATATATATATATATATATATATATATATATATATATATATATATATATATAGGATGTATACATAGATACATATATGTATGTATATATTTAAACACACGCGCTAAATGACCTCGCTGTCGATGCGCCTTAAAACTCTAATATTCATTCATTCATATTTAAACATATATATATATATATATATATATATATATATATATATATATATATATATATATATATATATATATATATATATATATATATATATATATATATCCATATATTGATATACCCAGTGATTGTGGAATGTAATCGACACTCGTGTCGAGGTGGTTGTGCAACAGGTCGAGCCGCGTGACGTGGTGGTTGTGCAACAGGTCGAGCCGCGTGACGTGGCCAATGCAGGTGTCGCGTCTTGCCCGCCATTCGATCAACTGTCATCAATAAATTACCAGCCAAGTCTACGTCATTAAAACACGGACCGACCGTCTGTGAGAAAACCGAGACCTGGAATAATATCGATATTAATATAGTTATAAACACTTGATAGATTAACGACCTTATATAGGCCTGAGCGTTCAGCACACCTTGTGGACGTTAGAGACACTGTGGACTCACTTCGTGCGAGTGTCAATTCAATTTCATTTCATTTCATTCTGCGTAATGCAATAACTTTTTTTTTTTTTTTTTTTTCAATAACATCGAAACTTGATACAAAATCATTGTTCCCTAATTAAGGCTATGGATGAAAAGTAGGATCGTTTGGACGGGGCACCACAAGGGCGATCTTACCACCCCATATTAATTATTCAAAACAAATTAGCTTCAACACCAGAACTGCACTGTCTGTGACCATAATTTTCCGCCGCAGATAAAAGTTTTTCAGTTCTCAAAAGTCCGGAACACATTATAAGTAAAAACCGTTTCATTGATATAAAATGAGACAAAAGGTTGGTATCACTATACAGCCGTACATTGCGGTATGAACAGTGTTGGGTAATGAACTTTTATAATGAACGCGTTACATTTACAGTCCTCGATTTTGAACTTTCTTCATGTTTGATTTTTCGGTGATCTTTAACGGATTAAAACTTGTATTTGAAAGTTCATAATTTTAGATCACTTAAAATCCTATTCGACACGATCGCACTATCCGTACTTCCTCGTCCAAATTCCGAATGAGATCGACTATTTTACGGTCTATCCCGAATGTATAATATTCCCTGTTCGGGATTTCATCATGTCACCAGACAAGCCATATATTATTTCCGAACCCTTTTTTTCATTTAATTTACAAGGTGAATTTTTGAACGAACTTTGTTTTTTTGTTTTTAGAATTTGAACTTGAACTTTTACAGCAAAGCCACGAAAACATCTGAACTTTTCAAAATATCGATTCATTCGACATGAACTGAACTTTTTTGAAGTTCCTTCTATAAGTGAACATGTTTTTTTTTTTGGATTGGGTTTTCACGACGCACTGTAATGATTACTAAGATCTATTGGCGTCGGATGAATGATTAATGAGATGATGGGATGATGAGATGAAGGTTTTTATGGGTAGTGGGAAGGATAGTGGGAAGGAAGCGGTCGTGGCCTATATTGTAGGAACCATCCCGGCATTAGCCTAGACTACAGAGGGAAACCACGAAAAACCCCTGTAAAGATGGACGGTGGCGGGGATCGAACCGGGTCCGATATGTCCCTTCACCTCCCGGATCACGAAGCAAGTGAGCTAACCACTCAGCTACTGTGCTGGTATAAGTGAACTTCCCCAACACTTGGTATGAATGAAAAATGGATCGACATGGTAGAAGAAAGAAGTCCGAGTGCGGAGAGCAGTTGGCGGAGACGTGTCACTTTTGACTATTTTGTCGGACTTGAGTGGTCACCAAGTAGCTGATAAAGTTTCTATTACATGCAATAGGCCTATATATTATAAAT
>OZ023339.1:14039827-14042327 GCA_964007535.1 Brachyptera risi | reverse complement strand
CTCATTAACTATTGAACCAATTTAAGAAATATGAATTGGTATATATTTTTTTGTTAGGTTTTTTGTTGGACGAATTTTTCGTTATGGTTATAAGTATAGTATATAGGTAGTGAGATTCGATTTTGTGATATAATTATATATGCAGATGCAGAGTCACTATTTATTAGATATTATGAATAAGGACAACGGAATAATGAACAACTATTTGGGAGGGGGGGGGGGGGTAGAGGGGAAATAACGACCAGGGCCCGGATCCACAAAGAGTCCTGTCTTTGTGACGACTCAAGTTAGGCTCATTTTAATGAGTTATAATAATAATAATAATAATATTTATTTCCGTCAAGAAGTGATCATATACATGATATTGGATAGGTCATATACAATAAGTTGAAAATACATAATATCCAAAAAAGAAAAGAGTACCAAAATATTATAAAAATAGAAAAAAGATTCAATAAATTACACATATTTCTAACTCAGTTCCATTTGTGAAGATAATATATAATCGTCTATCAATATGAACACTTATTCATTAAAAATGCTTTGAGGGTATTTTTCAAATAATTTCCTTCTTTTATTTTTGACATACAATCGTAAAACATTGAATAGTTCAAATAGGAATAGGATCAGTATTGGTCTCAGGTCAAGACCATTTTACTGAATCAGGACTAGTATTGGTCCCAATTCAGAAAAATGGTCCTAAATTGAGACCAATATTGGTCCCAACTCAGTAAAATAGTCCCAACTTGAGACCAATATTGGTCCCAACTCAGTAAAATAGTGCCAACTTGAGACCAATATTGGTCCCAACTCAGTAAAATAGTCCCATCTTGGGACCAATATTGGTTCCAACTCAGTAAAATAGTCCCAACTTGAGACCAATATTGGTCCCAACTCAGTAAAATGGTCCCAACTTGAGACCAATATTGGTCCCAACTCAGTAAAATAGTCCCAACTTGGGACCAATATTGGTCCCAACTCAGTAAAATAGTCCCAACTTGGGACCAATATTGGTCCCAACTCAGTAAAATAGTCCCAACTTGAGACCAATATTGGTCCCAACTCAGTAAAATAGTCCCAACATGGGACCAATATTGGTCCCAACTCAGTAAAATAGTCCCAACTTGGGACCAATATTGGTCATAACTCAGTAAAATAGTCCCAACTTGGGACCAATATTGGTCCCAGCTCTGTTAAATGGTCCCAACTTCAGACGTCCCAAAGATAGAACCCGGGCCCAGAAGGAAAGAAAAGTTAGAAATGTTCGTCCGTGTTTTGTACTCTTCATAAGAAATGGGATGACTTTGTGTCCCGGTCGATCTTTTCCGGGACGTTCGATCGGAACAAGAACATTGCTGACAGGAACGAACGGTCAACGTATATGCGGATGACACTGTTTCATCGAAAACAAATAATAAATAATATGTTCTCATATATTTGTATTCATATCTATATAATATCCAACACATATGAGATTTTATCATAATATATATATTTTTTTAATATATTTTGGGTTTTTAACGACGCAGTATAATGATGGCTACGATCTACTGGCGTCGGTGGATGATGAATGAGATGATGGGATGATTAGATGGAAGGTTATTTTATCAGGTGTTATGGATATTGGGAAGGAGTCAGTCGTGGCTGTTGTTAAGGAACCATCCCAGAATCAAACCCCGAAAAACCAGTCAGGATGGTCGACCATGGCGGGAATCGAACCCGGGTCTCCTGAATAACGGTTCAGTGTGTTACCACTCGGCCACGCGTCTCGGTAGTGGGCCTATATATTATTCCTAGAGATCTATATCTGTTCATATTGAATATTGAATTAATAATGTTGAAACGTTGAGATTGGCATTGACAGCTATTCTCTCCTAATTTCAAGATTTGTTTTGCTAGACTGATAGCAAAATGTTTCAATAAGTAGGAAAACGCTCTATACGCGTTGTTAGACGAGCGGATAGTAATGGTATGTCGACTTCTTTGCCAAACTTCCGCCTAAATGCGCCAATTGGGTGACATTTAAGTTATAAATG
Source organism: Brachyptera risi (assembly GCA_964007535.1). NCBI lineage: Eukaryota > Metazoa > Arthropoda > Insecta > Plecoptera > Taeniopterygidae > Brachyptera > Brachyptera risi. The sequence continues at coordinate 14,040,291 of OZ023339.1, read as the reverse complement.
GGAAAAAACAGCTTCGAGTGGTACCAATTTAGCACATTTCATGTTTTTTCTTCAAAATGGCTGAACCAATCTAGCTGAGAATTTCCAGAAATGTGTATCAAGATGTAATTCCACTTCACACAGAATATCATCATTTTTGAAAATGAAAATATTTTCTTATTTTCCTCCGTGTTATTCTAATGAACTTTTTTGAAATTTCTAATATTCATAAAAATAAAAATTACCACCCGATGATGCTACATACTATACAGATCCAGGTAAGATGAGAAAGCATGATGGGAAAAAAGTTTGAAGTTGATAGCCGTAGCCGTTTGATTTGTGGAGAACCGACAGAAAAACATAAAAAAATAAAAATAAAAACATTAATAAAAACGAACACCAATTTTTTTCAGTACGTCGAATTGAATCCTCGCTAAAGCTCGTCCAGTTATCTAATGTTCTTCATTCAGCAATTCGTAGGCCTA
>OZ023339.1:14010108-14030108 GCA_964007535.1 Brachyptera risi | reverse complement strand
CATCGATACTATATTATATAAGGTATATAATGTACAATATTATATTGAAATTCCCCATAAACAACACTTGTGAAGAATGGAAAGCAATGCTTCCAATAAAATGAGCGAATCCAGTAATAAAAGTTGTGATATCAAATATGTGACATGAGAGATCATTTTCTTTGTATATTGTTCATTTCAATTGAACTCAATCTTCCTACTCCAGTCAATTCAGATCCCTACTTGATATATAAATTCATGTTATCCAAATTTCGACCTATCGTAATCATGAAAATATTTTTCTTTACAACAATCGTTCATTTTTGATATCATTACTTTTAAATTTTCCTATTTTCTGATTTGACAGACCATTCTTATTGGTCTCCACTTTTCTCATTGTTGTTTCTAAGCTGATGCATATTGTTGAGATGACTGTCTATATTCATAGAGAGCAATCTACGAATGGATACGCACTATTCTCCATTCTGCTGCTAGCGTCGACGAACAATTATATCTAATTCCATCAAATTCAAATATCAATCACAATAATTCGATCGAATGTAATAAATACGTTTTACTTCATCGTCCAAAATTATCAACGCTCATACCAATGACCTTTTGACCTCACCAAAAATAATCCCAAAACAATTTCCTACTTTCCTAAAAAAAGAAAAAAAAATGAAACCAAACGAACAAGCGCAACAAATTTCGTCTGAAATTCCGTAATTTTTTGCTAATTTCGTGTTCGTTTTACCTCTAAAAGTTGGCTATTATTTTGTTATCGTCATGTTGGCTGCACTGTAGGTGGTTGACCGGCGCGGTGTGACCAATTGCTGCCAACTTCATGAGGCCACGCAGCAGAATACATCATAATAGCCGGATAAGACACGGTTTCTAGCGAACTTGACAACAAATTACCAGAATAACAACACTACGGTAGCTGATTCGCGCATTCCAACGATTTGAAATTCGAACAGATTAGACGTTCGAATTTTTCAACAATAAAAACAAAAGATATGATATTTGAAAGGCTCTGGGAAACGTTTGAATTTCGAACTATGAATTGTGTGACTACTCAAGATGGCTCCGATCTTATTAGTTTACTATATGAGAGTTTGTTGATTTTTCTCTTTATTATTCATTGAGGTCTTTCCCAGTTTTTTGTGGGAACAAATATTCTCGTCAGGGGAATTTCACAGGTATGAAAGAGTCTCAAATTGGACCGTGCAAGATCCAAATATGCCGATGACTTGAATTAATTGTATAAAAACAATGGTAAAAAGATCACTTTTGTATGTAACAGTAACGCTCCATATTTTTCCCATTGATTTTCACCTCACAGCTTACCGTTACATACAAATAACACGTAACATATTGTGAATGTTTATTATGGATCGACAGTATTTGAGTATTGCACATTTTTCATTGGTAAAAAGCAGTTCATATACAATATTATGTTGACCCAGAAAGTAACTTCGACCGCCTGAAAATGAGACGCTTAGGGTGGGTTTGCCCTCAACAACTGACTGTAATGATGACTAAGATCTATTGGCGTCTATGAATGATGAATTAGATCTATTGGTGTATGTGAATGATCAATGAAATCCTCCTGAATGTCGGCTTTCGTACCAACTCTACTAACTTATCCAGAGTTTATGCTATTGAAAAGTCTTTTTTCGGCCTGTTACTTTTTATGACGCAAATTATAATTCTGAGGCTGATGCATTTGTTTAAACTCATTGTGACAACTAAAACAATTATCTACTCTACCAATGTTAGATTATGAATTGGGTTAGGGAACTATATTTTGTATATATTTATATATATATATATATATATATATATATATATATATATATATATATATATATTGAAATGAATAAATAAAAAAAAAAAAAATATATATATATATATATATATATATATATATCTATCTATCTATATATATATATATATATATATATATATATATATATATATATATATATATATATATATATATATATATATACACATCATGAGATTGATGAAGTTGAATATAAGCCCTATATGAAGCACTATAACAAATACATGTTGATACAACACAACATTTATCATGTTTATCATGTTCATCATGTTCATCATGTTTATCATGTTTATCATGTTCATCATGTTTATCATTTTCATCATGTTCATCATGGTTATCATGTTCATCATGTTCATCATGTTCATCATGTTCATCATGTTCATCATGTTTATCATGTTCTTCCTTAGCACTGGTAGGACGCGCAACAACACCCTTAAACCCATCCTGACAAACGGAAACCTTTTATTTATAGCTTCATCACAAATTTACATCTCATTATCCGTTTTTAACGCGTGAGGAATGTCCGGTCGGTAACAACAGGTGCCTTTGGTTACCTTTGTGTGTGTGTAATTGTTATTTATCCCCGGCCGTCGCGTCACTGATAAGAAACTGCTTTATCTACAATCTGATGGTTATGTATGTGCGACGAGGAGGGGGGGGGGGGGGGGGTGAGTGAGGGAAATTAGGGGAAAAAGGGGGTTCCGAAGAAGGGAAGTACTGAGACGTGTGGCCAAGAGGTTACTACTCTGAACCGTCATTCAGGAGACCAGGGTTGAATGTCAATTCAATTTTAAATAATATTATTTAAAATATAAATATAATAATAATATAATATTATATATAATAATAATAATAATATATATAATATATATAATATAATATAATATAATATATATAATATATATAATAATATATAATAATAATATAATAATATAAATATAAATATAAATAAAAATCGAAATGATAATGAATTGATGATAATACACAGTGATGAATTTTCAATATGATAATGTATTTAACGTAACTGTTTATTTATTCATATGTAGGCCTATGTCTATGTTCTTTTTTGTTCAATAAAGTCTTAAAATTGAATAGATAAAATGATAGAAATAGTATATGGAGTGTATAGAATTATTAGTGGTATTTGCAAATATTCACTTGTTATTTATATGACTTTTGCAATTATATTTCAAATATTTGGAATATAATTCTGAATTTCCTTTCCGCCATGGTCGACCATCCTGACAGAGGTTCTTTCATCTTCGTGGTTTCCCTCAGTCGTTCAGATCGATACTGGGATGGTTCCTCAACAACAGGCCACGACCGACTCCTTCCCACTATCCAAAATCATCTAATGAAATAACCTTTCATCGCATCATCTCTCAATCATCTTTCATCCCTATGTGATCCTATCATGTAGTCGACATCATTATATTATCATTAAATCATATATCATTATATTTATATTATTATTATATTTCAGAATAATCATAATACCGAATGCAAGTTTAAGGTTAGGTGGAAGAGCGGTCACTAGACCGAACCTCGCCCTTTTGTATGTACAGTGAATACAAATACAAATAAACTCAATCTAATCTAATCTAATCTAATCTCATATAGGCCTATCATTCACCGACGCCAATAGATCGTTGTCATCAGTACAGTGTGCCGTTAAACGTAATATAAATGAAAAATCCACTGTTTTGAGTTCAAACTAATTTACACCTTTCACTCATTGGTTCTTTGCGCTACGGACACTTTGGACGCCGACTCTGTTGCGAATGTTTCGAAAGGAAAGGAAGACCGGCACATGTAGCTGAGTGGTCAGCTCACTTGCTTCGTGTGACCCGGGAGGTGAAGGGACATATCGGGCCCGGTTCGATCCCCGCCACCGTTCATCTTAACAGGGGTTTTTCGTAGTTTCCCTCTGTAGTCTAGGCTAATGCCGGGATGGTTACCACAATATAGGCCACCACCGCTTCTTTCCTAATATCCTTCACACTACCCATGAAAACCTTCATCTCATCATCCCATCATCTCATTAATCATTCATCTGACGCCAATAGATCTTAGTAATCATTACAGTGCGTCGTGAAACCCAATATGCGAAAGGGAAGGGGGGGGGGGGGAGAAAGAGGAAGGATAGGGAGGGGGGGTTGGGAAAGAGGAAGGAAAGGGATATAGATGAGGAAGTTGATTGATGATGAAAGAGAAAAGGAAAAAAGGGGTAAAGCGGACGAATAACAAAAAGACGAATGCAAATTAAATAAATAATGCTCTTCCGCACTGTTTGAAATATATGAGACAGGCTGATATATACGTGGCTTATTCAGATTGCGTTTCATTTGAAACGAGTTTTGACTGTTCAGAACACCAAATCGTTTTCAGTTCATAATGGAAGAGACGGTCGTTCGGTTGGACTGATATAAAATTAAAAAATGGTCACGTAAAAATACTAAAGAAACATAAACTAAGAAGATGTGAGGATTTTTGTAATGTAGAAAGATATTGTAACTGTATATATGTGAGTTTGTTTATTATGTTTTTTTTCAGTTGAAGTTTGAGTTCAATTTGGGTTCAAACTGAGACACTTTTATGTACGGTGAAAAGTATGGTCACTGACATTGCAGTCTTGGTGTCGAAGTTATTTGTTTCTCATTTAATACAACTAGGCAAACGCGTTATGTGTTGCCGCGTTGATGGATGAGCTGGAACATATCGACTTATCTTTGGATTGGTTATTATATATATATATACACCTTGAGATCCAAACCATTACATCACTGCCATCTCATTTTTCATTATTGATTTATATGATAATAAAGTAGGCTTTGTTTTAATCGTTTACATTTGAGAGGTGACACCTGTGGCTTGAATTTAAGTGGTATCTTAATAGCTTTGAGTGATTTAAAAGATTACATTATATATATTCTTTTACATCAAAACGGCTGATTCGATTTGAGTGAGAGTTCGGAATAATGTGTTTAATTATTATATTGAAATTCCCTGAAAATTTGAAATGTCTCGGATGAAAATTATTTCACGAATATTTTCCTCTGGGTTATTCTAATGGGATTTTTGAAAACTTTAAAATGAGTTTTTTCAGAAGTGGTTCAACCGATTGCGCCTCAAAACTATACAGCATCGAATTAGATAATGACACTTGTGTATGCCAAGTTTCAACTGATTTTGAATTCTCGTTTGACGTGGAGCGCGAACCAAAAAAAAAACAGTCACTTTTTTTTCGGGTATGTCGTAATTGAGTCTTCGCTTCGCTCATCCAATAATGTTTCACCCTGTGAATAATTTGTTGACAGATGAATAATGAAATTCCAATTTATAACTATTCATATGTGGTGAGGTGTGCGTATGATTCCATGTTACCATGCTGTTTTGAGTGTAACTTAAGTGTGAGGTTCAATTAATATTCTAAGGAACCATCTTTACAATGTTCAATTTTTTTGTAATAATTAATTTTCTTTTTTTTCTCAATTTTTTATTTCCTCCAATAACCTCAAATATTTTTACTTCCGTTAATTTTTTTCAGTTAAATTCTCAGTTTTTATTATAAGTTCAATATTTTTAACATGTTATTATTACTTATTTCAATTTTCAATTTTTCACTTTTTTCAATTATTTAACTATATTCCGTTTCTATATATATTGATATCAAAATTGTATTTTATTATTGAAAATTGTATTTTTGAATGTATCGTTCGCCCTTGTGGTGCCCCGTCCAGACGATCCTATCTTTCATCCATAGCCTTAATTCTGGAATAAATATTCGTTATAAGTGGTTCTTCTCATTTTTAGATGGATTAATAGCCTTGAATTGCTTCATGTGACCCGGGAGGCAGTGGGCATATCGGACCCGGTTCGATCCCCGCACCGTCCATCTTCACACGAGTTTCCCGTGGTTTCCCCCCTTACTCTAGGCTAATACCGGGATGGTTCCTACAATACAGGCTTCCTTCCCACTATCCTTCCCATTACCCATTACCCATTACCCGTACAACCTCCATCTCATCTTTCATCCGACGCCAATAGATATTATAGTCATCATTACAGTGAGTCGTTGAACCCAATATAATAATTATAATAATAATAGCCTTGAATAAGATTCCTCAAACTGGCTCTTAATAATCCAGGACCCCTATTCCTGAGATAAATGAGATGTGAGAAAAATAAAAATGAGTAAGAAAACAATTACCTCACTTGAAATGGCCGATTTACCATTACCAATCGGCCATGTTAAGTGAAATAATCGTTTTCTCACTCATTTTTATTTTTCTCACATCTCATTTATCTCAGGAATAGGGGGACGTATACGACATCTCACGGATACAATGAGTGTACCTATCAGTACTCTGATGGAAGAGAGTGTAACAATTCCAAGGTGTCAAGATTCGAAGACCACCCGCTCGGTTTCCCATTCATCGAACTTCTTTATCTCGTTCCCCTCTCAATTATTACAACTCCAATTATCACGTCAACGTATGTCTCATTCGAGATACAAATCTCTGTTACCGAGTCTCAGAGAGACTAGAGATACTGGGGAAGAGAGAGTGGCCAACTCCCGCGCAGGACGCCATGTTTTGTCCGAAAGTATCGTTGATTCATCAGTTAGCAGGGACGTCGTAAGGGGGTTCAAGGGGGGGGGGGGGGGCGCGCACAATATATATATATATATATATAAATATATATATATATATATATACACACATATATATATATATATATATATATATATATATATATATATGTATATATATATATATATATATATATATATATATATATATATATATATATATATATATATATATATATATATATATATATGAATATATATATATATATATATATATACATATATATATATATATATATATATATATATATATACATATATATATATATATATATATATATATATATATATATATATATATATATATATATTTTTTTTTTTTTTTTTCAATTTTTTTTTCAATAACATCGAAACTTGATACAAAATCATTGTTCCCCAATTGAGGATATTGATAAAAGATGGGATCGTTTGGACGGGGCACCACAAGGGCGATCTAATCACCCCATTTTGATTGGATGAAAGTCTTACAGTATCCGAACGTCCGGAAAACATTATGACTGTTTCTGTGATATGTATCTGGACACAAAACACACGAATGTTGATATCTTCCACTTTGAAGTAAGTCTCTTGGGCAATGATCACTTCTTTCCATCAACAGCAGATGTAAATAGGTGCGTACCCTTAGCAACCCCTTTCGATAATCTCAAACTTTTGATGACGCCAATCGTTTGTGCTACGTTTGTGCCGGTTTGTGCCATTGAAATTTTCGTTTGTGCCGCCCTCCTTCTGCCCCGGAATCGCAATTCAAAAAAGGGGGTGCTATGGGTACACTAGCACCCCCTCTCGACAGAATTGGATATTTGACCACGCCAATCGTTTGTGCTACGTTTGTGCCAGTTTGTGCCGTTGAATTTTTCGTTTGTGCCGCCTTCCTTCTGCTCCGAAATCGCATTTCAAAAAAAGGGGTGCCAAAGGTACACTACCCCCGCTTCACAAAATTGAATATTTAATCACGCCGATCGTTTGTGCTACGTTTGTGCCGGTTTGTGCCGTTGGAATTTTCGTTTGTGCCGCCTTCCTTCTGCCCCGGAATGGCATTTCAAAAAAGGGGGTGCTCAAGGTACACTAACACCCCCTTTTGACAGACTTGGATATTTGACCACGCCAATCGTTTGTGCTACGTTTGTGCCAGTTTGTGCCGTTGAATTTTTCGTTTGTGCCGCCTTCCTTCTGCTCCGAAATCGCATTTCAAAAAAAGGGGTGCCAAAGGTACACTACCCCCGCTTCACAAAATTGAATATTTAATCACGCCGATCGTTTGTGCTACGTTTGTGCCGGTTTGTGCCGTTGGAATTTTCGTTTGTGCCACCTTCCTTCTGTCCCGGAATGGCATTTCAAAAAAGGGGGTGCTCAAGGTACACTAACACCCCCTTTTGACAGACTTGGATATTTGACCACGCCAATCGTTTGTTCTACGTTTGTGCCAGTTTGTGCCGTTGAAATTTTCGTTTGTGTCGCCTTCCTTCTGTCCCGGAATGGCATTTCAAAAAAGGGGGTGCTAAAGGTACACTAGCCCCCGCTTCACAAAATTGAATATTTGACCACGCCAACCGTTTGTGCTACGTTTGTGCCCGTTTGTGCCGTTGAAATTTTGCCGTTGAAACCAAGCACTAATTCTGAAACTTCTGATTATTTGCACATTATCAGAATTAGTGCTACATGTGGGGGGGTGCAGGTTCACGAACCTCCTTTAGCACCCCCTTTTTTGAATTGCGATTGCGGGGCAGAAGGAGGGCAGAACAAACGAAAATTCCAACGGCACAAACCGGAACAAACGAAGCTCAAACGATTGGCGTGGTCAAATATTCGATTTTGTGGAGCGGGGGTAGGGTACCTTCAGCACCCCATTTTTTGAAATGCTATTCCGGGGCAGAAGGAAGGCAGCACAAACAAAAATGTCAACGGCAAAAACCGGCACAAACGTAGTACAAACGGGTGGCGTGGTCAAATATTCAATTTTGTGAAGCGGGGGTAGTGTACCTTTAGCAACCCCCTTTTTTGAAATGCGATTTCGGAGCAAAAGGAGGGCGGCACAAACGGAAATTTCAACGGCACAAATCGGCACAAACTTAGCACAAACGATTGACGTGATTAAATATTCAATTTTGTGAGGCGGGAGTAGTGTACCCTTAGCACCCCCTTTTTTAAATTGCGACACCGGGGCAGAAGGAGGGTAGCACAAACGAATATTTCAACGGCACAAACCGGCACACACGTAGCACAAACGATTGGCGTGGTCAAATATCCAAGTCTGTCGAAAGGGGGTGCTAGTGTACCCTTAGCACCCCCTTTTTTGAATTGCGATTCCGGGGCAGAAGGAGGGCGGCACAAACGAAAATTTCAACGGCACAAACAGGCAGAAACGTAGCACAAACGATTGGTGTGATCAAATATCCAAGTCTGTCAAAAGGGGGTGCTAGTGTACCTTCAGCACCCCCTTTTTTGAAATGCCATTCCGGGGCAGAAGGAAGGTGGCACAAACGAAAATTCCAACGGCACAAACCGGCACAAACGTAGCAATAACGATCGGCGTGATCAAATATTCAATTTTGTGAAGCGGGGGTAGTGTACCTTCAGCACCCCCTTTTTTGAAATGCGATTTCGGAGCAGAAGGAAGGCGGCACAAACGAAAAATTCAACGGCACAAACCGGCACAAACGTAGCACTAACGATTGGCGTGGTCAAATATCCAATTCTGTCAAGAGGGGGTGCTAGTGTACCCTTAGCACCCCCTTTTTTGAATTGCGATTCCGGGGCAGAAGGAGGGCGGCACAAACGAAAATTTCAACGGCACAAACCGGCACAAACGTAGCACAAACGATTGGCGTCATCAAAAGTTTGAGATTATCGAAAGGGGTTGCTAAGGGTACGCACCTGATGTAGGTTTCATCATTATACAAAATGGACGAAATTTCATCATTATACAAAATGGAAGAAGAAAAAAAATGAGTGATAGGCCTATAATGTTATGATCAGGCCTATCACTCTACTAATTGAAGGTCGTGGCCAATTAGTACTTCATCCAAGAACTTGCTTCGAAGACTGTGGGAAACCACAAAAACCAAGTCAGGATGGATAAAAGAGTTGTTTGTTGGTCTTAAGCATTTTCTTTCAACTTCTTCTATTCTTGTGATGTTTGATTTTTTTCTCTTCTTTTTTTTTCGTTTTTTTCTTAACCCATAACCTCAAAAATATACAGTTCCAAGTTGGATGAGTCCGCGTGAACAGAAAAAGTTCCATGTCGATCAGTCAAACCGTGCGACCTGTGCAGTGCTTACAAACGAGAGAAAAACAACAGGCAAAGCTCTATAAGAGTGGGATGGAGATCTCCGCATTCGCTCATCTCATTATTGTCTTGAATAATTATCATGGAATCTCAATAACATCAACACACCGTTTCACATTCATGACAATTATATGATATTATGTCATAATGCCAATTGATTTGTAATTATTCACGTTCTTGAATTAATGGCATACAATTATGACATTCATGACAACATAACAATGTACGGTGGCATTCACATGGGGTGCTATATCAAGCTATATTGAAAGTTTTCCTGAAGAATATATAGATCCTCATTGAAGACTATGTCATAGTAGGCCTACACATGATAATAATCAAATAGAAAATTAATGAAGTAGAAAAACACACAATAATAATAAATCACACGTGAATTATTGTTGAGAAAATGATCATACATACACACACACACATATATATATATATATATATATATATATATATATATATATATATATATATATATATATATATATATATTTTTTTTTTATTGTCACAACCGAAACCGATTCCACCATGAACCACATTTCCCTGAAAAATGAAAGCTCTCATAAGAACAACTTCTTTCAGTTTCGAATTCGAACATTTCATTACAAATTTTGAATTTTGTTCAATGCAATTTTATTCTATATACTCACCCCAACCACATTTCACCATATACATCGTTTCCCTGAGAAATGAAAAAATCTCATAAGAACAACTTTTTTACATTTTCAGTCTTGAACATGTTGAACTCTGAACATTGTTGTATTCAATTCACATTTACATACTCACCCCAACCAAAATCCGTTACACCATTTACCTCGTTTCCCTAAAGAAAAAAGATTCCTTTGAACAACTTTTTGTTATTTTAAAATTCGAACATTTCAAACTCTAATCTTTTGTCAATTTAATTTCCATTTACATACTCACCCCAACCAAAATCCATTCCACCATATACCTCGTTTTCTGAAAAATATAAAATTTTATAAGAACATTTTTTTTCATTTTCAAACTCGAACGTTTTGAACTTGAATCTCTTGTTAATTCAATTTCCATTTAAAATACTCACCCCAACCAAAATTCATTCCACCATATACCTCGTTTCCCTGAAAATAAAAAAAATCCCATTAATAAGAACAATTCTTATATTTTCAAACTCAAACATTTCAAACTCTAAACTTTTCACAATTCAATTTCCATTTACATACTCACCCCAACCAAAATCCATTCCACCATATACCTCGTTTCCCTAAAAAAAAAAAAAAATACAAATACCAACACAACCAAACCATAACCATGCACATATAGTACGTGATTCCTCCGACACACACAATAGCCAACCTGATAAATCTTTTTCTTCACTCGACGACGATGGCTAATGTTGATTGGCATATTTAATTATACACTTAATTACAAGTTGGTACTCCTACCTCCTCTACCGTGACGTCACCACTCGGAACACCTGGTCGTAGCATTGGACGAGCGGGGGTGTCGGATCGTTGTGCAGACAGGCCTTGACTAATAGTGAAGTGAAGAGCTACCGGAGTTTTCTAAGGTGAGAGAGATTATGTCGATAATGTAGTGTTTTTTTTTCGTTTTTTATTTGTTGTTACTGTATTTATCGACGGATTTTGAGGTGTGTCTATTTGAAAGATTGGTCGATGCTTTTTTTTTCGATTAGAATTGGATGAAAGTGTTGTTAATGGGAAAAGATTAATTATTTGTAAATTTGGATATTTTTTTCTTTGTGAATGTATGTTAGATGACCCCTGAATGGTTGGGTTATATGGGGGTACGGATGAGGGGACGATGGATATCTTGAACAACTTATGTCTTCTGCGAGAATCGAACCCACGTCTGTATTTACTAAAATAGAAACCAAATTTGAATATTTATTTCGAATTTAAATTATCTCATCATTTATATTCGTATACCGTAAAGTGGGATGACATTAAGCCACTAGTGGGACTTTGCCGTTGTTTAGTAAAAAATTTCAAACTGCCACAAGTGAGAACATTTTAAATTTATCGTATCTTTTTTGATACGTATTTTGATTTTGATTCGTATCTATTGAGATACAAAAAAATGGATACAATAAAGTTACAACTTTCCCATTTGTGGCGGTTCGAAACTTTTTCCAACAGAAGGGCAAAGTCACACCACTGGGTTAGAGTCACCCCACTTAACCGGTTCTTGTCTATCACATTTTGTTATAAACATCAACATTTTTTGGTAATCATTTGAAAATCTGTAAAGGACATCACAATCCTGAAACTAAATTTACGATATTTAACTCCATAATTTCAGAGAAAACTATGAATAATCATCTCAATTTCAGGAGTTTTAATCAATTGATTTGTCCTCCAGGAACCCTATTCCTGAGATAAATGAGATGTGAGAAAAATAAAAATGAGTGAGAAAACGATTATCTCACTTGAAATTACCGATTGGTAATGGTAAATCGGCCATTTTAAGTGAGATAATCGTTTTCTAGCTCACTCATTTTAATTTTTCACATATCTCATTTATCTCAGGAATAGGGGTCCAGGACCCGGCCCTCCTACTGAGTCGTGACGTAGACATCACTAGATTCTGTTTGTGTTTCTTTACAGAATCGGTAATGCCTACGTCATGGCTCTTGGCTCTGGAAAACAAAGAAGTTAATTTCTATTTCTGAAATTGAGATGGTTTCCTGGTTGAAGAGTTATATTGCATATATTTGTTATATTTAAGAGTTATATTGTTATATTGTTATATATTTGCATATATATTGTTATATTCAAGAGTATATTGCGTATTATATATTGTTATATTCAAGAGTTATAGTGCATATATATTGTTATATTCAAGAGTTATATTGCATATATATTGTTATATTTGAGAGTTATATTGTTATATTCAAGAGTTATATCGTTATATTCAAGAGTTATATTGTTATATTTAAGAGTTATATTGCAATGAAGAACGGATATAATTGAAAACTCAGCCCAAGTTTTATTCACTATACATAGAGCAAGTAGTAATTTATCATGAGCATATTCAATGTTATGTCAGGTAGAAAACTCTTGAAAACTTTACAATGTGCTCAAAATGACATTGAGAATATGTGAATCGAACGAAACCGGTTGATTCGAATAAAACACGTGCTTTTGTGATATACATAGGATATATATATATATATATATATATATATATATATATATATATATATATATATATATCTGCTGAACGGCAGAGGTAAACCACGGGAAACCTCTGTCAGGACGGTTGACCCTGGCGTGAATCGAACTCCGGTCTGCTGATTGTCGGTTCAGTGTGATAACCACTCGGCCACTCTTTTCAGTGAATTGTTACAACTCAAGTGCTATTCACACTGTCCAATTTCCTTTGATTCAAGACTTGTATCCAATAAATTATATACAAGATATATTGGAAACCATTTAGACTATTCAATACATTTGACCAAATGATGACGTTTGTTTGGTATCTAAGAGGCCGTGCATCATGGCTGTTTTCTCAGTTCTCATGAAACTTTTGATGGAAATAGGACATACTCTGAACGAAAAAAATGCTATTCAACCTTTCAAACAAAAATTGGAAGCGCTAGTTTTGGTACAATTCTACGATTATACCATCAAATAAGTGTGATACAAGTCTTGAATCAGAGGAATTTGATGGGAAATTGGACAGTGTAAATGGGGCTTTATACATTTTTGAAGCTAATACAAATATAGTCTATGTGTTTCACCCGCATTGGAATTTGAATATCTCTTATCACTCAGAAATTATTGGATGAGCGTAGCGAAGACTGCACATCTTACTTTTATAGAGCTTCGTCAGTTTTTTGTTTGTTTGTTTGTTTGATTGTGAACACCGCACAGGTCGCACGGTTTGACTGATCAACATGAAACTGCCAAATTTTACAACTTAGAACTGGATAGTTTTTGGAATGAATCGGGCGGACCGATTTTGAGAAATATCATCTCAAAGTTCCTAACAACCTCAGAAGATTAAGCTGGGCAAGAAAGAAATCTCTTCAAAGATAATAAAATTTCCTCTGAATGTGTACACATAAATGATACACATTATCACCGTCCTGTGAGTTATTTGAACCAGCCGTTTCGAAGAGAAGAATTGAAAACTGTTCTCATTCATCAAATATGTTATGGAAATTAAAGCAGAATTAGGTTGCCAAGATTAACTACTTTCCAGATTCGATGTTTGCTCAACAATGAACTATTCCTCATATTCGTCAAGATGTGTAGAATACAAGAGTCGATAAAGTAGCAAATGTAGGACTACTAATGACTTATTATACCTCATTCAGATATCGCGCTCATCTTACAACGCATATTTGTATTTGTATTTAACTCACTCATTGCAGATTGTTTTTAGAACAGGTGGTAATGATTACTATCATGAAATCAAAGGAAAACAGACAAACATGGCCTACTTGATAAAATTATACATTGTTATTTTTTCTTAGCTCTCTTCTTAAATCACTTATCTTCGTTATATTCTTCAACTCTTCTTCCAATTCATTCCATTCCCGCGGCGTTATCTGGATGAATCCATATTTCCCTACTTCTCTATCCACTCTCTCCACTTCCATTCTTCGTCCCCTTCCCTTTGTTCTTCTTTTTAATCCCTTTCCAAATCTATTGCTCAATTATTCATTCTTGACTCTAGCAAAATTGCACATTCTTTCTATTTGTCTTCGTTTTGCCAATTTTTCCCATCCCATTTCCTCAATCATTTTATCAATCATAAAGATAAATCATAGAGAAATCATAAATATAAAAATATAAATATAGAAATATAGAAATCATAAAGATTTCCTCAATCATATTTCGCGTTTGACTTGTTATCAAAAAACTGATACTACTGTATCGTGAGGTTTCTTCACTTATAGTAACATTCACCGATCAAAAACAGATTTAAAAATACTCCCATCAGCTTCCGTATAATTATATACCCACAACCACAAAATAATACACCGCATCATCTCAGTTCAAAATAAAAAAAAACACAAACCACATTTTCACGAGAAATTCAAACCAAAACTAATTTGCAAAAATTGAGTTCACCCCAAACAATGGTGAGGACTGATCTGTTGAGATTGCTAATGAAGAACGGGGAAGCAGAAAACAATGGAAGTCAGTCAGTCCGCGTATTAACGGTTAGGCGGTTCAAGTTAGAACAGGTAGAACATAGGCCACTCGGATATGGCAAGAATCTAAGTGGCTCAGAGTTAAGTGTCATAATGAGTTAGAGGAAAAATCATGAAATTTACTAAACAACCGCAGCATGCGCTGTAAGACGAGCTTTAGCGAGGATTCAATTTGACATACTGAAGAAAAATTGGTCTTCACTTTTTTTTTTTTTTTTTTAAATATTTTTTTGTCGGTTCTCCACAGGTCAAACGGCTACAGCTATCAACTTCAAACTTTTTTTCATTACGGTTTCTCATCTAGCTTAGATCTGTAAAGTTTTGTGGCATTATCGGATATCAACTTTTTTTTTATGAATTTTATAAATTTCGAAAATGCCAATTTTTTGGGTATAACACGGCGGAAAAAAAATAAAAAAATGTTATTTTCCAAAACATTGAAATTTTGTGTGAAGTTGAAGAACATCTTGATACACATTTCTGGAAATTCTCAGCTTGATCGGGTCAGCCATTTTGAAGAAAAAACATGAAATGTGCTAAATTGGTATCACTCGGAGCAGTTTTTACCCATTTATATCTGAAATGTTACCCAATTGGCGAATGTAGGCAAAAGTTTGGCAATGAAGTCGACATACTATTACTTTCCGCTCGTCTAACAACGCGTATATAGCGTTTTCCTAGTAAGATGAACGATATATCTGAATAAGGTATATAAGAGTCGTTAAAGTAGTTCTACCTTTGCTACTTTATTGACTCTTGTATGATCGAAAAATCTACACACCTTGACGCATATAAAATATACTCAATAGACCATTTTCATAATTCAATGCGCAGGCGCGTCCCGCCTCCTAGCTGCCAAGATCGCTGGTATTGCATTCTGGGAGTTTTAGTACTGTTCAAAAAGTCGGCCAGCTTATACACATACTTAAAGGCAAAACATCAAGATATAAAACTTGCATTATCTCTCATCTCACTCACTCTGACAGTGTGTAAATCTCTCAGTATATAGTGAACATATAAATGTTGAAACTACTATCATATTATAGCTCAATACGTTCACTGTAACGCACAATAATATGAATCAAACGTGCTAAATAGCATTGGCAGCATAGGACTTTCGAACTCGGGTAATAACATCCCGTTCTTGTTCAAACGATCGCCGCTAGATGGCTCATTCATTTCGGAAATGGTCTATTTGAGCAAATATCGAATCTAGAAAGCAGAGGATTTGAAAATTACATAATTTACTATTGTAGATGGGCGAGACTTATACGAAGCAGGGAAAATTTTAGATGCCTTGATTGGTTATTTCCCTATTTTCTCCTGCTTCACTGTCCACTTGATTGTTTTTTTTATTTTGTGACGTCACGTGGGCGGACGATCTACAATGGTCAATTCTACTATCAATGAATAAATACAGTTAATTGAATCATTTTCTTCAAAACAGCTGGTTCGAATTGTATACAAACTGGTGATAGTGTGTAGCATCCATGTGTACACATTCAGAGGAGATTTTATTCTATTTTATTTTCAAATTTTCTTGCACAGCCTAATCTTATGGGTTTTTCAGAAACTTTGAGATGATATTTCTCAAAACTGGTCCAACCGATTCACTCCGGAAGCCATACAGTCTCTGAGTGGGATAAGTTTGCGTGTGAACAAAAAGTTTCATGTCGAACAGTCAACCCTGCTGCGACCTGTGCAGTGTTAAAAAAACATACAAAGTTCTTTGAGAGTGGGATTTAGTCTTCACTACGCTCATCCAACTGAGCAAACGCAGCTTAATATGCGTTGTGAGATGAGCGAGATATCTGAATAAGGTGTAATAAAGAGTCTTCAAAGTAGTTCTACCTTTGCTACTTCATCGACTTTGCTATCATTGAAAACTCCACACACCTTGACTCGTGGAAAAAAGTCGGTGAATATCGAATCTAGAAAGCAGTGAATCACAGCAATGCTTCTGCTATTATTAGACGAGCTTCAGCGAGGATTCAATTTGACATACTGAAAGAAATTGGTGTTCGTTTCTGTTTTTTTTATTTATGTTTTTTTGTCGGTTCTCCACAGGTCAAACGGCTACAGCTATCAACTTCAAACTTTTTTTCATCATGGTTCTTTATCTAGCTTAGATTTGTATAGTTTTGTGGCATTATCGGGTGGTAACTTTTATTTTTATGAATATTAGAAATTTCAAAAATATCCGCTATTTCAAAAATACACGGCGCAAAAAAAATTAAAAAATGTTTATTCTCAAAAGAATTTAAATTTTGTGTGAAGTTGAATAACATCTTGATACACATTTATGAGAATTCTCAGCTCGATCGGATCAGCCATTTTGAAAAAAAAACATGAAATGTGCTAAATTGGTACCACTCGAAGCTGTTTTTACCCATTTATAACTAAAATGTTACCCAATTGGCGAATTTAGGCAAAAGTTTGGCAATGAAGTCGACGTACAATTACTTTCCGCTCGTCCAACAACGCGTATATAGCGTTTTGCTATATGGTTCTATAATGGTTCTGCTATTATTTCTATTCATCTGTTTGATGAAAAACATTTATTAAATTATTTTCTTCTAAAAGGCTGGTCCAAATTGCATACAAAATTGTAATGAAGTGTATTATTATTGTGTTCACATTCGGATGTAATTTTTTTTTTTTTAGAGATTTTATTTTCCAAAATTTTCCGCCTGGCCGAATTTGATGGAGTTTTGAGAAACATCAAGACGAAATTTCTCGGAAATGGTCCAACCGATGTAACCCACAAACTGTACAGTTCCAAGTAGAATAAGTCTGCGTGTACAGAAAAAGTCTCATGTCGATCAGTCAAACCCTGCGACCTGTGCAGTCAAACCGTGCGACCTGTGCAGTCAAACCGTGCGACCTGTGCAGTCAAACCGTGCGACCTGTGCAGTCAAACCATGCGACCTGTGCAGTCAAACCGTGCGACATGTGCAGTCAAACCGTGCGACCTGTGGAGTCAAACCGTGCGACCTGTGCAGTCAAACCGTGTGACCTGTGCAGTCAAACCGTGCGACCTGTGTAGTGCTTACAAACAAACAAAAAGATAAAAACACACAGACAAAGCTCTATAAGAGTAGGATGTGAATCTTCGCAAACACTCATCTAATGATTACTAATATATGTCGAATATGGTTCAAAGTTCCCGGTTTGCAAAGCGGTGTGAAGCTACTGCCGAGACACAAATATGTACGCCTCCCCTCGGTTATGTATAAATATATATATATATATATATATATATATATATATATATATATATATATATATATATATATATATATATATATATATATATATATTCAGATTAATGGAAAAGCGTAGAAAAGGCATCGTGAGATGAGTGAGAAATTTATGTAGGGTACTTGAAACTTATACACAAACCTTGGTTTTGAAACTAATAAGTCAACGCTCATGATGAATATATTCTTCCAGAATTTTCATTATGTCGAGACCTTGACAAAAGCCATTGTTTCCCTATAAAGGTGAAGGATGAAAGTTCATAGGATCATTTGAACGACTTATTTTCCGACATTTACTATTCACTAGGAAAACGATATATAAGCGTTATTAAACGAGCGGGAAGTAATAGTATGTCGACTTGTTTGCCAAACTTTTGCCTAAATTCGCCAATTGGGTGACATTTAAGTTATACATGAGTAAAAACGGCTTCGAGTGGTACCAATTTAGCACATTTCATGTCTTCTCTTCAAAATGGCTGACCCGATCAAGCTGAGAATTTCCAGACTTGTCTATCAAGATGTAATTCAACTTCACACCAAATTTCGATTCTTTTAAAAACAATTTTTCTCTTCCGCCGTGTTATTCTAATGGGTATTTTTGAAATTTCTAAAATTCATGAAGATAAAAGTTATTACCCGATAATGCCACAAAACTATACAGATCCAAGTTAGATGAGACACCATGATGAAAAGAAGTTTGAAGTTAATAGCTGTAACCGTTTGACCCGTGGAGAACCGAAAAAAAAAACAACATAAGAACGAACACCAATTTTACTCAGTATGTCAAATTGAATCCTCGCTAAAGCTCGTCTAATCATTATACAGATATTTTTGTATCATCTATGTTGTCTGCATTTAGAATGAACCTTGTGTTATTATATTGTATTGCCTTATGTCTTGTTGTTCATATACTAAGTGTTGACAGTCCATTTACTGTCCATATATTCCATATAGGCCCAAGTCATCTGGACAGAAAATGAAAACACATAAATAAATTTAAAAAAAAATGTAAAAACAACAAACGATATTGGACAGAATTACCAATCAGTCTATCATAGTCAATCTCCAATTCAGCACAAATAAAAAATACCTCTCAAGAAAAAAATCTTCGGAATCGATTTTTTTCATCACGTCACCCACTCAACAACCCTCTTAATCCTAACCGAATTAACAAACTCACTTAATAAATGAGGGCAAAAATCAAAAGTGACAAGCCTCCCAAAAGACTAGTAAAAAACTCCGAGTACCTTCCCAGCAGATTCCTAGTGCAGGGTAGCCCTGGCTTGCGGTGACGGTAGCTCAGCGGGGGTGTGTGCGCTTACAGGTACCTGCAATACCGACCTCGTAGCAGAGAGGGGGAGGGGGGGGGGGGGCAAGTGGACTACGATCAGGACATTTCTCGTGTGGAGGGGGGAGGGGGGAATTCTAGACATTCCTAGTGGGAAGTGACTCCGTTTTCAGCCAGGACTGTTGCACAATATTGTCAGGTGGAGATCTGAAACGGGTGAATCAGTGGCTGGCATGTTGATTTGTCATGCAGGAGATCGAGGTTCGATGCTCGTCATGGTCGATCATTGTGATTGAGACAGGTGGATCATTGTCTAGAACGCTCAACCGTCTTCAAGGAAACCGGGGTTCGATCCATGCTCTACGGGGGTACGAATGAGTATGTGATTATGAGACTATATGAAGTGATGGTGAGTGAAAGGACATTTTACAAAAACCCATGCTTTGTGCGGGATTTGAACCCTCGCCCAACGGTGACTTCATTTAATGAAACAGTGCCTCAGCTGACAGAGCTACCGAGG
>OZ023339.1:14000108-14005108 GCA_964007535.1 Brachyptera risi | reverse complement strand
TATCTATCTATCTATCTATCTATCTATCTATCTATCTATCTATCTATCTATCTATCTATCTATCTATCTATCTATCTATCTATCTATCTATCTATCTATCTATCTATCTATCTATCTATCTATCTATCTATCTATCTATCTATCTATCTATCTATCTATCTATCTATCTATCTATCTATCTATCTATCTATCTATCTATCTATCTATCTATCTATCTATCTATCTATCTATCTATCTATCTATCTATCTATCTATCTATCTATCTATCTATCTATCTATCTATCTATCTATCTATCTATCTATCTATCTATCTATCTATCTATCTATCTATCTATCTATCTATCTATCTATCTATCTATCTATCTATCTATCTATCTATCTATCTATCTATCTATCTATCTATCTATCTATCTATCTATCTATCTATCTATCTATCTATCTATCTATCTATCTATCTATCTATCTATCTATCTATCTATCTATCTATCTATCTATCTATCTATCTATCTATCTATCTATCTATCTATCTATCTATCTATCTATCTATCTATCTATCTATCTATCTATCTATCTATCTATCTATCTATCTATCTATATATATATATATATATATATATATATATATATATATATATATATATATATATATATATATATATATATATATATATATATATATATATATATATATATATAATATATATATGGGCCTAGAATATGCGACAAAACTGTCCAGTCGGCACCCTATGCCGAGAGGCCCTGGATATTATTCATCTCCCCCCACCCCCACCCCCCCCACCCTCTCCTCCACTCACCGCCACCCACAAACCCAACACTGAATTGTAACCCAGCGAGTGATATTTATTATTATTATCTGATATTATATTTAATCTAGTAATAAAATACTGTTGGACACATTCAAAAACTTGTTCTTGTAAATTATCGATATGAGAGGTTTAATTAGATACTTTATCTGAGAAATTACGTTTGAGACGACTTTTTCGAAATTATTATCTTCAAAATTTAATTAGCCAATTCAAGAGAAGATACTGTAGAACAAATGGTTTTATGCCACATAATTTTGAATTATTCTCTCTGAAAATGATGATGGAATTTCCAAAAAAAAAATAAAATATTCAGACATATTCGATAATCATGATGATAAAGAAAAATTAATGTAGATTTTATATAGAGCTCCATAATATATACAGTTCTCATGATTGTGAAGGAGTTGGCTGCAGATTCGAACAAATATTATCTCGAAAAACGTAGTTGTGTTGAAAATTATTATTCTCGTCGCAGGAAATAATTGGTGGGGATTGATTAACTATGCTAAAAAGTAAAAACCAACTGACCTGAACTTCTATTCTTTGAACAACCTGTCTGGAAGTAAAAGTAGGGGGTTTAGCTCCTCCCCTTCACGAGAAGGTTACCTCCCGGGAATGAGATATTTTTCAGGATTTCTCAGTGATGGTTCATCTTAGGTGGGTAAGTTTTGTGTCAAATTGAACTTCTGAAGGGGATGAGCCAAACTTCCTCCAGGTTTAACTTCTGTCCAGGTTGCTCAAGAGTCCACGGAAGTCGATTCAGCGAAATATCAGTTTTTTGGTGATAACTTTTGAACGGTATGAGATATCGGAATTCTGATACGCGAGAAACACAGATAATTATAATAGCTTCAAGATGATTTAAGTTATAACTATTAGGCAAACGCGAAATATGCGTTGTAAGATGAGCGAGATATCTGAATAAGGTATAATAACAGTCCTACATTTGCTACTTCATCGACTCTGGTATTCTACACACTTTGTACTCCATTTAATTGCTACTTTATCTTCTCTAGTATTCTACACACCTTGACGAATATAAAGAATTCTTGTGCAAATATCGAATCTAGGAAGCAGTGAATCTTGGCTCATTTCCATATATTTGATGTATAAAAACAGTTATTTGAATTTTTTCTTCGAAACGGCTGGTTCGAGTTGCTTACAAAACGGTGGTTATGTGCATCATTCATGTTTTAACACTCAGAGAAAATTTTATTCTTTCCGGAGAGGTTTCAGTTTTTCCAATTTACTCACCCAGCCTAATCTTATGGGGTTTTTAAAAACTTTGACATGATATTTCTCAAAATCTAATCAACCGATTCATTCCAAAAACTATACAGTTCTAAGTTGTAAAAGTTGGCATGTACAAAAAAAGTTTCATGTTGATCAGTGAAACCATGCGACCTGTGCAGTGCCCACAAAAAAAAACACACAGACGAAGCCCTATAAGAGTGGTATGAAGACTTAGCTACGCTCATCTAATCAAAGTCATGTCACCTAACTTTCAAGCGTGTACAGCTGAAAAATGTGTTTTTTAGCTGTATAAGCTTTGTATACAATTTTGCTCCCAATTACGCCTATAACCTTCTGATTTTAATATCAATGTACTTTTTATGGTGAATTTATTTTTATATTTGTCTCGTTCCGTTATTTGACTTGATAGTTGCTAGGTATTTATAAAATATATCATCTACCATTTATTTCAATTCATGTATATTTCTTTGTTTGTTTGTTGTGGATGATTCATTATCTTTTATTTCATCCTTGACCGTGCAGATGATTAACTCAAAAATGTTCCATTTTAAATTGTTATCTACTTGGACGAAAATGAAAATAAATGAACAAATAAATGAAAACAATTATGAGACATGAGTTATATTTTAGATCGTCTTGAAGCTATCAAAATTATCTATGTTTCTCGCGTATCAGAATTTCCATATCTCATACCGTTCAAAAGTTATCACTAAGAAACTGATATTTCGCTAAATCGACTCCCATCGACTCTTAAGGAGTTTGAGGGAGTTGGTTCTTGGGATAGCCTATCTTTGAGACGGTTGGTCTCAAGAACAGTCGGTATCCCCTCTCCCATTCTCACCTTCTCATTCATGCCCCCAAATAACCTCGCTGTTAGTGGGGTCGTTAAGCAAACAATAACCATCATCACGACCACCTTTCGAAATATTTCCATGAGTATACAAATTTCAAAAAAAATACCTGAGTATATATTTCCCATAATGTCACATTATTATAGAATTATTAACTCTCCAAACGATTATAATAACAAAATATGAATATGCGATAATATATATCATATACAACTTCACATATTTATAGAGTTATTATCTACAAAAAAAATAATTGGATTCTCAAAATGAACACTCGAAAAGATATGAACAAAAAAGTCACATTACTAAAAATTATTGTCTCAAAAAAAGATATAATTATAGACTTTAATGAACAAAATATTTCAAAAACATATTATTTAGAGAACTTATTTGCTTGTCATTTATTAATACATACACCAGATTTAATTATATACCTTTCATCTTACCTCCATGACTATACAGATTTGACCGCTCGGGATTCCCAGTGGTCAATGCTAATGTATGAAGAAAACACCCAATCGAAGCCATACAACTTTCTCAAGTATTTATCAACATGAATATTCGAAGCAAAATCATTGTTCCCAAATCAGAAAATGAAAAGGTAGGATCGTTCTACTTGGCATTACATGATCAATATCTCACCACCTTGATCCGTGATTCAAATTAAATATAAACTTGATAAGGTCGTCCACAGTGGCTCATTCAGCTGAGGCAGAGCCTTGGAGGTTATCATATTTTTTATATTGATGTTGTGTTTAATGAAGCACTGTACTGATGAATAAGATCTATTGGCGTCGGTGGATGATGAATGAGATGATGGGATGATGAGATGAAAGGTTATTTTAATATGTGTTTTTGGATAGTGAGAAGGAGTTGGTCGTGACCTGTTGTTAAGGAACCATCCCAGTATTGCCCTGGATGACAGAGGAAAACCACGGTGTCAGGATGGTCAACCATTCGAGAATCGAACCCCGGTCTCCTGGATAACAGTTCAGTGGTAGAATTGTGACTTCAGCTCATAATAAGAACAACTAACCGGCACAGTAGCTGAGTGGTTAACGCACTTGCTCCATGTGACCCGGGAGGTAGTGGGCACGTCGGACCTGGTTCGATCCCCGCCACCGCCCATCTTTACAGGAGTTTTTCGTGGTTTCCCTTTGTAGTCTAGGCTAATGCCGGAATGATTCCCACAATATAGGCCACAACCGCTTCCTTCCCACTATCCTTCCCATTACCCATAAAACCTTCATCTCATCATCCCATCATCTCATTAATCATTCCTTCGACGCCACTTAGATCTTAGTTATCATTATAGCGCGTCGTTAAAACCCAGTATAAAAAATATGTTATAAATTAACATATTTTTTCATTCACCGATGCCATACATAAATATTCGGAAAAACCTAGAATTGAAAATATATTTTTCCAATTCATAGGCCTATTTGATATTTCTGATTGGGAAAGTCATTGACTCAAAGTTCCTACCAATACATATAAATTCTCTATCAGAAAAAAAATATGAAGACTGCCTCACAAAAGGTTACCGTTCAGACACAGGATATTATATATATATATATATATATATATATATATATATATATATATATATATATATATATATATATATATATATATATATATATATATATATATATATATATATATATATATATATATCAAAAAGACAAAATTTGATGATAATATTGGGCTATAGACTACAAAATTCAATTTTGTAATATTTGTAATTGATCACACTCATCAAGAAAAAGAAGAGGAAAAAATATGAGGTATTGAGTAAAATATTGAAAAAAAGAGGAAAAAATATTTGAAAAAATTATTTAAAAAAAATGCATATGATACAAACGGCCTACACACATTCGGTCCATTGAAACTGAACTGATCTATAATACCAAAAGCAATAAAAAAAGGTGCTAAAAATATCTCGATTACGTATAGATAAAAATGTGAGTTTTTTTTTTCTCGCTGTCAAGTTTCAGCTATTTGGTTGGTATCTACAGTTACCAACATCACGGGGTCAAACTCCTAATAAATTAGCTCAGTATCCCGG
>OZ023339.1:13959306-13999908 GCA_964007535.1 Brachyptera risi | reverse complement strand
ATATATATATATATATATATATATATATATATATATATATATATATATATATATTTATATTTATATATATATATATATATATATATATATATATATATACATACATACATATAAATATATATATATATATATATATATATATATATATATATATATATACATATATATATATATATATATATATATATATATATATATATATATATATATATATATATATATATAGATATATATATATATATTCATATATATATATATATATATATATATATATATATATTCATATATGTATATATATATATATATATATATATATATATATATATATATATATATATATATTTATATATGTATATATATATATATATATATATATATATATATATATATATATATATATATATATATATATATATATTCATATATATATATATATATATATATATATATATATATATATATATATATTCTATATATATACAATATATATATATATATATATATATATATATATATATATATATATATATATATATATATGAATATAAATATATATATATATATATATATATATATATATATATATATATATATATATATATATATATATTAAATTGCAGATAGTGAGGATGAGAGAAGGTCCTATAAAAAAGTGTTCCTCACTAAACCCAACTGTTCGATTGGATAGAGGTGATAGGTGTGGCTCATTGGGAAAATCCCACACATAGTGTAACATATCACGTATCAACAATACATATAAACGATCGCAGTAGCATTCCTGATGTATATATTGTAGTAAACAACATTCAGGGAAGTATATTATAAATACAGTCGATCCATGATGAACATTCACAATATGTTACTTGTTATTTGTATGTAACGGTACGCTGTGAGGTAAAAATCAATGGCAGAAGTATTGACTGGTATTGTTAGACGAGCTTTAGCGAAGATTCAATTTGACATACTGAAATAAATTGGTGTTCGTTTTTTCTTTGAATATTTTTTTTCGGTTCTCCACAGGTCAAACAGCCACAGCTATCAACTTCAAACTTTTCTTCGTCATGCTTCCTCATCTAACTTGGATTTGATTTCTTTTGTGGCTTTGTCGGATGTTAACATTTTTTTTTATGAATTTCAGAAATTTCAAAAATACTCGATAGAATAACACGGCAGAAAAAAAAAGAAAATATTTTTATTTTCCAAAAGAAATGAAATTTCGCGTGAAGTTGAATTACATTCTCATACACATTTCTGAGAACTTTGAGCTTGATCGGGTGAGCCATTTTGAAGAATTCCATGAAATGTGCTAAATTGTTACCACTCGGAGCAGTTTTTACCCATTTCTTACTTAAATGTCACCCAATTGGCGAATGTAGGCATAAGCTTTGCAAAAAAGTTGACCCACTATTACTATCCGCTCGTCTGACATCGCATATATGGCGTTCCCCTAGTTACATACAACTGATCTTTCCACCTTTGTTAGTATTAAATGTGACTCACTGGCATTTTCAACAGATATTGTCTTCATCTTGTGACGTATTTGTGGATCTTGTTTCTTGCACTGTTCAAGTTCTGTGAGTATTCCTGTATTGCCCTGGTGGTAACTTTTCACCCCATGTAGGCTATAGGCCCTACTACAATAGCAACAACAAAAACAACAACAACAACAACCACAACAACAACAATAAAAACAACAACAACAACGACGACAACAAAGGCGATGACAATGACACGACAACAAGAACAACAATGACAAAAACAACAACAACAACAGCAGGAACAACAACAACAACAACAAGAACAGGAATGAAAACAACAACAACAGGATCGACCCAATAACAACAACAACAACAACGACGGTGACGACAACAAGAAAAACAACGACAACAACAACAACAATAACAGCAGGAACAACAACAACAACAACAGGATCGACAACAATAACAACAACAACGACAACGAAGGCGATGACACTGACACGACAACAAGAACAACAACAACGACAAAAACAACAACAACAACAACAAGAACAGGAATGAAAACAACAACAACAGGATCGACCCAATAACAACAACAACAACAACGACGGTGACGACAACAAGAAAAACAAAGACAAAAACAACAACAAGGCTCGATCAGGCTATATATCATCAGTTTGGTTTTTTGCCATCAATTATCGACACCCTAACCCAACAGTACATGTTTTGCCCGACGATTGGCGAGTTAATTAAGAGCAGGCAAGCAATTAGCGGCCGGCGCTCATTGCTCACAGTTCGGCCGTGTAATTGACTCGCGTGACTCTAGCCACTTGCACGCCATGCGATCACGCGAGCCGGCTGCCTGGTGACGGCTCGGGACGACCGGCCGGTGATGCGGGACGGTTGATCGGGGCCTGGTGGCTGAAGGTGTATTTTGGTGAATTATATTCAAGTTATTTCAGATTGCTTACTTTTATGAATTGATAATATATATATATATATATATATATATATATATATATATATATATATATATATATATAAATATATATATAAATATATATATATATATATATATATATATATATATATATATATATATATATAAATATATATATATATATATATATATATATATATATATATATATATATATATATATATATATATGTATATAAATATATATATATATATATATATATATATATATATACTATATATATATATAATATATATATATATATATATATATATATAATATATATATATATATATATATATATATATATATATATATGTATATATATATATATATATATATATATATATATATTAATATATATATATATATATATATATATATATATATATATATATATATATATACATATATATATATATGATTTATATGGTTTCAATCGGTTGAACTTGATTATTAATGTCAATGAATCTGGAACAGGTTTTTGAAAATTCGAATGAACATCAATTAATCAATCACATGCAAAAATCAATAATATGACCATCTAATTGAAGACTCCCGGTTAGTAATCATCATAATAATGCTGATGGTGATAATGATGTTTTTCCATTTCATATTAATTGAAATCACAATCGCACCCGATATGTGTACGATTGAAAATGAAAGTTCGAGTCTCAAAACACGGTAAGTTATGAATATATACATATATATATATATATATTTATATATATATATAATATAAATATATATATATATGTATATATATATATATATATATATATATATATATATATATATATATATATATATATATATATATATAATATATATATATGTATATGTATATATATATATATATATATATATATATATATATATATATATATATATATATATATATATATATATATATATTTATATATATATATATATATATATATATATATATATATATATATATACTATATATTATATATATATATATATATATATATATATACATATATATGCCTGGTCCGAATCAAATAGAAAATAATCAAAATATATACAATCATATCAAAATCATTCGTTCCTTTATAATGATCGACAGCATCCGATTATCATTTGTTTTCCCCGATTCTAAGAGAGTGAAGTCACACCTGCAATTGAAAGAAATTAGAAATCTGTGAATATTTCGCAACGAATGTGAAATTAAGAAACTTCCAACGTTTTTTTCAATGTTTTCTTTGAGCGTTTCAATTTTTTTTTCTGGTCAATTGACATTAGAGTGCCTATGGTATCCACCCCCTCCCCCGATGTATTATTGAACTACTCGTTCAACTTTGTATGAGGTTCAACCCCTTATCCCTCCTTTTTCCCTAATACAAGCGTAAATATCAATGAATACTCCATAGTAATCGACTGAGCGTCCAGTATTTTCTTGATAACCAGACTTCGAATCCATAGTGCTGCAATCAGCCCCATGGGAATAACTATAATTGGTATATAAGTATCATTATAACCCACGGTCACTGATGCTATATTCAGAATTTGACTTCGAATAGAATCTGTAATATCGCACCAGCATGCGACAATTAACAAGATTAATATCCGAAAGATTTGAATAATCGAAATAATCGAACAATTCTGAAACTCACCAATCCACAACAATTACCAGATCTGTCACGAACAATAACATGAAATAAGAAATACAAACATCTCACATTGTTTCTAGAATGCAATCGATACCAAGTTATTCAAAACAAACTGGTGTTCTCTTTTTTTCTTACATCACATATTCAAATTTCGAACGTTCCTTGTCGTGTCCCAACACTTGTTCTTTCCATCTCAAGGCCCTATCACATCTAGGCGGCAGTGACTATGTGTGTGGTGTGATCGCTATATATATATATATATATATATATATATATATATATATATATATATATATATATATATATATATATATAAGACACTGCGTTTTGAGCCTTTTTACAGCCTTCCCTATCACCTTGTATCAGTACAACTAGTGTGTAGAACTATAACAAGATAATGGTTACTACGGTTACATGTTGGAAGATCACCAATTAAACAATGTTTCGAATGAGAGAGAGAGAGAGAGAGAGAGAGAGAGAGAGAGAAGAGAGAGAGAGAGAGAGAGAGAGAGAGAGAGAGAGAGAGAGAGTGAGAGTGAGAATGATTTGGTTTTAATAGTTGTGTTTGACAGCTTGCAGTACCGATGTTACAAGTTGGTGTCGAGAGAGATTACATTGTCGTTATGGCAACTTGAGTTGATGATAATTTTCATACGTCATTGGTTGGTATTTGGATTTTGATAGGTGACACCGCCTTCTTGATGATGTGACGTAATAAAGAGTCACGGAAGTTTTACATAGTTTGTTTATATATGTTCATTTATATCACCATTTATATATATATATATATATATATATATATATATATATATATATATATATATATATATATATATATATATATATATATATATATATATATATATATATATATATATGATAATTAAACTTCTTGGATACGATCCAATATCGAGATATATGGGATTGTATAGTTATGTCGAAAAAAATTTTCGACATAACTATACAATCCCATATATATATATATATATATATATATATATATATATATATATATATATATATATATATATATATATATATGCATTAGGCTCACTTGATGAAAGGGAAATTCGAATTGAAAAAAATTTGAAATCTGATTTTAAAAAAATTCTCTCACAAATTCAATGTGATAAAAAATATTCTTCATAACATTGGATCATTTGAAATCAATGTATTCATTCTTCATCATCTTAGTTCAGTTCCCATCATTCATCTCTTGTTTTCTTTCCTATGAATGTTGAATATATATATATATATATATATATATATATATATATATATATATATATATATATATATATATATAAAAATATACATATATCTATATATATAAATATATATATATATATATATATATATATATATATATATATATATATATATATATATATATGTATATATATATATATATATATATATATATATATATATATATATATATATATATATATATATTTATATATATATATATATATATATATATATATATATGTATATATATATAGATATATATATATAGAAATTATGTGGTAAATGTATTGGAAATATCCTGTTATACTTATAATTATATTGTTACTGTGAATTTGTTGTTGGCTCGCATAATGAATGTGTTGAGCATTTATGTTATGAATTTGCTGTGTGTTTACATTGAATAACATGAATGGTGATATATCTGTGTGTATGACAACTGTATACTTTTTTTTTTTTTTTAATAACATCGAAACTTGATACAAAACCATTGTTCCCCAATTAAGGCTGTGGATGAAAGATACGATCGTTTGGACGGGGCACCACTAGGGCGATCTTACCATCCCATTTTAAATGTTTATAACCAATGAACTTCAACACCAGGACTGTGCTGTTGGTGACCATAAATTTCCGCCGCCGATAACAGTCTTTCAGTTTCCGAAAGTCCGGAACACATTATAAGTAAAAACCGTTTCTGTGATATATATCCGGACATTATCAGCATTGGTATTAAGAGTAAACAAAACACACGAATGTTGATATCTTCCACTTTGAAATAAGTCTCTCGGGCAATGATCACTTCTTTCCATCAACAAACAGCAGATGTAAAGTTCATCACAATACAAAATGGAAAAAAAAATGAGTGATAGACCTAAACTATTATAATTGGGCCTATCACTCTACTGATTAGAAGTCGTGGCCAATTAGTACTTCAATAAATTATACAACTGTATACATTCATGCATCCTTCCGTATTTTGTTATATTTTCCGTGTATTCAATTTTGTCTCAGAAATGTATGTAAATAATATCTTAAACTGGCTGAAAGTGAAAATGGCTCAGCCAAATTCCGCCAGCAATAAATATCATATAATAATTAATTACTAGGAAAACGCGGGATGCGCGTTGTGAGATGAGCTTAGAAGTATGGCAATCTAGAATGAAAAATAACTTGTCAGCTCAATTTACATCTACAAACCTTGACTTACTTCAAACGTTCAAAAACCTCACCTGCAACTTGTTGATATTTATAGTAACCTGCAACCTGTCGCATAAACACTTTGCAAAACCAATTGATCCAAATATTCAATAAAATGTACACGTTTATTGCGTTTTCTTTATTATTTCTCATTCGATTGTTGTAAAAATCTCTGAAAAGGTGTATAATAGTATTTTTCATATTCTGTGAGAATTTGAGAGCTTTTGAAAAATTCTTGTTTTTTAAGTATTTTTCCTCCGGGTTATTCTCATGAGGATTTTCCAAACTTTCCGAGTTTTTTCCGGAAAAACCTTCCGACCGATTCCTCTGAATAACAATCTCAACCTATTCTGGTATAACACCAACGTTCAGAAAAAGTTTCAAGTTGATTGATTCATTTCTCTGACCTGTATGCAGCGTACATAATTACAAACAAAAAAAACATTTATAAAAACGAAGCCCATTTTTTTCAGGGTGTGAAATGGAAAGCTTCGCTACGCTCATCTAAAAATATTGTGAAAATGATCACGTCAATAGAAATGACAGCCATAGTCGTATTGATGGAATGATCAGATATCCACCAATTAGAACTGTCATAAAATCCATTAATGTGCTGATTATACACATGCCAGTGCACTCATCACATGGGTAATAAATGAAATAATAGTTTGAGTGTCATAAATTGACAGTAATGAGAAATACAATACGGGGATAAATAAAATCCCACCAAAAACTCTTACGGGTAAAAACTTGGAGTAAGTCCTGGAATTTTTCAGCAACCACAAAAACTTCCTGATATAAAAAGTGTGAAATCAAAACTGTATGCCAACTGCAACTTATTATTCATCAATACGGCCTGGAAAATAACAGGAAACACTTGGCTCATTGCCCCCCCCCACGTCCCCTTATATAACACCACCCCAAATTGAAGTGGAATGCATGATGCTAAGAAATGGGTAACTTCACGTTCCTGACATATTTTGTTATACCGGTGAAGTGGGGTGACTTTGACCCACTGGTGTAACTTTGCCCTATTGTTGGAAGGAGTTTCAAACCTTCACAAATGAGAAAGTTCCAATTTTATCGTATCCCTAATTTCTTTATATCTCAATGGATACATATCAAAATCAAAATACGTATCAAAATATATATCATACATTTGTAGCAGTTCTAAACATCTTCCAACAAAAAGGCAAAGTCACACCAGTGGATTGAAATTACCCCACTTTACGGTACTAATACCATATTACCAATAATACAAATGTGTCAATTAGGCTAATTCATCAATTAAGGTACAAAAATACTATTGGTCACCAATGGTAGTAACAATTTAATCCAGTAACATCGCTTAATCAACACATTTATTATTCGTGAAACGGGACCAAAGAGTTATATAAAAGAATGTATTCGAGATAAAAAATTGAATGGCCATAAGGATGAGTTGGTGAAACAAAAAAACGAACGCGAATATAAATTGAAAACACCGGAGTGAGAATAGAAAATCAAATGAGATGTTGGCTGTATAAATGATTCCGTGAAATGGCAATTGATCTTCTCAAAGATCACTTAGCCCACTTGGTTAGATGAACACTAACTCGCTTGCACATAACTAGGATATATAGAATAATTGGAAAATGACACGTATTTTCATGAAATGGAATCACTGAGAGAAAAGTGAGTCATTTTATTGCCACCACTGAATGGTTAATAGACAGTGAAAGAGAAAGAAATCATAAAACTGAATGAAAGAAAAATAAATGGAATTCCAACCAATCTTATTATATAAATCATTATTCCACGTACTTGCAATATCATATTCATCATGACTATAGTATATATAGGCCCTATATATATATATATATATATATATATATATATATATATATAAATATATATATACATATATATATATATATATATATATATATATATATATATATATATATTTATATATATATATATATATATATATATATATATATATATATATATATATATATATATATATTTATATATATATGAATATGATCATATATATATATATATATATATATATATATATATTTATATATGTATATATATATATATATATATATATATATATATATATATATATATATATATATGCATATGCATATATATATATATATATATATATATATATATATATATATATATATATATATATATATATGCATATATATATATATATATATATATATATATATATTTAAATATATATATATATTTATATATATATATATATATATATATATATATATATATATATATATATATATATATATATATATATATATATATATATACATATATATATCCATATATATATATATATATATATATATATATATATATATATATATATATATATATATATTTATATATATATGTATATATATATATATATATATATATATATATATATATATATATATATATATATATATATATATATATATATATATGTATATATATATATATATATATATTATATATATATATATATATATATATATATATATATATATATATATATATATATATATATTTATATTGAGACGTGTGGTCGAGTGGTTATTGAACTGAACCATCATTCAGGAAACAGGGATTCGATTCCCTTCATGGTCGACCATCCTGATAGGCTTCATGTGAGGTTTCCCTCTGTCGTTTAGGTTGATACTGAGATGTTACCTCGACAACAGGCCACGACCGACTCCTTCTCACCATCCATTAACACCTAATAAAATAACCTTCCCATCATTTCATATATCATTCAACGACGCCAAATAATAATAATAATGTTATATTCATTGACTCCATTGAATCCATATACAATTACTATAAATAAGACATTTTACATTAGGTTTCCAAGAGATTTTGATACATTTCATTCAAAACAGAAGATGATCCAATGATTTGCATCCTGATTGGGATATATCTTCAAATTGTGCATAATATATCACTCTGACTTGAGTTCCATCTGTAATTGTTCCAATTGATTTGATTCCAATTGATTCAGTTACTTTGAAAGACTTTGGATATGTTGATGCCAATTCAATTAGTGCTCCATTGTTATTACTTAAAATTTTATTACATCGACTTTTTTCTTTTTTTGAAGTTAATTTCATGTGTAATAATGATGATTAAAGTTTGCTCAACGACCCCACCAACAGCTAGGTTATATGGGGGTACGAATGAGCAGGTGATAATGAAACTGTGAGGTGATGATAAGTGAAAGGACGTTTAACTAATCTCATGCCTTATACGGGACTAGAACCCACGTTCAATGGTGACTTCAGTTTCTGAAGTAGAGCCTCAGCTGACTGAGCTACCAAGGCCGGCTGTTGTGTATTACATTGATTACAGGTTGATTTCGAAGCTCACTTGTTTGGAAGTGTATGAATTCGTTTTTCTCATTCAATACTATAGATGATTATCGTTAGACCATTCTAAAAAGAAAGAAGAAAAGAAGAGAATAAGTTGGAAGAAAAAGCTCAAGACCAACAAACACCTTTTTTATCCATCCTGACTTGATTTTTCGTGGTTTCCCACAGTCCTCAAAGCATATGCTTGGATGAAGTACTAATTGGCCACGACCATTACTTAGTAGAGCGATATGCCCAATTATATCATTATGGGCCTATCACTAATTTGTGCATTTTGTAAAATGATCAATTTTACATCTGCTGTCAAGGGAAAGAAGTAATCATTGCCCAAGAGACATAGTTCAAAGTGGAAGATATCAACATTCGTGTGTTTATACTGAAAGACTTTTATCTACGGCGAAAAATTATGGTCACAGACAGCGCAGTCCTGGTGTTGAAGTTCATTAGTTTTAAATAATCAAAATGGGGTGGTAAGATTGCCCTTGTGGTGCCCCGTCCAAACGATCCTATCTTTCATCCTTAGCCTTAATTGGGGAACAATGATTTTGTATCAAGTTTCGATGTTATTAAAAAAAAAAAAAGACCATTCCGTGAATTCAAGTTCTAAATTACGCTGTGCAACTGGAATTGACATGTATTATGTGTTCACGTCTGTTTAATAACTAGGAAAACGCGGGATGCGCGTTGTTAGACGAGCTTAGGGGTATAGAAATCTAGAATGAAAAATAATTTGTCAACTCAATCTACATCTACAGACCTTGGATCACTCCAAACGTTCAAAAACCTTACGAGAATCAGTTATGTCACGGCCTTCCTCTTCATTCATTTCAATCGTTTTGAATTAATTGGTGACACTTGTTGCTATAGATTCAATTGGTTCCCGTAATAGCCTAAATTGATGGGAAAATGCTTTATAAATGCGTTTTCTTCGTTATTTCTCATCCGATTGATGCGAAAAATCTCTCAAAATGTGCTTAATAGTTTCCTTTATATTCGGCGAAAATTTGAGAGGTCTTGAAAAATTTTGATTTTTCAAGTATTTTCCTCCGGGTTATTCTAATGGGGATTTTTGAAATTTCTAAAATTCATAAAAAAAAAAGTTACCACCCGATAATGCCACAAAACTATACAGATCTAAGTTAGATGAGGAACCATGACGAAAAAAAGTTTGAAGTTGATAGCTGTAGCCGTTTGACCTGTGGAGAACCGACAAAAAAACATAAAAAAAAAAAAAAAAAAAAAAAAACATTAAAACGAACACCAATTTTTTTCAGTATGTCAAATTGAATCCTCGCTAAAGCTCGTCTAATAATTGTGTTTATACCACAGACAAGCCCAATTCGGCTTTGTGGGTCACAGTGTGAAATGTACGTATATTTTCATTCAATGTGTCAATAAAAGACATGATAATGAAAATAATCGAAAAAATGAACATCAACTCACGAGAAAAAAAATAACTCTCCAAGTGGATGGTTTCGAACGAAAACTCACTCAAATTAGAATGACTGCTCATCAGAGTTTCTATACGTGCATCCGAACAAATGCATATTTCCAATTGATCAAACAACAACAACAACAACAACAACAACAACAACAACAACAACAAGAAAAACAACAACAACAACAACGAGAACAACAACAACAGCAACAGCAACGACAACGACAACAACAACAACAACAAAAACAACAACAACAACGATAACAACAACAACAGCAACAGCAACGACAACAACAACAACAACGAAAACGAAAACAGCAACAACAACAACGAAAACAGCAACAACGAAAACGAAAACAGCAACAACAACAACAACAACAATATCATCAACAACAACAACAAAAACAACAATAACGACAACAACAACAACAACAACAACAACAACAACAACAACGACAACAACAACAACAACATTGAGCAAACATTTGTTCTAGAAATATTTCGAAAAGGGTTCAAATACTGACTGCTCTCAAGATGATATTGTTTAAGGTAATTGACTGACTCATACTCTGTTGAAATAATGGAGTACCTCCCACTTATTCCCACCTAAAAATGATCGCAAAACAATACCCATATTATTATGAAAATCAGATTATAATATAATCATCCAATATCTCTTCCAATCTTTCATTCCACTTTGTTATTGTACGTTTATGAGTCTGATATAATAATAATTATAAATAAAAATAGTTTTTTTTTTTCAATTGAACAACTATTGTGTATATAGTTTTATTGCGGTACAATATAGTTTACAACAATGGGTAGAAATGATAAAAATGCATGCTAATGTTTATGATCACGTCCAGTGGCGTGCCGCAACAACAGGCCAGGTAAGCTGGGGTATATAAGAGAATGTGTATTAGCAAAGACCTTGTTATAAACTAGCATTTAAGAGCGATTGTTTTATTATTTTCAGTTTGAGGCTAGTTGAATTAGTGAAGGAAAGATTGATCAGGAGAAATATCAGAATAAACATAAGAGAGATGATGATTTGTGAAGAAATATATATATATATATATTTGTATATAAATATATTTATATATATATATATATATATATATATATACATATATATATATATATATATATATATGAATATATATATATATATATATTTGTATATAAATATATTTATATATATATATATATATATATATATATATATATATATATGAATATATATATATATATATATATATATATATATATATATATATATATATATATATGTATATATATATATATATATATATATACATTTATATATATATATATATATATATATATATATATATATATATATATATATATATATATATATATATATATATATATATATATATATATATATATATATATATATATATAGATAATATATGAATATATATATGTTCATATATATATATATATATATATATATATATATATATATATATATATATATATATATATATATATATATATACATATATATTTATATATATACACATATATACCAAATCAAGATGACCAATTACATTTTATTTATTATTTATTCTCATTTTCGTCCAAGTGGATTAAAATATGGAATGGAACATTTTCGAGTTATTCATACGGACAGTCGAGGCTAAAATGAAAATGTATGGAACATGGTCACAACATACAAATGATAAAATATACAAGAATTGATATGGATAGTATAGGTGCTATTTTTCTAGGCCACTTTTTTCAGGGCAGACTTCTCATGTCAATTGGTTCCCGCCAGTTCCAACTTCTTCCTCGTCTTCACTGCTGCTAGGCCTATCATCTGTTTCTTCTTCTCTTCCTACAATCGGTTCCCGCCAGTTCCAACTTCTTCCTCGTCTTCACTGCTGCTAGGCCTATCATCTGTTTCTTCTTCTCTTCCTACAATCGGTTCCTGCCAGTTCCAGCTTCTTCCTCCTCTTCACTACTGCTAGGCCCATCCTCTGTTCCTTCTTCTCATCCCACAATCGGTTCCATTTCATACCATACCATTCTCTATTCTACCACCATCTCTCGTCCACCGTCCATCTTCACAGGGATTTTTCGTGGTTTCCCTCTGTAGTCTGGGCTAATGCCGGGATGGTTCCCACAATATAGGCCACGACCGCTTCCTTCCCACTAATCTACACGATACCTGAGAAACATTCGACTCATCATCTCATCATCCCATCATCTCATCAATCATTCATTCGACGCCAATATATCTCAGTTATCATCACAGAGCGTCGTTGAACCCAACTCGAAAGAAAAACAGATACCAAAACAATTACTACCATACAGGGCGCCGCTATTCCATCTCTACTAGTAAACAGACTCAATCTATCTCTATCTCTCTCTCTCTCGCTTTCTCTCTCTCACACACACATACACACACACAAACTCACACCAACACAACAAAAGATTAACTAATTAATTTTAATTATCTTCACAACGAACATTCAATAGTAATCGATACCAGGTTTTATTGATTTCGAACAAAAACAACTGTTGCTTGACGTAGTTACAGGAAGTAATTTGTGATTATTGTCGATTGATTTTTTCTCGTTATCTTCATAATTGGTCGATGTTGTGGGGTTGGTGTTTTGGTATGTGAGAACTGAGTGAGATGAATACCTTTCCATACGGATTTCCCACAAAGAGAGCTGAGATGTATATACAGACGAGGGCACTATCTAGATACATATGGATTTGTCGGACAGATGCGCTTAGATCAATCAACACCCCTATTGTACGCAACTTGATTATTAGTTTGTTCACATATATATAAATATATATATATATATATATATATATATATATATATATATATATATATATATATATATATATATATATATATATATATATATATATATATATATATATATATATATATATATATATATATATATATATATATATATATATATATATATATATATATATATATATATATATATATATATATATATATATATATATACATATATATATATATATATATATATATATATATATATATATATATATATATATATATATATATATATATATATATATATATATATATATATATATATATTTATATATATATATTTATATATATATATATATATATATATATATATATATATATATATATATATATATACATATATAAATATTATATATATATATATATATATATATATATATATATATATATATATATATATATAATAATTTATATATATATCTATATTTGAATATATATATATATATATATATATATATATATATATATATATATATATGTATATATTCATATATATATATATATATATATATATATATATATATATATATATATATATATATATATATATACATATATATATATATATTTATATATACATTCATATATATATATATATATGAATGTATGTATATATATTCATATATATGAATATATATATATATATATACAAATATATATATATATATATATATATATATATATATATATATATATATATATATATATATATATTTATAATGTGGAAACGAGAAATAATTCCTCTATCTCCTTCTATCTCTCTCTACTGCACTTTCACCCCGTATAAGACACAATTCCTTACTCATTACTTCTCTCGGTGAGTTTTATAATGCATTTACCAGAGTGATAGATGGCATATTTACACAGCCCGTGTAAGAATGTTCTCATGTTATGACACGAATGCAACAACACCCAATATCTGCATTAATGTGCATTCTTTAACTGCACTTAATGTGCATTCGAAGCTGTCTATGACTCACAGTTGGCTGATGGTAGTTTCACATGAGGGGAATTATATCTCATTTTGTTTGAGGAATGATTCATGTGTATTGCGTTATTTCTTGTGGAAGCTCATAATTTGTATTATTGAATACTTGTATTATTGTATCATTGAATTGTCATTGGTAAGAAGTAATTTCGATGTTGGATTATATTTTTTTTCTGTGTTGTAACATTTTTGATCATTCTGTAAGTTTTAAATAATTTTGTTATCTTTGTAGAAGTCATAAATTTCATTTCACATTTATTTCACATCTCACTTATAGTTTGTTCCTTCTATGAAAATATCATCTATCATACCATCATTCTCTTCAACTAAGAATCCTAATAACATAACTTACATATACCACAATCTAACATATAACTAACATAATATTATAACCAATATATAACTAACATAATCTTTTATATTTCGCACTTCATTTTGTCGAATAGACTGTCTATTTTTCACCATTCTTCATTTATATCCAACATTGTATTTTCTATATACTAGGCAAACGCGTTATGTGTTTCCGCGTTGATGGATGAGCTGGTACATATCAACTTATCTTTGGATTGGTTATTATATATATATATATACACCTTGAGATCCAAACCATTACATCACTGCCATCTTATTTTCCTTCAATAATTCATATGATAATAAAGAAGGCTTTGTTTTAATCGTTTACAATCAAGTGGTGACACTTGTTGCTTTGATTTAATAGGTATCTTAATAGCTTTGAATAATTGACACAAATAACATTATATATTTTTTTACATCAAAACGGCCGATCCGATTTAACCTAAAGTTCGGAATAATGTGTATTATTATGTTGTTCGAGTTCTGTGAAAATTTGAAAAATTTCGGAGAATATTCACTTTGTCATTTTTTCCGCCTGGCTTATTCATATGGGTTTTTTGAAAACTTTAAAATGATTTATCTCAAGAATTGTTGAACCGATTTTGCCTCAAACTATACAGCATCAAGTCAGATAGGGGTTCATGTGTGTGCCAAGTTTCATCATGATCTGAATCTCTGTTTGACCTGTAGAGCGCGAACAAAAAAAAAAAAAACAAAAAAAAAAAAAAAAAAAAAAAAAACACCTTCGATTTTTCAAGTACAGTGTAATTGAGTCTTCGCTACGCTCATCCAATAAAAAACATAGATAAGCCTTTATGCTTTCTGGATATTTTGTGTACGTGTTTATATAATGATATTGGAAAACAATGAGGGGTATTTGCACTTCTCTCGTAGTTATGAAAGATGAAGATCGTCAGCAGAGTGAAATTATATTCAAATGTTGGAAATTGTGGATAATTTTCCGGGTGCCCGGAGAGCGTATATTGAGATAAAGCCGACTTGGTTGTGTGACATGGGTTTGGGTGTCCATCCTCCCTTGAACCCTAACCACACTTCAACGTCATCCATTCATAAGTACTCCGTAGTCCATGTCACACGACCGTGTCGACTTTATTCCGGTATACTCTCCTCGGCGTCCCCGATTTTTTTTTCATTGCTTGAATCATTCTTCTAATTCAAAAGATGCAGAGATATTTTCAGTCGTAGTGATCGCCTTGAGAATGTTTTCACTCCAATACAGCATGGATCTATAAATTTGAATGGGAACCTATACAAAAAATCGAACATATTTAGTGTCAACGTAATATGTAAACGATCGTAGTGGCTTTCTGTCTGGAAATATTGTAGTGCAACTGCTTCACCTCATTCTGAGAAGTATCTTAAAAAATATTGTTGATCCATAAATACCATGATGAACATGCACAATATGTTACTTGTTATTTGTATGTAACGGTACGCTGTGAGGTGATGATCATTCACAAAATGTTACTTGTTATTTGTATGTAACGGTACGCTGTGAGGTGAACATCGATGACAGAAATATCGGATGTTACTGTTACATACAACTGATCTTCCTAAATTTGTTATCATAGAATTCCATTCATCAGCATTTTGGATTATTATTGTCTCATATATCATATTGGATTAAGTTAAAGAAAGGGAAGAGAGAGAGTACGGTGGTATGGTCACATATTGCGAAGGATGGACAGTGACGAATACCGAGGCGGAAATTTAAAAGGGGAACAGTCGGAAGAAAGAGGAAGACCAAGGATTAAGTGGTAAGAAGTAATAAGGTTAGATGTAGAAGAAAGAAGAGAATCCTGGGAGAGTGAAGGATGAAGAGTGGTGGGACGATAGGGGAGTATGGAGAGAGCTTGTGGAGAGAGTGGAGGATGAAGAAGAGATAGGGAAGTGTGGAGAGAGCTTTTGGAGAGAGTGGAAGATGGAGAAGATGGTGAGGGGGTGATGTGCCTGGTGAGCACAACATCGAAGTGATTGGCCGAATTTTGGCAAACATGGGTTGCCCCTTACCTGATTTGTGATTGGATATGTGAAAAATAAATATATATTTTTTTTTATTGTCTTCATAATGATGTATTTGATGCTCACGAATCTTGCACTGATGAAAGTTTTATCTTCATTCATATCTATGGAATCATATACAAATATATCGATCTTTAAATCGATCTTAATCAACTTATTCCGCACTAATGGCAGTTTTTTTTTATTTTTCTCATTTTACCGTTATATTCGTATTGAATTTATTCGTTATTATCCCCATGTGTTTGTTATTCTATTTCATATTTGTCATGTGATTGTTTAATGAGAATGAATTACATGTTGAAATTGAAAACATTGCAAATAGAATCATCGAATGGAAATACCTTTTTTTTCAATCCGTGTATTTGACCCAGTTTTAATAGAACTTTTCTCATGATACATTTTTCGAAGTGAAATGCTACATTCGGGTGTGGCTGCTTTGCACTCCCATGGACATCATGAGGGAGTTATACTACTACATGATGTCCATGCTGGACTGTTATTTGTCTGTAGATGTCGGATGATCTCGTTTTCTAATGCCGCAGACAATACTTTCATTTGGTCGATCTCACCGTGGAGCTGGCATACTAGTAGAGGGCGCATGGATGCAGTCAACATGCTTGTAGGCGCGGGGTTTGCGGAGAGGGGGTGAGTCACGTGATGCAGGGATGAGCAGCCAGACTGGGAATATTCCGTTACACGTTATCCTTATGGTGGAGCGGCGAGTCGGACCAAATGAATGATTTCATTAATTGATTGTTGGGACTGGTCCAGATGAATATGAATGAAAGACAGAATATATATGTATATATATATATATATATATATATATATATATATATATATATATATATATATATATATTCATATATATGATATATATATATATATATATATATATATATATATATATATATATATATATATATATATATAAATATATTACATACATGTGAATATATATATATATATGTATATATATATATAAATATATATATATATATATATATATATTCATATATATATTCATATATATATATATATTTATATATATATATATATATATATATATATATTTATATATATATATATATATATATATATATATATATATATATATAAATATATGTATGAATATAAATATATATATATATATATATATATATATATATATATATATATATATATATATATATATATATATATGATTTTTTTTTCATTATTTTTCTCGAAACATACCACAATCAATGATGGTCAAGATGGATACATTCGGGAATATATCGCATGATGTCGATCTGATTCTGACATTCAATTGAACATCAACTCACAGCTTTCTCACACAAATCACTATAATATAGTTCATGATTCACATTTTACAATTATTCTGCTTGTATAAATCTTCTGAATCCGAAACCTTGTTGCTGTTCATAGAATTTCATGAGGCAATAGTGAGGGATGTTTTCTTCCCACTCTCTCTCTCTCCCTCTCTCCCCCTCCCTCTCTCTCCCTCTCGCTCTCGGTACGGCGTATATCACCGAGGTACATGTAGTTGACAATACATGCAGGATCAGACATCCCAAGTACGCTCAGTTGAAGAAGCACTTAGAGACGAAGGACGTCTTATCGAAGGTTTGGATACAGTTCATGATATATGATCCACGAACGAATCGACGCGGGACCTCTCTCTCTCTCTCTCTCTCTCTC
Source organism: Brachyptera risi (assembly GCA_964007535.1). Taxonomy (NCBI): domain Eukaryota; kingdom Metazoa; phylum Arthropoda; class Insecta; order Plecoptera; family Taeniopterygidae; genus Brachyptera; species Brachyptera risi. Next base: position 13,980,584 of record OZ023339.1, on the reverse strand, counting down.
TTTCTCTCTCTCTCTCTCTCTATCTCTCTCTCTCTCTTTCACTCTCAGAAGAGAAAATTATGAATATACAGATAGCCACTATTCATCGGACCATCGGTCCATGTCACAATATTCGGACTATGTTGTTGTTGATGTTGATGAAAACAATATTCCTGATTCAATGGAAAACTGACCTGAACGAGCTGATCTGACCCGTCTATAACCTACTTCCGGTCCGATGAGTATAGGCTCAAGTATCCATCATGAAGTAACATGTTCTTTGATGATCGTGATTTGTGAATCCGTATTCACCGATTTATATAACTGAATTTAGAATCATTTAATTACAATATATATCGGATATATACATTTGATTGAATATGTATCAAATATATATATATGAATATATACATATATATATATATATATATATATATATATATATATATATATATATATATATATATATTTATATATATATATATATATATATATATATATATATGTATATATATATATATATATATATATATATATATATATATATATATATATATATATGCTATAAATTGAATATTTTTGGATGAAGTTGTGTAATAATGATAAAATAAAACAAACTCTTGAAATTTTATATTTAAAATAATTAGTTTTATTCTCGAAAGCTCAACGTTTCATGACCTTTATCGGTCACCTCTTCAGGAGCAATGACAAGAATTAAAAATATTAGAAAAACAACAATTACAAAACAATCAAGAAAAACATTCATATAAACACAAGTGGCTGTGGTTTACTGAACACGGCTTCTCAGATTGTATATTTTATTAAAACCAGAGTTCATGGATTGATCTTTCTTCTGATTCTCGGGTTCAGCTACCGGTTCATTTTGTTTCACTTCTTTCTTCTTAATCAATGCAATAGCTGTTGCCCAAGAATCAGAAAAGCTGTATCCGCAATCGAGACCGTTAATATTTAAAGGATGTTTGATAATTTCGAGACCCTCGCTGATTGCTCTCTACCAACGATGAAATTTTTTTCTCATTAATCTACATTTTTCTCAGAATGGTTACTCAAAAAAAGAAGTTGATGAAGCGTTTGAGATCAACGCAAAGAGACCAAAAGAGACAGAAGAGCAAAGTCCCAAAACTATACTTCTTCCTTACATCAATGGAACAACGGATGAGATTGGAAGAATGCTAAAGAAGCATAATATAAAAACTATCTCCACAACAACAAGAAAACTAAATTCCTTTTTTACACCCGTTAAAGACGTTATTCCGCAGGAGAATTGTGGTGTATACAGGATACCTTGTGACTGCGGTTTGTGTTATATAGGTCAAACAAAGAAACCACTGATACAACGCCTTAAAGAACATAGAAGGAGTTCACCTAATCTATCAGCTGTTGCCACACATGAAACATTGGTAGATGAAGGTGGAAGAATCCATAACATCTTATATGACAAGGCCAAAATAATCAATCACGAAAGCCATCGTTGGAAGAGAGCAATCAGCGAGGGTCTCGAAATTATCAAACATCCTTTAAATATTAACGGTCTCGATTGCGGATACAGCTTTTCTGATTCTTGGGCAACAGCTATTGCATTGATTAAGAAGAAAGAAGTGAAACAAAATGAACCGGTAGCTGAACCCGAGAATCAGAAGAAAGGTCAATCCATGAACTCTGGTTTTAATAAAATATACAATCTGAGAAGCCGTGTTCAGTAAACCACAGCCACTTGTGTTTATATGAATGTTTTTCTTGATTGTTTTGTAATTGTTGTTTTTCTAATATTTTTAATTCTTGTCATTGCTCCTGAAGAGGTGAACGATAGAAGTCATGAAACGTTGAGCTTTCGAGAATAAAACTAATTATTTTAAATACAAAATTAAAAGAGTTTGTTTTATTTCATCATTATTACACAACTTCATCCAAAAATATTCAATTCATAGCACATAATGAGTTGTGAAAGCCTAAAGTCAAACATATATATATATATATATATATATATATATATATATATATATATATATATATATATATATATATATATATATATGAATATATATATATATATATATATATATATATATATATATATATATATATATATATATATATATATATATATATATGTAATTCATTATGATTCAGGAATAAAGTCAAGTATTGTGTGATTAATAAAATTTGAATATTTTCATTCACGAATAAAAATATTCATATTTTATTCATCGCACAATACTTGGTTTCATCCCTAAATCGTAATTGATCACTTTGAAGACCAAGAAATAGACCTCCAGAAGACGATATGTATTATTCTCATATATATATATATATATATATATATATATATATATATATATATATATATATATATATATATATATATATATATATATATATATAAATATTCAAACATATATTCATTCAATAATTCAATTTAAAATTTGGAAATTTATCAATTCATATTCAGGTTGACGACTCATTGTTCCGATGATTCAGATTCATCCGAGACGGTGAATGACAAATGAGATGAGAGGTCATCTTGTTTTTGAATAGTGGGAAGGAGACGGTCGTGGCTTGCTGTTAAGGAACCTTCCCAGTACTGAATTGAACGACGGTTCAGCGTGCTAGCCACTCGACCAACCGTTATTGTATCGTGATATGTTGGTGTGGCAAGTTACGATTATGATAAATACTTCAAAAATGCAAATAATTTGTGTACATTACATTATTTTGACACATTCCAGACTTATGACAAACATATGCAGAGAAGTTATAATTGTGATTTATTGACATTAGATATTTTCATTGAAGATTTCAACCCGCCGTGGATCATAATTTATACATAATCTATCAATTCGATTCATATTATGTAATAAAACCTCAATTCAATTATGTTCATTATCGTTCGACAATATTCCATGATATATTCATCTGAATTGTGTGGAGCAGTTTCATCATACATATACATTACCATTACGTAATGTTATGAGTCTCATACTCAACGGTAAGAAGGAGACATGAATTTTATAATATATTTCTCTCTCTCTCTCTCTCTCTCTCTCTCTCTCTCTCTTCATATATATATATATATATATATATATATATATATTTTCACATATATATATATATATATATATATATATATATATATATATATATATATATATATATATATATCTTCTTCCTCTTCTTCTTATTCCTCTTTGTGGCTTTATATACATATATATTGACCGTCAATTGACAACTAGTGATAGGCGTGGCTTATTGGCAAGCCACTTTGATCTATACTTCATTTTGGCATTTAGAGGTACTCTGATAGGCTATGTCAATTTTCCCAAATACAAACAGCCCATTTGATTGGATTTTTCTCCTGTGACGTTTGTGGGCGGGTCAATCACTAGTCGTCAATTGATGTGGTCACTGAAGGAATTGATAGCAAAACAAACAGTCCAGTGGCTAGCATGCAGAACCGACATCCAGGAGATCCAGATCGACTTCCATCATGGTCAACCATCTCGCTTGAGGATTCTAGTGGTTTCTCTTCGGAGATAAAGTGAATAATGTGATGTTTAATTAATTACTCGACACCAACTATCTTGTGTCTACGATCCTGATGAATGTTCCTCGTGGTCTGCCTCTGTTGTGGGAATGAATAACGGAACACACCCACTAACTGACATTCTCAGTGTGAATGTAACTTATAAACGATCGCAGTGGCTTTCCGGATTGACATATTGAATTGTCAGATTGCTCCTCAGCATTCGGGGAAGTAGCTGGCAGAATGATTGCGATCCATTGATTGATTATCAACCATTATTATTATCATAGGGGTTTCAACGACGCACTTAACTGATGACTATGATATATTGGCGTTGGTGGATGGTGAATGAGAAGATGGGATGATGAGATGGAAGGATATTTTATTACGTGTTTTTGGATAGTGGGAAGGAGTCGGTCATGGCATGTTGTTAAGTAACCATCTCAGTATTGACCTGAATGACAGAGGGAAACCACGAAAACTCTCTGTCAGGATGGTCGACCATGGCGGGAATCGAAACTCTGTCTCCCGAATGACGGTTCAGTGTGTTACCACTCGGCCACGCGTCTCGGTATACCTTTGATTGAAATAATTGCAATGATCATTTGCGATTGGATTTCCGGATGAACACATTTCAGTAAAACTGCTTGACAACATTCAGAGAAGTATCTTATGAAATACTGTCGATCCATAATGAACATTCACAATATGTTACTTGTTATTTGTATGTAACGGTACGCTGTGAGGTAAAAATCGATGGCAGAAATATCGAATGTTACTGTTACATCCAACTACCTAATACAACTATCTAATACAGAAATGTTTTTACTCAATAAATGATTTTTTGACAGACAAAGATTGAAATTCCAATATACCAGTAATTACCGTCGTAACATTTTAAATGTAGTGTGGATAATGTGCGTATAATTCCAGGTGGCTTTTCTGTCTGAGTGTGTGAGTGTGTAATTGTTTTTACATTTTGTGTCAAGTGTGATATTCACTACATTTGTATCTTTCTGTTATTTGTGTCTCATATTTCAACATATTGACGATGTGACGATGCTCAATATTGTACATGCAATCTAATGAGAAAATAAAAATCATTATCATTATCATTATCATTATCAATAACTGATCTTTCCACCTTTGTTATCATAACATTTGACCCATTATTATCTTATTTGTATGTAACGTTACACTGTGAGGTGAAATTCGACGGCAGAAATATCGAGTGTTTTTATTATTATTCATTTCAATAATTGTATTACGTCACAATTGTGCACAGCACGGTGGCGATTTCCTATATTGGTACAGTATAATGTGAGCATGCACTCAATACATCAATCAATATCACATTAGAGAATAGCTTGAACATTTGATTCAAATGTGGTGTTGAAGACCATTAGTTTTAAATAATCAAAATGGGGTGGTAAGATCGCCCTTGTGGTGCCCCGTCCAAACGATCCCATCTTTCATCCTTAGCCTTAATTGGGGAACAATGATTTTGTATCAAGTTTCGATGTTATTTAAAAAAAAAAAAAAAAAAAAAAAAAAAAATTGAGCAATCATTACTTATTCAATAGTTGACCTATCTTCTCGTCATATGTCCTCTTTTTATTTGTATTTGTATTTTATTCAGCATTTCTTTGCTTCATTACATAGACGTACATACTTTGAATAAGTTTACACACAGGTATGGAATTTGTCATTAAATTACAATATATAATATAGAGATCAAGTAAATTGAATATTCAAGAAAAAAATATATCAAAAGTTGACAATTAATAATTAGAAGGATGTATATGAAGATGAAAATATAACTTGAGATTCAAGATTTACTCAACATCTAATATTTATATACACATTACCATTTTCTGAACTCTCTCTTTCTCTCTTTCTCTCTTTCTCTCTTTCTCTCTTTCTCTCTTTCTCTCTTTCTCTCTCTGTCGATGTTACATACAACTGATCTCTCCACCTTTGTTGTTATGAACTCTGACTCATAATACATAACAATAATAGCGTCGTTCAACCCAATATATATATATATATATATATATATATATATGTAATATATATATATATATATATATATATATATATATATATATATATATATATATATATTATATATATATATATATATATATATATATATATATATATATATATACATATATATATATATATATATATATATATATATATATATATATATATATGTATATATATATATATATATATATATATATATATATATATATATATATATATATATATATGTATATATATAAATATATTATATATATATATATATATATATATATATATATATATATATATATTTATATATATTATATATATATATATATATATATATATATATATATATATATATATATATATATATAATATATATATATATATATATATATATATATATATATATATATATATATATATATATATATATATATATATATATAATATATATATATAAAAAACATTTCGACACGTGTCTGCATCTTGTGATGGATTTGTGAAATTTCATCTTGCATGGTTCCAGTTATATTATTTCATCCAATTCAATTTCAATTGAATGAATCTTTCCATTTTTCGTCTTATCATAGAACAGGAAAACAATACAGACAGTAATAAAGTGAAGTAAATATAAATTATGATGAATCACATCTAAGAAATCACCCTGGCGGATACTTTTTGCCCTATAAAGATACTGGTGAGTACTAACGCCTTAAGATCAGGCTTCTCATCACTGTCTGAATCACCCGATATGATTTCATCATCCCATCATATCATTCATCATTCACCAACGCCAATAGATCTTAGCTATCATCACAGCTGCGTTGAACTGATTGCAAAATAAAATATATAAATGAAAATGAAAGTGAAGGACAATTATGACTATCAATATACAACGGACTGTACTTATGGCTCTTAATGTGACATACTATATTTATCATTGATGCTTCTCTCTCTCTCTTTTTCTCTCTCTCTCTCTCTCTCTCTCGCTCTCTCTTTCTCATAACTGTCACAGAGAAAGATATTTTATCAGAGATAATATAATAGTAATGAATTATGTGATTTCTCTCTCTCTCTCTCTCTCTCTCTCTCTCTCTCTCTCTCTCTCTCTCTCTCTCTGTATGTTTGTGCCCATGTTCAATGCTGGTTAAGATGGAGTACATGGAGGAATCATGAAGTGGGTAAAGACATATTCAAAAGTATTGTAGAGACTGTCTTTACAGACATGTATTTTCAAACTCAGAAATGTGAGGAGTGAAAATTTGAGCTTTGAAAAGAAGTCATGATATTATTTTTGTGAAAATTTCGTCGGAAAATTAAAGCAAGTGGTGAAACAATATATTTTTGTTTTGAGCTTTGAGAAAAAGTCATAATATTATTTTTGTGAAAATTTCGTCGGAAAATTAAAGCAAGCGGTGAAACGATATATTTTTATTTTGAGCTTTGAGAAAAAGTCATGATATTATTTTTGTGAAAATTTCGTCGGAAAATTAAAGCAAGCGGTGAAAAACAATATATTTTTCTTTCGAGCTTTGAGAAAAAGTCATAATATTATTTTTGTGAAAATTTTCGTCGGAAAATTAAAGCAAGAGGTGAAACAATATATTTTTCTTTTGAGCTTTGAGAAAAAGTCATAATATTATTTTTGTGAAAATTTCGTCGGAAAATTAAAGCAAGTGGTGAAACAATATATTTTGTCCAACTCTTTCCTTGTCAGATTTTCCGTACGGATTAAGAACTTTTGAAAACTGGACAAAATACGGACAACCGAAGAACATATTTGATTAAACTCGATTGAAAGTGATGTTCCGTCTTTTATACCGCCACTCGGGTCTACAGCTCGATTCGGTCATATCTACTCTCAATGGATATTATCCAAGTTTTGTTTAGTTTTCTAACACAGCCTATAGAAGAAATTTGATGAAATAATGAATAGATTGATGAATGATGATATAGTTAATAATAGAAATCGATCAATATATTTTTTCTCGAGAAAATATTTTTTTCAGTAGGTATTGAAATAAGTATCATTGATCAGTATATTCTTTTTTTTTTTGATAACGTCAAAACTTGATACAAAATCGTTGTTCTCCAATTAAGGCTATGGATGAAAGATAGGATCGTTTGGACGGGGCACCACAAGGGCGATCTTACCACTCCATTTCGATTATTTAAACTAATGAACTTCAACACCAGGACTGCGCTGTCTGTGACCATGATTATTCGCCGTAGATAAAAGTCTTTCAGTATAAACACACGAATGTTGATATCTTCCACTCTGAACTAAGTCTCAAAAAAAAAAAAGAATGAATAAATAAAGACTTATTTCATTCTAATGAATGAGAAAGTGAAATACAAAGAAAAGCAGAGAAAATGGAAGAATGATGAAAAAAAAGTTCGAGATAATATAAGAAGATCCTGGATCTTTCCTCCCCAATGGAAGTGTTTGATGTGTTCTCTATTCCTGAGATAATAAGCCTATCTCAAACTGTGACGAGTGGCCAAGTGGCTAATACACTGAACCGTCATTCAGAAGATCGGGGTTAGATTCCTGCCATGGTCGACCATCCTGACATATGTTTTTCGTGGTTTCCCTCTGTCGTTCAGATCAATACTGTCCCATCATCTCATTCATCATTCACCGACGCCAATACATCTCACTCACAGTACAGTGCGTCGTTACAAACCATAGGCCTACGAATGAAAAATGAATGATCTTCCAATCATATATTCCAAAATAAATAGTATTAGGTTTATTATTCAATAATAAAAATAATACTGTGGTTTCCCACAGTCCTCGAAGCAAATGCTAATGACTGAAAAGTACCAGTATCAGTACTAGCAAGTATCAATTGGCCACGACCTTTAATTGGTAGAGTGATAGGCCTTGTTAACGCCGGTCTTTTGAGACCAGCTAGCTCGTTTTCCCTAGTTTGTCATTTGAACATGAAATCATTCGTTCACGTCATGGAATGTTGTTTATACATTGCAAACCGTGTTTCTAGTCGACCTTCCTTTCTCATTGCTGGTTGGCTGGTGGGTTGTCACGCGATGTGCTGCATCCAATCACAGCTCGCCATTCTCGCGTTGCCTGAACCCGTCAGGCCTCGCAGCTCAGTTCTCTGCTATACTCGATCCAGACCGGACGTCTCGAAACGGCTCTCGTCGAGTATTCAGTTCTATCCCATACTCGATCCAGACCGGACGTCTCAAAACGGCTCTCGTCGAGTATCCAGTTCAGTTATCTTCTACATTTCCTTGAGGTCGGACGTACTTTTAGTCGCTCGTCAAGTGGGTGAATTTGGTCATATTCTCGACCAGCTCTTGTTGTGTGAGCATCTCCCGTCCTTCTCTACTTTGTTAGAGTTCGGACGTACTGTACATTATTTCGCATGTACGCAGTTGTTTCTTTTCTATTTTTCGTTCTTCTTGAGTCGTTAATAGGACCTCTTTCCATACTTTCTTGTTTCTAATTCTTCACATTGTTTTGGTCTTTATCATTTACGAAGTTGGTTGTTTTGTTTTCTCTCAAGCTTTTGTTTCTTGTTTATTCGAATGGTGTGCGGGGACACCACTCAGGTTTGATCTATTTTGTTTCGCTTTCTATTTATTCTTTGATTTGGTCAATAACAACGTCAAGTCGACGTAGACCAAATACGTATCGTTTTGGGGTGAGGCATAATCCGAGTTTGGATTATGCTCGCCTGATTTTTAATGCCAAGTCGGCATACGAATACAGTCCACTGGTCTCTCATCGCCATCTCTAAGATCGGCGGTAACATTTTGGTCCCTGTGAGCCAAAGATTATTTTTGATTCCAATTTCTCGTCATTCGTGAGGCGGAATCCATCTCCGGATTCTTATTTCGTTCTCTTGTTGGAATCCATTTGTGAATTCCATTCTTTTCACCACGCGGAGTCCATCTCCGGATTCCAATTGCTTTTACTTGTTGGAATCCATTTGTGGATTCCTTTCTTTGCACCTCGCGGAGTCCACCTCCGGATTCCACAGACATTCGTGTCAGCACCCGCGATCAGGCATCGCATGGATGACTTCTTTGTCCTCCGCACTGAATCGGCTTCCACATAATTGGGTTTCCACGGCGCAATAATTTATTCTGTTTGTTTGCGAGTTATTATCAACAATTGTTTTAACTTGTTTGATAGACATTCAGTTCTTGAATTATTTTGCATTGTTCTTTTTCTGAGCATTTCGGCCGTATTTCTCCGTGATATTTCATATCAATAGTTCTTGGTCCTTGTTTTAGTTTCGTGTTTTTGCATTTGCAATTTATTCATTCGCTACAATGGCGTCTAAAATCGCAAAGCAACAGGCAGTGCTCACGGCAAAGCGAGAGCGGATATTCGCTTCATTACAACGCTCTTACGACGCATTTAAAACGCTTGATAGTGCCAAAGCTTTGTTGTGCAAGCCTCGCTATGACCAACTTGCCGTTTTGAAAGACAACTTTGAGGCCATTCAAAACGAAGTAATAGCTTTGAACGCTCAGCTTGACGAAGGCGTCGATGCTTTGCCGGTCGACGCTATTGAAGCCAGCTTCGAGGAAATGCTGTATGCGACTCATGATCTGTATCTCGCCGCCGTTGCCACGACGACGCCTACTACGCCTCCGCCGCCAAATCAAAATGGTTTTCGAGCCATCTCATTGCCGACAATCGCGTTGCCGGCATTCTCTGGTGATATTACTCGATGGACGGAGTACTATTCGCTATTTAAATCTCTCGTCGACGAGAACAACGACCTGAATCATGTTCAGAAATTCCACTATTTGAGGACCACCCTCAAAGACAACGCCTTGTCTGTCGTCTCCGGGTTTCCGATTACGGAAGCCAATTATTCTGTGGCATTGGATGCTCTTGTCAGTCGGTATCATAACCCTCGGTTGTTAGCCACCACGTATGTTCAACAGGTTTTAGAATTTACGCCTCTCAAAACCAATTCACATTCTGGGCTGCAATCATTTCTGAAAGTTCACAAAACTTCGATCGAAGCGTTGAAAGCTCTGAATATCGAAGATTTGTCAGATTTTCTGCTTTTCTCGTTAGCACTGACCAATCTCGACACATCAACGCGCAAGGCTTTCGAACAGAAACATTCTTCGCACAGCACTCCTAGCTACGCGTCGTTGATCAAATTCATTGAAGAGCAGTCCAGGACGATGGAATTGTGTGGTCTCGACAAACAAGCAGCTAGCTCTTCAAAAGCTATTCCTCCTTCCACAAAGCGAATCAATTCGTTGTTAGTTGCGAATCCTCCGCCCGTCAGCTTTAAATCTCGCGAGCAGAGCAAATCAGCAAGCTCGACCACGAAACAATCTTCGTGTCCAGTCTGCAAAGGGGAGCATACTCTATACTCGTGTTCCGTATTTCGGCAACAGTCCGTTGACGACAAATACAACACGTTACGTCGCCTACAACGCTGCTTCAACTGCATGGGCGCTCACCTCAGATCGCAATGCACCTCTAAGAGTGTTTGCGGTACTTGTCAAAGTAACAAACATCATTCGCTGTTACACACTGCACGAATCAACCCCTTGACTCGTGACACAATAGCAAACGAAGTCTCTTCTCCTCCGGAGACCACCTCGCCTCATCCTCAAACTCTCGCTTGTCAAGTCAAGACAAGCAAGCCAGTGCTACCCACAGCTCTGTTGGGCACTGTTCGCGCCTTGATCCGCGACTCTCACGGTCAACTGCAACCTATCCGTGCGGTTATCGACTGTGGTTCACAAATCTCTGTTCTCACTCACTCGTTCCTTCAGAAGCTAGGATTGAAAATCAATCCTTGTCATTCCGAACTCTCTGGTATTGGTCACGTTAGTGCTCGGGTAATCGGGACTGTTCAATGCAGCATCGCTTCCCGGTTCACCCCTGCAACCTCTCTCAGCGTACAAGCCTACGTTATGCCTGCGATAGCGAGTCAACTTCCAACCACCACCGTTCCGCTTGAGGTGTTTGAACGTTATCGCTGTCTCTCTCTTGCCGACGACCGCTTTCATGTGCCCGATCAGATCGACTTTTTGATCGGCGCCGATTTATACCCTGATATTCTTGAAAAGTCAGGTGATATTGTGATGAGTGGTAGTCCATCTGCCATAAACACGGTCTTCGGCTGGGTGGTTTTGGGTCCTATTCGGTGTTTGGATGCCGAGTTCCAGCCTCCGCTCTCTCTGCTTGCTTGCACTGGTTCTCCATTGGATCGTACTCTTCGATTGTTTTGGGAATCGGAAGAAGTTTCACGTCCTCTTCAAGTTGATCCGGACGATGAACTTTGTGAGGAGCATTTTCTATCTACGCACTCACGGAACCCTTCCGGACGCTATTCGGTAGCACTCCCTTTCAAGAACACATCCTCTCCTCTCGGATATAATCGTGAGGCCGCCCTCCAGAATTATTTGAGTCTGGAGCGGCGACTGAAACGCAATCCTCAGCATGATGCTGCGTATCAAGCATTCATGCAAGACTATATTCAATCGAACCACATGCAACTTGCAAGCACCTCTTCGAACTACGTGATTCCGCATCATTGTGTGCACAAGATTACCAGCTCCAGCACGAAGCTGAGAGTGGTATTTAACGCCTCTTCTCCAGATGAGAGAGGCGCCTCTTTGAATCAGCTGTTACTCAGTGGTCCCAAGCTTCAGAGCGAACTCCCGGGCGTTTTAACCCGATTTCGTTCTCATCCCATCGCAATTTGTGCTGACATTCGTCAGATGTATCGTCAGATTCTGGTCCAACCATCTGACCGCAAATATCAGCACATATTTTGGCGACCAAATGCAGACTCTCCAGTAAAAGAATATGAGCTCAACACGGTCACATATGGGCTCGTACCGTCAGCTTTTCTTGCTCAACGAGTGCTGAAGCAGCTCGTGCACGACGAAGGGGCTCCTTTCCCCAATGCTTCGCGTGCTTTGATATCTCACATCTACGTGGATGACATCGTGTCTGGCGCAGCAGACGTCGCTCAAGCTCGCATTCTTCAATCGGAATTACAGGCTATTCTAGCTAGTGGAGGTTTCGAACTCCGAAAGTGGGCCAGTAACCTCCCAGAAGCATTGAGTGCACTTCCGGAGGATCATCTAGAGACTCCAGTCGTGTTTTCGGATGACGATCAGGGCATCAAGATCCTTGGTCTGTTCTGGGATCCCCGATCGGATGATTTCTCATTCCACACCTTACCATTCGAAGGCGTGGTAACGAAGCGCACGGTCTTGTCGTACATTGCGCGCATTTTTGATCCTTTGGGATTCCTCACCCCGCTCGTATGCTGGATGAAGATTTTTCTTCAGCAACTTTGGTTATCGCGGGTGCAGTGGGACGACGTTTTACCACCGCTTCTTGCTCAAAGGTGGTTGGACGCGGTAGCCGAGATCTGTCTTCTCTCGAACTTCCGAGTTCCACGCGCATTTCCTGCTTCACAAGGCATACATCGACTTGTAGGCTTTTGTGATGCCTCCGAGAAGGCCTACGCTGCGATACTTTACCTTCACACAACGAATCATGCAACTTCGCATATTAGTTTGTTGCGAGCAAGGAGTAAAGTATCCCCGGTCAAACCCTTGACCATCCCTAAGCTTGAACTCTCTGCTGCTTTGCTTCTAACGCGTGTGCTAAAAGATACTCTTCCCTCACTCAACACTCTTGTCGTGGAGTCAGTAACCCTCTACACTGATTCGACTATTGTGCTCGCGTGGCTTGCCACCCCTCCACATCGACTGAAGACATTCGTCGCCAACCGAGTAGTGGAGATACTCGACAACTCCACTCCTACTAATTGGGCACACGTGGATTCCGAAGAAAATCCCGCTGACTGCGCTTCTCGTGGAATACTGCCTTCTCAGCTCATGGAATACCCGTTGTACCTCTCGGGTCCTTCTTTTCTCAGGAGTCCCCATGCTCTGTGGCCTATCTATGTGCCACTCACTGATTTATTGTCTGAATTACCAGACATTAAGCCTTCCATGGTCACTTTGGCCACAACGGTCAAAGTAGATCCTCTCCTGGTGAATTTTCGAAAGTTTTCCACACTTCTCAAAGCACAACGGGTCTTTGGGTATGTAGTTCGATTTGCCCGTCTCTTATTGGCGAAACGATCCAAGATTCTCCCTCCTACGGGTTCTTTAAAACCTGTGGAGTTGCAAGACGCTCTTGAACTGATCATAAGAGTCACTCAAAACCACTTTTATGCAACCGAGATCAGCCAACTTGCCAAACAGGGACAGGTTCTATCCCGGATCGCTTCGCTGAAACCTTTTCTCGAACCCTCGGGCTTACTCAAGGTGGGCGGAAGATTGCGTCACTCTTCTCTTCCTGAAGAGGCTCGGTACCCAATCCTACTCCCCAAAGAAGCTCACCTCGCATCTCTCATTTGCGATGCCTTCCACCGAACATCGCTACATTCCGGCCCGAGAACGGTACGGGCGCTGATACAGCAGCGTTACTGGATCGTTTCTCTGCGCGGTTTGTTGAGGCAGCGCATACACCAGTGCATTACTCGCCACAAGTTTCGCGCAAAGCCTATGCAGCCTCCAATGGCAGATTTGCATTCATTCGTGTATTCTTTCTGTTCAAAGCACGCATTGGTGCTTTGATCATTTCTTCATGTTAACTTTCTTGTTGTTCTCTCTTTTTTCATTTTTTTTGAAAAGTCAGCGACCATTGGATAAAATGGTTGCGTTTTCTCCTCATTGAATCGCTCGGATCATGTGCGATTTCTTTGCTGTTCTCCGATCCAATTGGGAAGCAATCCAATTACTCGGTGAAAATCTTTTTGCTCACGTTGCCTATGAAGTTACAAGGCTTCTTACGAACAGTTTGCTGTTCTAATTTCATGTTCCTTATTTTCCGTATCGTTTACCTCAGCTTTAAAATGTTCATTTTGGTGGGCGGTATGTTAACGCCGGTCTTTTGAGACCAGCTAGCTCGTTTTCCCTAGTTTGTCATTTGAACATGAAATCATTCGTTCACGTCATGGAATGTTGTTTATACATTGCAAACCGTGTTTCTAGTCGACCTTCCTTTCTCATTGCTGGTTGGCTGGTGGGTTGTCACGCGATGTGCTGCATCCAATCACAGCTCGCCATTCTCGCGTTGCCTGAACCCGTCAGGCCTCGCAGCTCAGTTCTCTGCTATACTCGATCCAGACCGGACGTCTCGAAACGGCTCTCGTCGAGTATTCAGTTCTATCCCATACTCGATCCAGACCGGACGTCTCAAAACGGCTCTCGTCGAGTATCCAGTTCAGTTATCTTCTACATTTCCTTGAGGTCGGACGTACTTTTAGTCGCTCGTCAAGTGGGTGAATTCGGTCATATTCTCGACCAGCTCTTGTTGTGTGAGCATCTCCCGTCCTTCTCTACTTTGTTAGAGTTCGGACGTACTGTACATTATTTCGCATGTACGCAGTTGTTGTTTCTTTATTTTTCGTTCTTCTTGAGTCGTTAATAGGACCTCTTTCCATACTTTCTTGTTTCTAATTCTTCACATTGTTTTGGTCTTTATCATTTACGAAGTTGGTTGTTTTGTTTTCTCTCAAGCTTTTGTTTCTTGTTTATTCGAATGGTGTGCGGGGACACCACTCAGGTTTGATCTATTTTGTTTCGCTTTCTATTTATTCTTTGATTTGGTCAATAACAACGTCAAGTCGACGTAGACCAAATACGTATCGTTTTGGGGTGAGGCATAATCCGAGTTTGGATTATGCTCGCCTGATTTTTAATGCCAAGTCGGCATACGAATACAGTCCACTGGTCTCTCATCGCCATCTCTAAGATCGGCGGTAACAGGCCTAATTAAAACATTTTGGCATATCTCTCATTTTTTTATTTGTGCATTTTGTATAATGATGAACTTTACATCCGCTGTTAATGGAAAGAAGTGATCATTGCCCAAGAGACTTACTTCAAAGTGGAAGATATCAACATTCGTGTGTTTTATGTCTGGGTACATATAACAGAAACAGTCACAATGTGTTCCGGACGTAGCCTTGATTGAGGAACAATGATTTTGTATCAAGTTTCGACGTTATTAAAAAAAAAAATTGATTCAAATTCATTCGGGCAAGTAAAAATGAGGATTCGAAATAAAACTTGACTGATAAATCCCAACCGGCACAGTAGCTGAGTGGTTAACGCACTTGCTCCATGTGACCTGGGAGGTGAAGGGACATATCGGACCCTGTTCGATCCCCGCCACCGTCCATCTTTACAGGGTTTTTTCGTGGTTTCCCTCTGTAGTCTAGGCTAATGCCGAGATGGTTCCCATAATAGATAGATAGATAGATTTTATTCACAGTATACATTGAATACAATGTTATGTTCCATCATCAACTCAATGAGGTTTATAGAGTTTCCTTTTTATAAAGTTTACTCACACTACCTTCTTACAGAAATCGTCAGTATTATAAAATTCTTTTTCCAATAGATATTGTCTAACCTTTTTCTTGAAACAAAATAAAGACTTCAGAGTTTTGGCCACGACCACTTCCTTCCCACTATCCTTCCCATTACCCATAAAACCTTCATCTCATCATCCCATCATCTCATTAATCATCCATCCGACGCCAATAGATCTCAGTCATCATTACAGTGCGTCGTTAAAACACAATATATATATATATATATATATATATATATATATATATATACATATATATATATATATATATATACATATATATATATATATATATCTATATCTATATATATATATATATATATATATATATATATATATTATATATATATATAAATATATATATATATATATATATATATATATATATATATATATACATATATATATATATATATATATATATATATATATATATATATATATATATATATATATATATATATATATATATATATATATATATATATATATATATATACATATATATATATATATATATATATATATATATATATATATATATATATATATTTAAATATATATATATACATATATATATATATATATATATATATATATATATATATATATATATATATATATATATATATTTATATATATATATATATATATATATATATATATATATATATATATAATATATATATAAATCCCAACGATATCAAGCCATTCCGATATTATCGACTTTATTTATCGATTACTATCGACTATCGTTAAACTGCATCACAGCAATCTCTCTGGAGCACGAACACGACCATTTTATTAATTCTATCAGGTAGCTATTCGCCATTAGAAGTACCAACAGATCACGCTGGTAAATTCCAATATGACTGGAGTATAGCGACCACCATTGTTAGTTTAGAAGCAAATTCGTGATCAAAAGCAGAGTGGCTGACATCTGGTGACGTTTCAGTGAACTGGGCGGAGGCAGATACTTTCAAATTATATATTATTATTTCATTATTATCATTATTATTATGTTTTATTATTTATATTGTTTATTTTTCATATTAATTCGTATGGAAAACAGTAAAAACAATATCTAATACCGACCCTGTTCAACAAACTTCCACCTGATTTATTAAATTTACAAAAACTATCTGGTGTAAAAATTGAGATAAAAAAATGGATTTGGCAAAGTTGTATCTTATAGTAAATTATCATCTTGAAATTTAAAAAATCTAATGCTATTATCATAGCAATATCTTTATGACAAGGTCAATATGTTTTATTCATTATTAAAAGCTAAGTGAAGGAGTTTTTCATTTGTTTAATTTGTTATATTAAGTCAACAAGCTGCTATATCCAGACATTTCTTGTGATGTATATTTTTGTATGACAACATATAATTAGTAGACCCACAGACAAGTCTGTTTCGACTTTGTGGGTCTACGATATTTGTAGAGAACTTATATTTTGTGAAATAAAAATAATTTTCTCAAAAATAAAAAGATTCATTTTCGTTTTGTTTTGTTCTGACCTTGAATATGCTTTTCTATATTCTAAATTATTCTCTTAGAATCACTTCAAATCTAAACATTCCTTTAAATTTCCATTAAACGTATTCCTTTCTTACATCTTAGTCTGAACTTTACATATATTATATATTATTTTTAATTTTCAACCCACAGATGAGCCTTCCCAGGCTTTGTGGAGATGTTATTGTTGTGATGATTGGAGATGTTGTGGTTCCATGTTATTTTGTTCAATAATAAAAAAAAAAAAATTATCATCATCAATGCTCAACTGAATCAATACAGATCAATCATAATTATAAGTCATTACGCCGATCGATGGATAATTCTGGAAACTGCGAAACAATAATTCACGAGAGAACATAATTATAGTAAATCATATGATGAAAAGCGGAATGATTAAATAAACGCACAGACGAATTCCTTGAAAAAAAAAAAAAAAATTATTATTCATACATCAGCTTTGAACCACTGGTCCGGTGGCAGTTCATTCTTTATACTAGTCCTTATTTCAACAATTTCCATCTCAAGTTAAGATTAGAATGAAAAATAAGTGGAACAAAAAGTGCAGTGAAGTGTAAATTATGAATGTAGCTCTATAGATTTGATAGAATAGTGTTGAATGCAGAGAATGTTGGTAACGTTTCCATCTTGTCTTGGGAGAGATTGTTTCAGAGGCGAATGGATCCACCAGGAGAAGATTGGAGGCCTATGTTGGTGTTATGTCTTGGTAGGTTCATCTTGAGGATGTGGTTATTTCGTCCAACGAGTTAGATTCAGTGAGCCGGGATGTTGTAGTCAAATATACAAATTTTGGTATTTAATATACAAATATTAATACACAAATTAATTAATGTGTAATTAAAATTTTTTTTTTTCTTATTGGTCACATACACTGATACAGAAAGAAAAACACAATTAAAACAATAAAACATCGATAAAGCCCTTCAAAAAAGGCTTACTGTGGGTTGAAATAGTGAATTATAAGTACAATTCAAATTCGGACGTATTTCTCGAACATTAAAAATAATAAAGTGGTTGAAGTAGAAAGAAAAAAAGAAAAACATTTAGTGATTTGTTACATTCTACTTACGAAGTGTGAGGTTTCTTTGATCACTATCGATTAAGCAATCAAGGTACATCAAGTAACGAAAAAACTAGACAGTTGTACAAGATTGTAAGAAAAAAATAATTACATGAAAATCAGTATTAAGACACTTTGATCAGAGAAGTATTTTGGCTAAAAACATTCAGCCTATTTTAATTGAATACACAATTGAAATTACTGGAATTATTAATCATTAAAATTACAATATTATTCACAAATATAATGTGTGTAAGCATACAACAACATGACATCTAGGCCTAACTGCCTCCGGACGCCCAAATCGCCCACTTCGACAGTGCTGCCGCCTGGTTTGCTTTCAATCACGAATTATGTTCAAATGACATCAAAACCTGATGTTAATGTAAAGAAGTGCCCAAGAGACTTGATTCAAAGTGGAAGATATCAACATTCTCGTGTTTTGTTAACTCTCAATACCAATGCTGGTAATGTCCGGATATATATCACAGAAACGGGTTTCCCTTAAAATATGTTCTGGACTTACGGGAACTGAAAGACTTCTATATGCGGGGAAAAATCATGTCCGGGGCCCGTATTCACAAAAAGTCCCATCTTTAGTACGTCTCAAGTTAGGACCATTTAACTGAGTTAAGACCAATATTGGTCCCAACTCAGTGAAATGGTCTTAACTTAAGACGACCAATATTACCAATATTAGGACCAAATATTAGGAGAGCTAGGACCAATATTGGTCTCAACTCAGTGAAATGGTCCCAACTTGAGACGAATAATATCACCAATATTAAGACCAAATTTAAGGAAAGTTGGGACCAATATTGGTCCCAACTCAGTGAAATGGTCCCAACTTGAGACGAATAATATCACCAATATTAAGACCAAATATAAGGAAAGTTGGGATTCAGTGAAATGATAAGACGTACCAAAGATAGGACTCTCTGTGAATCCGGTTTCAAACAGTCAAAATGGGGTCGTAACATCGTCCCTTGTGGTGCCCCGTCAAAACGATCCCAATTTCAATCCCCAGTCTTGCATCATTGGGGAACAATGATTTTTATCAAGTCTCGATGTTATTAAAAAAAAATAAAAAATCATGGTTCTGGTGTCGTTTACCTCAGAATTGAGTTATTTCACTCAAGTCAAGTATTTCAATTCCAGATGGTCACTTATCAACAAGTGTCATGACCGCACTTAGGTCGGTCTAGTAGTCAACTTCTTCACCACATCGATTGATAATTATTAACGAGCATCTCTTCACGTTGCAAATAATTGTGTCTACTGCTGAGATAGGTGAAGGTTACGAGCGATCGTCCCCCCTAGTCTACATCACTAGTGCACGGGTGGTTCGAGCCTTCATTTCTCGTGTGTAACTTGTAACTGAGAGATGAAGGTTCCGAGCGACCGTCCCCCCTATTCCACATCACTAGCGCATGGGTGGTTTGAGCCTTCATCTCTCTGTGTAACTTGTATTTACGACAGATGAAGGTTCCGAGCGGATGTCCCCCCTATCTCACACCATTAGCGCCCGGGTGATTCCAGCCTTCATCTCTCCTGTGAAATTTTTATCTACGACAGATGAAGGTTCCGAGCGGATGTCCCCCCTATCCCACACCACTAGCGCACGGGTGGTTCGAGCTGACATATCTCGTAAATACAGATATTGTAATTGATATACCAATAGATATTCATAGTGGAGGAAAATCACTTGATAATTTATTTTCACTAGAAGAAATTAAATAAGGAATTATCGATAGTTAAAACTTGAAATAGAGAGCATTTCTTGTTGTAAAACGATTATTTATGGATTGTACGTCGGTATTTCTTGTGAATTCTCCGGCATTACTATCGACTATCACAATTATAATGGATTCGAAAAGACTGACAAAAATATGTAATGGAGATGTACTTTTACTAAATATATATTCAACACTATTCTATCAAATCTATAGAGCAACTTTCAAAAATGACACTTTGCTACACTTCTTGTTCCACACATTTTCTTCTACTCTGAATTTGGAATCGAAATTGCTGAAATAAGGACTAGTATTTACAATCAACTGCCACCAGACCAATGATTCAAAGCTGTTATATGGATGAATAAATTCAAGAAGATGAATACATATATATATATATATATATATATATATATTATTTATATATATATATATATATATATTATATATATATATATATATATATATATATATATATATATATATATATATATATATATTATATATATATATATATATATATATATATATATATATATATATATATATATATATATATATATATATATATATATATATATATATATATATTTATCGTGAACAGAATCGAGTTATGTCAACGTTAGGAGGTGGAAAAAAGACTGTCCGTGAAACACCAATGTTCTGATCATAAGTCCTGTGATCAAGCTAATGATTTCTAATCTTCTCTGAAACTAGTGGAGTTAATATCGTCTTTATTCGTTGAAATGTAGTTTCGAGGTTATGATGTCTTTTAACTATTTTTTTTTTTCAATAACATCGAAACTTGATACAAAATCACTGTTCCCTAATTAAGGCTAGGATGAAAGATAGGATCGTTTGGACGGAGCACAACAAGGGCGATCTTACCACCCCATTTTAAATGTTTATAACCAATGAACTTCAACACCAGGACTGTGCTGTTGGTGACCATAAATTTGCTAATTAACTA
>OZ023339.1:13931806-13954306 GCA_964007535.1 Brachyptera risi | reverse complement strand
GAAGCAGTGGCTTGCAAGTCAATTTTGTTTTTTTGATATTTTTTGTTTCTAAACCATAACAACGAGGTATATTGTTGTATAAATCATGTAAACATTCATTATATATTCTTTGAGAAAGGTTTAAACCACAGCCTTCTTTATTCAGATCATTCTTCTCTGATACTGCCCTTTCACTCGGGGTATGCTTCCCATGTTGACCGATGTCCAATTATTTTAGTTCACAAAATCGCCGATGGTGCCGTTGTTTCCAGACCATGACGTCACTTTCCAAAGATGTTCGAGTAAATCGGTTTGTTTGAAGTGTCATATCTGCGAAGATACCAATAACTTTGGGAATTTCCGTAGGATAATTTAAATTACGCACGCATTCTATTAGGCCGTGACTTCGCGAGTTCACCAACTAGTAACTTTGTTTATGATAATAAATGATATGAAAGATTTTATTCAATAATATAATGAATCCGGAATATCACCGGGACAAGTTCTTGAATGATGTTCATTGCTTGGGTCAACATAAATATCGTTCACGTCTAAATCTGGGTAAGCCTATAGGCCCTCGCCAAAATGTAGATATGACATAACCTCAATAACGTCGCAAGAGATTGACAGAATATTGTGACAAGAATGACAGTTGAAAAGAATGACAATTGTTCGAAGTTGGAACTTTAGATACCAGGGCGCAGTACATACCAGACCATGACGTCATTTTTGCCTGCGCGAGCAAATATGCGCGAACCCGTCCAAATAGCCCGAGTGAAAGGGCAGTATAAGAAATGAATGATTTGAATAAAGAAGGCTGTGGTTTAAACATTAAAACTGAAACGTTAGATAATCCAAGGTTTTTCACTTAACCTATATTATAATTCAATTCATACACGACGGAAATAACCCTCGAATGATGCCATTTATAAATATATATAAATATATATATATATATATATATATATATATATATATATATATATATATATATATATATATATTATATATAAAATATATATATATATATATATATATATATATATATATATATATATATATATAAATCCACTTATTTATATTTCATAAAACTGGACCTTGGTGTGATGTCTGACGATATTTTGTGCACTGGTTTTGTGGGTTGTTATTTTGTTATTTTTGTTATTTTTCCACCGGCTTTCCTTTTATCCACACTCATCATCCCTGTCCCATTAATCATCCATCCGACGCCAATAGATCTCAGTTATTATCACAGCGCGTCGTACTAGACCCGATATTATTATCATTATCATTATAGGATCTTTTTCGCTGGCGAAATTTGGGAGAACCGTTCTTACATTTTATCAATTTAGAACATAATTCACATGCATTTCACAAACGAAATTAAATGCACGGTAAACACAAAAATAATACAGAGGGATACATACACATTTACAGTTGTCGTACACACAGAGGTATATAAACATTACGTAAATTTACAACACATTTACTGTAACAATATAATTATAGTATAATATAAATGAATCAATAAAATATAACCGTTATTATATGTAGCCGTTAAGAATAATAACTTCGTGCCAGTTTTTCTCTCACCTCATTTTTTGATGTCACCTTCCGTAGCTTTATCAACAAAGACACCGCTCTAGAAATAGGAGTCATTGTTGGGCGTTGGGGTGCTTAGCATTAGGGATGAGTTTTTGTGGATGTCTTTTCCATTTCAACTATTAGTAGACAACTCATTTTTAATTCTGACATGGTTTATTAATACATGTAATCATGTTTTAATGAAACCGTAAATGATTACAAATACGAAAACTTTTTGTATCTGCTCATTCGTCTCCCAAATAACCTAGCTGTTGGTGGGAGTCATCGAGTAGGTAATAATCATGATGATTAGAATTGTAGAAAAATATCGCATTTATTATCAGTTCTCGTAAATTTTTTATTTTATTTTTTTTTTCAAGTTTTTTTTCTATTATCATAACGACACATCATGAATGTTTCAAAAACTATTCATTTACATGATTATTCATGTTATTCATGTGAAATATAGCATTTAGTAGCAAATAACTAAAAACAGGAACTGCAAACTCTGGATCACCAACTGAGGAAGAAAGTCATCAGAAGTGGATAATATAACTAATGATCAGTAACTAATTATTAATGTCAAAGTTTCAGAAAAGTTAATCGTTACCGCGGCTGAAGTAAGATGGATTACTTAAGAGGCCGCAGGCGCTCGTATTTCACGCCGCAAACTCTCACGGCCGTAATTTGTGTGATATCAATATGATTGTTCTTGCATTCTGTTAATAATTGAAAAACGAAGGTTACCATAAATACAGAATTTTGAATAAAAAATGTGTGATATTCCAAATTATTCAAATGGAAAATGGAAAAATTTCTAATTTAAGAAAACCTAGATACATATATTTTAATACCAAAAAAAAAAAATAGAATGTGAAATATATTAAAAGTGTGAGCTAGGGAATTAACGGCATTTATGTGAATCTGAGTTCGGCGGGCTAGTCTATGGGTCGCGCCTAGCACACGATGCATGTTAAACTCGAGTCTGAAGCGAGCGAACAACGAGCCCGTGTAGCGCGCCTGCGGCCTCTTAAGAGCCCGCATCTTAGACATATTTACAGGGTGCACTTTCGCCACAGATATCTCAAAAACTACAAACACTACGGACTTGCGGTAAAATGCAATAAATGAACAATACCTTCACAATTAGATATGCTTAATCGAAAATTGAAGAATAATTTCATTATGGAGCAATAATTGAATCAAAATGTGCCTAATTTGATGATTTGTATTGCTTAATTCCCGGTTACCAAATGACAGTAAAAATAAATTACAAACGCACATCCTTAAGTTCAACCTTGCTTATCAATATTTGACATTCTGATTTGCCTTTTATTCTACAGTTTTCTCAATTTCCTTGGCCGAAATGTGTAATGTGACTAGATTTTGTCCAAATTATGAAATAAAAAACTACCCCATCTAGCGGTAGTTACTGAAACTCTTCCAATATTGCCCTTTTTTCACTTTTCAACCCACAATTAAACTTTTAAACGCTTATCAAACTTGGGTCGAGCATTTCGAAGAGAAACATTCTCAGCTAAGATGGATTACTTAACAACGGAAATCACACATTATCTGAACATCTTCAGTTACACATTCTCTTGGACTTCCAGTCTGAGGTAGGAAGTCGTTCGAACACCACTCATTGTGTATAGACATTCGAGGAAACAGGTAACATAATAATAATAATGAAATCATTTTTATTCTCAATTCAAATTCAAATGAAACAACAAAATTCAAATATGCATACATGTATACAGCCAAGAAAAAGAAGTTGTATAATTAGGGCCTATATCGGCTGAAACCAAAAAAATGTAATATTTAATAAAGTTTTACTTGGAAAATAAAGAATCGAGAAATCCGCGTAAGAGCGTGACTCTTGTGTGCGGACAGACATTTTTAAATGAGTATTATGATTCTTATCTTATCTTCTTTTCTTATGAGTATGACGAGTATGATGATTGTTGAGTAACAATTATTTCAAACTTGACATTTGGTTTCTTCAGTCAATTTTATATTCAAATACACTTTTCAGGATCAATATTTCATACGATTCAGCTCAATATCTTGATAATCGTGAACATTATCAGGAAAAAGATGAATGTGGCTCTGAAAAGGCATTCATAATGAGAAATAGTGGAATTGGATACGATGTCAAATGAATCAAACCACCATAAAACCGGCACAGGTAACTGAGTGGTAAGCGCACTTGCTTCGTGTGACCCGGGAGGTGAAGGGACATATCGGACCCGGTTCGATCCCCGCCACCGTCCATCTTTACAGGGGTTTTTCGTGGTTTCCCTCTGTAGTCTAGGCTAATGCCGGGATGGTTCCTATAATATAGGCCACGACCGCTTCCTTCCCACTATCCTTCCCACTACCCATAAAAACCTTCATCTTATCATCCCATCATCTAATTAATCATTCATCCGACGCCAATAGATCTTAGTAATCATTACAGTGTGTCGTTAAAACCCAATAAAAAAAATCAGAAAAGATATCGAAAATTTATATCCTCGTGAGTTGTGACGTATTTGGATTTGATAGTCTATTCCATTAATGCTAAATTTCTACATCTCTACTGATGATCTTACGCATTTCGTGTTGTCACTCTTGTTTATTGTTCAACGTGAGAATAACAACCAATCCCATCACTCCAGCATTGACGAAAGATATACTATCAAGACAAATCACTCGTATGACTGAACAAAAATGAGTCCACCTGCACACCATAATTCCCCTCGCCTATACATCTGAATTTTTTATTTTTTTATTCTTTACAAAATACATTGTTTGAACAGTTTTAGCAACAACCTCAGTAGTACTCACGATAGTAGAGATTATTATTAATTTTTTTTTTTTAATAACATCGAAACTTGATCCAAAATCATTGTTCCCCAATCAAGGCTATGGATGAAAGATAGGATCGTTGGGACGGGGCACCACAAGGGCGATCTTACCACCCCATTTTGATTATTTAAAACTAATGGTCTTCAACACCAGGACTGCGCTGTCTGTGACCATAATTTTTCGCCGTAGATAAAAGTCTTTCAGTATAAACACACGAATGTTGATATCTTCCACTTTGAACTAAGTCTCTTGGGCAATGATCACTTCTTTTCATTGACAGCAGATGTAAAATTGATCGTTATACAAAATGCACAAATTAAATTAGTGATAGGCCTATAATGTTATAATTAGGCCTATCGCTCTACTAATTAATGGTCGTGGCCAATTAGTACTTCATCCAAGCATTTGCTTCGAGGACTGTGGGAAACCACGAAAAACCAAGTCAGGATGGAACATTATCACAGATATCATATATGGAGATTATCACATAATTCATTAAAAAGATAACTACATTCCTAAGAATACTTCAACATTATAAAATGCATTTTCTATCAGAAAACTCTTCAACTGCGATTTGAATTGTGGAATAGTGCTCTGCTTCTTTATGTTCTTTATGTTTCTTCATGCTCTTTATGTTATTTGGCAGCTTGTTAAATAATCTTATACTGACAATGCTGTGTACAAAAATTAGTATCTATGCTCGCCATTGGAAGAACGGCCCTGGGAATTGCTCGGTAGCAGCACAATCCAGCATGCCTGTGACGTTATCTAGCAAACTATTAGTACTATACAGTCAAGAGAATCAAAAGAGAATGGGTGGCATCTTTTGGCACCTCGAGCATCGAATGCGTTACCTGATGAAATACAAATTCGAAATGAGAATGATTTCAAAACGGAATGTACAAAATTTCTACCACAAATTCGAAGCGATAATAAATATTTCTCCCAAAAACTGGATCATTTTATTATCAATTTGATCATTCTTCATTACATTTATATAATTTAGTTCCCATTACCGCTTCTTTTTCATTATATTCCTTTTTCCCATGAATGTTTAATATATATAAAAAAAATCTGTGATAAATTCACTGGGAATATTTTGTCATACTTGTGATTGACCAATGTAGATGGGCGTGACTCATACGAAGCAGGGGAAATTTTAGATACCTTGATTGGTTATTTCCCTATTTTCCCTGCTTCACTGTCCACTTGATTGGTTTTTATATTTTGTGACATCACGAGGCCGACGATCTACATCGGTCAGTTATATTGTTACAGTGCATTTGTTGCATGCTTACATAATGAATGTTTATGTCATGAATGAATGTTTATGTCAGGAATGAATGTTTACATAATGAATGAATGTTTATGTCATGAATGAATGTTTACATAATGAATGAATGTTTATGTTATGAATTTGCTGTGTGTTTACATTGAATAACATGAATGATAATATCTCTGTGTCTATACGACAACTGTGTGTATTTATGTATCCGACTGAATTCTGTTGTATTTTTCGTGTATTTGATTTTGTTTCAGAAATATATGTGAATTATGTTTCAAACTTGTTAAGTATAAGAACGGCCCGGCCGAATTTCGCCAGCAATAAAGATATTATGATAATAATAATGGTGTAATGAGAAAAGTGGGGTAAAAACTTGAAAATATAACCCTGCTGAATTTCGCCAGCAATAAAGATATTATGATGATAATGATGTTGAAGAAAAAATTGGGGTAAGAACTTGAAAATATAAATCAGATAAATATTAACAATTGGTGACATGTCTTGGAAGTATATCATCGTCTATCACACCAGTCTTCACCCGATAGATCTACCTTGACTGCATTTAAATTCACTAAAGTGCAAGCGAAGTGCAATATGAATGCATTTACAAATTATATACTAATTGGCAGGCATTTAAAATACTAATAAACAATTACATCAATGCATTTTCATACTGCACTTTCATATTGCATTTATGTGCACTTTTTTTATGTATGTGTCTTTATGAGCTCCCCATTATAATATGCTAGAGATGGAAATATAAATGTATGTACTTGTATCTGTGATAGATGAAGGTTCCGATCGACCGTCTCCCCTATCTTATACCATTGTAGCTCGGGAGGTTTCACCCTTCATCTCGTGGATATTATCAGTACGTACTTGTGCCCAAGATAGATTGAAGTTCCGATCGACCGTCTCCCGTATTCCATGGCAATAACGCTCGGGTGGTTCGGGCCTTCATCTATCGTCGGCACAAGTTTATAACACATTCCTGTAAGAAAATTGCCGCCGTTTTAAAGAACATTATTATAAGAAATTTAATTTATTTAAAAAATATTGCGGAGTTATTTTATGTTTCCGAGCTCATTAAGTCCTTTAAAAAGTATCATGAAGAATTTTTTCCAAGGATTTTATTTTAATTGTTAATTTAATATGATATTTTTCCATAGAGTTGAAAAGTATCGAAGAAGAATGTGAGTACCTCACACAAGTGTGATCGTTTTGAAATATTACTCTGTGAGAATATTTTTTTAGATGAATTTTGTAGACTTTTTTTTTGTGGATAATTTTTTGAAATATGAGATTGGAATGTCAGCTTTGAAAGATTTTATTTTGATATTTAGAAATCATCTGTATAACTATCATCCATCAACGTTTACATTCATTTTATTCTCTCAATTATTATCAACACTGTCATACATTTCGTATGTTTTTTATCGTTGATTATGCCTATTTTATATCATTCCATTATCCAGTCAATTCATTTTGTTCCACCATTTAATTTACCATGTATTCTATATTGATTGTTGTCCTGTACACTTTTGGAGTCAGGGACCAATGAGGGTTTATTGGAAAAGCGGAGCGAAGACTCAATTTCACCATACCCGAAAAAAAATGCCTTTTTTTTTTGTTCACGCTCCACAGGTCAAACAAAAATTCAAAATCAATTCAAACTTGGCATACACAAGTATCCCCATCTAATTTGATACTGTATAGTTTTGAGGCGTGATCGGTTGAACCACTTCTGAGAAAACGCATTTCAAAGTTTTCAAAAATCCCATAAGAATAATTCGGAGAAAAATCGTGATGAAAAATTTCATACGAGATCATTCAAATTCCCAGAGAATTTGAATATATAGTATTGATACACATTATTCCGAACTTTTACTCAAATTTGATCAGGCGTTCTGATGTGAAGAATATATATGATGTAATTTTTGTGAATCACTCAAAGCTATCAAGATACCAATTAAATTCAAGCCACAGGTGTCACCACTTAATGGAAAACGATTTAAACAAGACCTTCTTTATCAACATAGAAATTGATAAGGAAAAATAAGATGGCAGTGATGCAATGGTTTGGATCTCAAGGTGTATATATATATATATATATATATATATATATATATATATATATATATATATATATATATATATATATATATATTTATATATATATTTATAATAACCAATCCAAAGATGAGTTGATATGTTCCAGCTCATCCATCAACGCGGCAACAAATAACGCGTTTGCCTAGTATATATGATATATACTGATACTGGATATAAGTATCACTGAGAATGGAGTTCTGAACTTTCTTTCGGAAGACCCGGGTTCGATTCCCGTCATGGTAGACCATCCTGGCTGAGATACATCTTGGTACATCTCTGTCGCTAAGGTGACCCAAGTCTCCATGGGACAAAACTCTTCCGCCAGGGTGAATGCACAGATGTGAACGATAATGAAATTTGAGAAGTACAGGACGAAAAATTAATAAATACATCACTAGATGCAGTCAATATTTGTCGAAAATGCCAATGAGTCGGATTTCATAACAACATAGTTGGAAAGATCAGTTGTATGTAACAGTAACACTCGATATTTTTGTCATCGATTTTCACCTCACAGCGTACCGTTACATACAAATAACAAGTAACATATTGTGAATGTTCATTATGGATCGACAGTATTTTATAAGATACTTCTTTGAATGGTGTGAAGCAGTTTCACTACAATATGTTCATCAGGAAAGTTACTGCAATCGTTTATATTCTATATTGACACTAATAATGTAGCATATAAACGATTGCAATAACTTTCCGTTTGTTGTGAAACTGCTTCACACCATTCAGAGAAGTATCTTATAAAATACTGTCGATCCATAATAAAAATTCACAATATGTTACTTGTTATTTGTATGTAACGGTACGCTGTGAGGTGAACATCGATGACAGAAATATCGATTGTTACTGTTACATACAACTGATCACAAATTTTCAGAATTTTCCTCATTATCATTTTCCCCATTTTTTTTTCATCCCATCTTATTTTTTTTTTGTTTCTTGCACTGATCAATGCATTGATAATATTGATATATAATAAATCCTCCTGGCGGAAGCTTCTCGCCCTATATTGACTAGGTACATCTTAAGAGTTTCGAGTTAAGTTCACTTACGACATCAGCATTGCACATGTATGAGGACCTCAGCCATCCTAATACATTATTCATCAATTTGCATACATTTTCTATTCTCACAATAAATAAATAGAGAATACATTCCTATAAATAACAGACCCAGCTCAAGCAATACCAGTCCTCATTTCATATCATATTATTCGCCACGTTCCTTCTGTAAATTATCCAATTCATTACAACATTATATCATAAAATAGAAAGATAGAAAAAAAATTCTATTCTGTCTTAATATTGTATACCCCTGTAACCGGGCAAGGTCTTAGTACCAGCAGGGGTCGACTCTTGTGTGATGTGATATATAACCGTTTGCATCGGTCGAGCCAGCGAGGCTGGGTAGGCAAGCTGTGACCGACCGAGTCGTCGTAGCATCCACAATCGAAACCACCGTGATAATATAGCATTGACGCGGATACACCCGATCGTTACATTCTAGTGTTGAATGATGAAGGATCGAAACGGGTGATGGTTGATGGTGTAAGATTGAAGGAACGGTCGGTTGAAATGTGAAATGTTGTGTTATTTTTGTGTTCGCTTGCATTCTTTATCTTCACTGTGGATCTGAATAGGTTGGAGAATAAAGTTTCATGGATTTTTGATTGTGTATTAATAAAAATGTTCATTTTATCGTTGTGACATTTTGTTTTCTATTTTAATAATTTTTTCTTCCAGCTTATTTGAAATAACGGTGAAAATTTACGTGGGGAATGAATCTTGAATTATTTACCGTTGGTAAATTAAATTATGCTAATTTTTTTCAAGTTTGAATGAGGATAGTGTAACTTTGTGGGTTATTCATAATAATGTTATCATTCAATTGAGTAGTTCAGTTCCATGAGATAGAATTCGAACTTCGATTTATACAGATATTTCTGATTGAATCTCAAATTTGAAAACAAAGTCCCTGAGGAGGATAAGTTAGGTTCGTTCGGACGGAGCACAACAATAAAACAATCTCACCATCACATTTTGATTTGTTTTTGAATTCATATAATTATGAATCTGTGTTGAATAGAATCTGAGTCATGGCATATATAGTTAGCAACGACCCTTAATGATAATCAAATGAGAATTGATCAAGAGTCCAAGGGAGTCAATTTATTCATTCATTTTTTTTTAACTACATCAAAACTTAATACAAAATCATTGTTTTTCAATCAAGGCTGAGGATGAAAGATGGTAGTGTTTTATTTAGAAATTCAATTTAGTGAAATATCACTTTTTTTGTGATATCTTCTGAAAGGTATGAGACATCAGAATTCTAATACGCAAGAAACACAGATAATTAAAATGGCTTCAAGATGATATAAGTTATAACTATTCAAGTCATGTCGCGTAACTGTACAGCTTGAAAATGTTTTTTAACTGTATACGCTTGACAGTTATGCAACATGACTTGAATAGTCATAACTTATATCATCTTGAAGCTCTTATAATTATCTGTGTTTCTCGCTTATTAGAATTTTGATATCTCATACCGTTCAAAAGTTATCACCAAAAAACTGATATTCTGCTAAATCGACTCTCGTGGACTCTCAATATGAAGAGTTACACGATAATAGTAATGATGATGGATTGGGTGGAAGAATATTACAATGCCAAAAAAATAATCTGGAATGAATATCCAGTGAAAAATTAATGGTAGAAAATAATGAGGGGGTACCCATATAATCTGTTAAATGGAGATAATTTGAATTTTTTTTTTTTTAATTTTCATTGGTCACATACACTGATACAGAAATAAAAACACGATAACAGCAAAACAACATCCACAAAGCCCTTTAAAAAAGGCTCAACTGTGGGTGAAAATAGTGAATCAAAGGTACAATCCAAATTCGGATGTATTTCTCAAACATTAAAAATAATAAAGTGGTTGAAGTAGAGAGAAAAAAAGAAAAACATTGAGTGATTTGTTACATTCTACTTACGAAGTGTAAGGTTTCTTTGATTGATATCAATATTGAGTTAAACGACGAACTGTAATGATGACTACGATCTATTGGCGTCGGATGAATGGCTAATGAGATGATGGGATGATGAGATTGAGTTTTTTCATGTAATGGAAAATATAGTGGGAAGGAAGCGGTCATGGCCAATATTGTTAGGAACCATCCCGGCATTAGTCTAGACTAGAGAGGGAAACCACGAAAAACCCCTGTGAAGATGGATGGTGGTGGGGATCGAACCAGGTGCGATATGCCCCTCACCTACCGGATCACATGATGCAAGCGCAAACTTACCAACTGAGTTGCATGTGCCGGTGAATGATAATGAAGAAACTCAAAATAGAGAAAATTACTTCAAAATTCAAATCAAAAATCAGTCAAATATCTATCACAACCTATTGGAAGCATATTTTAGTCAGCCCACACACAAGAATCTTTCTTATGCGGGCTTCTACTTCAATATATTTAATATCGATGCAAAACAATACGAATACATCAGTATCAATTGTCCCAACACAGTACCAATTAGATGAGTGTATTCGATTATTTCGATCGTGTTTAGATGTATCGATTTGCAAAGTGTTTATGCGACAGGTTGCAGGTTACTATAAATATCAACAAGTTGCAGGTGAGGTTTTTGAACGTTTGAAGTAATCCAAGGTCCGTAGATGTAAATTGAGCTGACAAGTTATTTTTCATTCTAGATTTCCATACTTCAAAGCTCATCTCACAACGCGCATCCCGCGTTTTCCTAGTTAAAATAATTATGTATTGTTCTGTATTGTGTTCGTGTGTTGTAGAGCGCACATAATGTAGAAGTTGTAGAATAGAATGATATCAAGATGAAAAATGAAAATAACTTTCGGCGACACTGATGATGCGATGGCAATCGATTCAGCTGAATGTGGGTTTTTGGTGACAACTTTCGAACGGTATGAGATATTCTCATTCTAGTGCGAAAGGAGAACAGATATTTTGATACCCTCAAGATGATATAAGTTTAAAAGTGTTCAATTAATTTCGTATGATTCTCACAGCACTTGATACAAAAAAACATATATTTCAGCTGTATATATGATATAAATATATATATATATATATATATATATATATATATATATATATATATATATATATATATATATATATATATGATAATTAAACTTCTTGGATACGATCCAATATCGAGATATATGGTGAAATAGAGTCACAAGGATCAGTGGTAGTGTATAATCGTTACACCTTGGGTGAACCTAAGCCCCCTATAGGGCTAGTCCCCTCGAAAGTATCGTGAGTCTAAGTATAGTTATGTCGAAGAAGTAATACCTCGGTAGCTTAGTGGTAGAGCACCTGCCCGGCAAGCAGAAGGTCCCGGGCTCGAATCCCGGTCGAGGCGTATCTTTTTCGACATAACTATAAAATCCCATATATATATATATATATATATATATATATATATATATATATATATGGCCAGAAAGGTTGCCACACGGACACAGTATAACATAATTTATGAAAACAATGCATTATTCCAAAAAAAGGAGAGAATTAAATGTGAGAAAATATAATGGAGACCTTATTTTAAAAAACTCATTCGTATTAAAAAACCTGAGAATCAAGAGTTATATAAAACAAATGTATTTGAGAAAAAAAATGAAAAATAGAAAGGAAATAAGGGTGAGTTTATGAAAAAAAAAAACGCGAATATAAATTGACACTAAAGTAAGAACAGAAAATCAAATCACATGTTGGCCGTTTGAATGATTTTGTAGAATGGTAATCGATGAATGATTTGAATTTAGTATGTATACACATTTATGATTAAATTGTTGTTCATATATATGATTCAAATTTTATTCATCCAACTTATCTGAATGAAAAGTAATGCATGGCAATCGTAAGAAGATACAGTAATTCAAATGCAGATCAGAGCTGAAATTGAACACGGCATTGTCGTTCTAATAGACTCCAAAATACTATCTCACTTAAAACTCATATTGAGACGGGTGATCCAGTGACTAGCACACTGAACCGTCATTCAGGTGACAGGGCTGGATGCAAATGTAACCAGTGGCGTGAATATTTTCGCATCGGTCCTCAATTGTCCATGTTAAACAGTGTTTCAGATGTCCCCACTCACAAGTACCTTTGTCCGGCTGTTCATTCTGCCTGTTGTCCCCCTCCTTAACACGAGTCACATAAGCTGACGGTTCGGGACACCCACTCGTGACGTGTTGTACAACGGTGAGACGTCCGCTCGTCGACCACCAACACGTGGCGATTGCAGTATATCTTATTTTCCTCGAGTCGGTATGTAAATCGATCAAGTGTTTCTTACTACTGTCCGGGTACACTCTCGGCGATAAGTTAAATGTGAACTGTGTTCTTGGTTTATTCATTTTGGAAATTGATAATGGTATATATATATATATATATATATATATATATATATATATATATATATATATATATATATATATATATATATATTCATATATTCGGTTTTAACGACGCACTATACTGAAGGCTACGATCTATTGACGTCGGTGGATGATGAATGAAATGATGGTATGACGAGATGAAATGTTATTTTATAAGGTGTTTTGGATGGTGGGAAGGAGTCAGTCGTGGCCTGTTGTTAAGTTACCATCCCAGTATCAACCTGAACAACAGAGGGAAACCACGAAAAACCCCTGTTAGGTTGGTCGACCATGGCGGGAATCGAATCCCGGTCTCCCAAATTATGGTTCAGTGTGCAACCACTCGGCCACGCGTCTCGATTTTGATAATGGTGAGCGATGCTTTCTTGAAGCTGTTTCATTCACTATATGCAAAATGAGAGAAACTTTTTTTTTCTGTCAAATAACTGTATTATAGAATTATGGAATGTTCCGTCTGATTGGAATCATCACCTTCTCCATGTTATAGCATTTCAATGCTCAAGCATGTATCTTTTTTCCAGTAATTTATCGTGGTTCGATTTTTTTTTTGAATTTAGTTCACCTGCATACTTCTTCCGTGACAAACTTGTGAATTTATGCTGTAATTTTCCTCGTCTCTTATGTTGTGTGTGTGTGTTTGTGTGTGTAGTTTAATAATGTTTGTAATTACCAGTCAAACCCCAATAAGGTCTTGTGTATATAAGAGATGTGAATTTTGTTCGTCAAAAATTTTTCTCAACGTTCGTTTTCTCAATAGAAAAAAAAAATGAGAAAATACTTTACGTACCATAAAAGAGAATTAATATCGAACAGAAAAGATTTTGAAAATCTAAATATTCTGTCTCGTTTTTTCGTGTGTACCGGTGGAATGATTGAAATGTTTGTGTTCAGAAGGAATTTCACAAACAAATTTGAAACACTTGAAACTTGTCACAGTCAAGAGTCTATGAGAGTCGATTCAGCGTAATATCAGTTTTTGGTGATAACTCTCGTACGGTATGAGATATCGAAATTCTAATACGCGAGAACTTTTGAATGGTATGAGATATCGAAATTCTAATACGCGAGACCTTTTGAACGGTATGAGATATCAAAATTCTGATACGCGAGAACTTTTGAACGGTATGAGATATCGACATTCTAATACGCGAGAACTTTTGAACGGTATGAGATATCGAAATTCTAATACGCGAGAACTTTTGAACGGTATGAGATATCGAAATTCTAATACGCGAGAACTTTTGAACGGTATGAGATATCGAAATTCTAATACGCGAGAACTTTTGAACGGTATGAGATATCGAAATTCTAATACGCGAGAACTTTTGAACGGTATGAGATATCGAAATTCTAATACGCGAGAACTTTTGAACGGTATGAAAAATCGAAATTCTAATACGCGAGAACTTTTGAACGGTATGAGATATCGAAATTCTAATACGCGAGAACTTTTGAACGGTATGAGATATCGAAATTCTAATACGCGAGAACTTTTGAACGGTATGAGATATCGAAATTCTAATACGCGAGAACTTTTGAACGGTATGAGATATCGACATTCTAATACGCGAGAACTTTTGAACGGTATGAGATATCGAAATTCTAATACGCGAGAACTTTTGAACGGTATGAGATATCGAAATTCTAATACGCGAGAACTTTTGAACGGTATGAGATATCGAAATTCTAATACGCGAGAACTTTTGAACGGTATGAGATATCGAAATTCTAATACGCGAGAACTTTTGAACGGTATGAGATATCGAAATTCTAATACGCGAGAACTTTTGAACGGTATGAGATATCGAAATTCTAATACGCGGGAACCTCTTGAACGGTATGAGATATCGAAATTCAAATACGCGAGAAACTTATGAACGGTATGAGATATCGAAATTCCAATACGCGAGAAACTTATGAACGGTATGAGATATCGAAATTCTAATACGCGAGAAACTTTTGAACGGTATGAGATATCGAAATTCTAATACGCGAGAACCTTTTGAAAGGTATGAGATATCGAAATTCTAATACGCGAGAAACTTATGAACGGTATGAGATATCAAAATTCTGATACGTGGGAAACTTTTGAACGGTATGAGATATCAAAATTCTGATACGCGGGAAACACAGATAGTTATAATAGCTTCAAGATGATATAAGTTATGACTAGTTAAGTCACTTTGCATAACTGTCAAGCGTATTCAGCTAAGAAATGTGTTCAGTAAACTTGACAAAGATCAGCGAGTTGCTGTGTCAGTGAGACACGACAGAAGCCCGATCTTTATACAAACAAGCAAACGTCCACACAATGCCAGAACCTGGCTCGATATATCGGACAGCGACTCTATAATGGCTTACCTGATGATGTTAACATACGGAATTTGGTACATTTTAAAAATAAACTCTGGCAGATTCTAACTCAAAATATATTTTATAGTATTCAACAATATAAATTACACTGTGGTATTTCATAATTATTTAAAAAAAAAAAAATAATAATAATTTATGATTCGATGATTGGATTACTTACTTTTTATACTCGTTTTTGGTTATTATTCACGTAATGTTCAGTATTGTATCTATGTTGTCATCTGTAATATTATTTCATGTAGCAAAATCTATGTAATGACTACAGTATTATACAATGTTTGTATTTTGTACTGAATTTTCATAGGTTGTTTGTATATATTCTCATGTTTTCAACCATGTCCTAAACATCGAATTGATTCTAGAGACAATAAATACTCACTTACTTACTTGAGGTAAAAATAAAATGTTACCGGCACAGTAGTTGAGTGGTTAGCTCACTTGCTCCATGTGACCCGGGAGGTGAAGGGACATATCGGACCCGATTCGATTCCCGCCACCGTCCATCTTTACAGGGTTTTTTCTTGGTTTCCCTCTGTAGTCTAGGCTAATGCCGGGATGGTTCACACAATATAGGCCACGACCGCTTCCTTCCCATAAAACCTTCATCTCATCATCTCATCATCTCATTAATCATTCATCCGACGCCAATATATCTCAGTCATCATTACAGTGCATCGTTAAAACCCAATATGAAAAAAAAATGATTGAATGAATGAATAAAATGTTCACGTTTATCTTACGTCGTCGAGTGTACACGCGCGTATTGGTAGCGATGGCAACCTGACAAATTCTCTCTTATTGTCTTTCCGTACTATTTTACATTTGACCGCAGCTCTCAGTTGATAGATTAAACACTTACCAACTGTTGAATATTTATTACCTGCCTCATGGGAAAACTACATGTGATATATTAACTAGACAATTGAACTAATTTTATGACGGAATTAAAATTTTCTCCGGTGATTATATTGGAAAACATTAAATTTTTAGTAATCATAAAGAAAATATCTCATAATAGCCTGAACGAATATATATATATATATATATATATATATATATATATATATATATATATATTTATATACATATATATATATATTTGATATATATATAAATATATATATAACTATATATATATATATATATATATATATATATATATATATATATATATATATATATATATATACATATATATATATACATATATATATATATATATATATATATATATATATATATATATATATATATATATATATATATATATATATATATATATATATATATATATATATATATATATATATATATATATATATATATATATATATATGTATATATATATATATATATATATATATATATAAATATATATATATATATATATATATATATATATATATATATTTAAATATATATATATATATGAATATATATATATATATATATATATATATATATATATATATATATATATATATATATATATATATTTATATATATATATATATATATATATATATATATATATATATATATATATATATATATATATATATATATATATACATATATATATATATATATATATATATATATATATATATATATATATATATATATATATATATATATATATATATATATATATATATATATATATATGAAAATGAGAATAACAGAATCATGAAGAGAGCGAAAAGACAATGCAACAGTGTTTGATACAAAAATCGATAGTAATATTGGGCTATAGTCTAGAAAATTCGATTTTGGCAATTGATTACTTATTTAGAAAAAGAAGAGAAAAAATATGAGATATTGAAAATGAGAGGAAAAAGTACAGTACAATGTGATCAAGCACACAATACTTTAATTATTATCACATTTGAGAATAACTTGGATATTTGATTTTAATTTGAGAAATTATCACTTATTCAAAATTTAACCAATCTTCTCTTTATCTATCTCTCTGAATTCCGTTGCTGTCAACTCTCCGCCCTCAAACACTCTCTTACTCAGCTTAGTTCATTTTTCCTCGGTCCATGTCAAAAATGAATATTTCCCGACTCCTGTCTTCATTGTTCTCTGCACCTTATGTTCCCGGTGCCAGACTCTTCCCGTAAAACCCGACTCGTCGTTTTCAATCATAGCACTCAACTCTCCCAGCCATCTTTCCCCTGTTTGCTTTAAAAAAAGTTTAGAAAACTCAAATGTATGTACAGATAGGCCCACATAGTATATTTCTCTCTTCTTTTTTCTTTTGTCTGCACTGTTCTTTTTTCTGCTCACTTTGCATTTCATTTTTGTATATTCAATTTCGCACATTTGAGATGGAAATAATTGAAATGATTACTATTTGATTTGTCTCTACAAAATTACGTCTCTTTTTCATACATATTTGACGCATTCTTCAGCACACTTGTATATTTGTTTCCTATTTACATGCTTGTATGACACTATGTTCAATCGAATGACGATCATTATTATTATCATTATTATTATTTCATGAAGTATCTTTTTTTTTTTTCACCATGCTTTTTTGATGAACCATTACAAAAAAGATGTATTGTCATCATTATTATTATTATTAAAATTGGTGTGTTTACCTTTGTTGTATTTATATTGTACTGTGTTCTTATTCATTCATTTTCATTGTATTATAACCCATGATGTATCATCAGTTTATTCCACAGTTAAAGAGACTTGAAAGAGACTTGACACTTGAAGAGTGAAAAATGTCTCGTAATAATGTACTTTTATTGAATGAAAATTAATAAATAGAAATAAAAATCCATAATTATGTTCAGGATTATTATTATTATTGGAATATTCATATTGAATATTTTTATCATTATATATTTATTCGCTTTGTATTCTTTAACTATTGAAAAGTATTTTTTTCTCCGTGTAATTTGAGAGTTTTGAAAATAGAATAGTTTTGAAATAATTTGAAAATTATTTTGAGAATAGAGTGGTATGATAGGCCCATGTTGTTGTATTTCAAGTAGGCTGAACCTCAATTTTCAAGACAGTGGAAAAAGTGAATATTGAGAGAACATGTTCCATTGTTTCATGATATATATAAACCCGACTTTTGTCCAAGTTATTATTGTTATTTCTCACTCTACATATGAACCTATTTGACTTTGTGGAAGAGCGTGTTAATTAATCTTGTATGTACTTATCATTGAAATCTAATTTGAAAAACAAAATAATAATAATTTTCTATCATTATCTATAACTATAACTTTGTATACTTCACGCGTTACTTGCCGACTCCTGCGTCGAACTCTGCTCTATGATACCACGCACGCCCAATACAGTTCATCACAACCGGGGATAATCGGTTCTCGGTTAAAATGCAAATTTGAAATTATAAAAAGTTAAATTGAAATACGGGGAAATATGTATCTATAAATAGTATACATAAGAGTATCAACAGAGAAAGAAAAAGAGAGAGAGATAGATAGATAGAGAGAGAGATAGAGAGAAAGAAAGAGAGGAAAAGAGAAGGACATAGAGATAGAGAGAGAGAGATAGATAGAGAGAGAGAGAGAGAGAGAGAGAGAGAGAGAGAGAGAGAGAGAGAGAGGAAAAGAGAGGGACAGAGAGAGATAGAGATAGAGAAGGACACAGAAAGAGAGAGAGAGAAATCAGCAGTGAAGAGAACAAAAATATGAGATAAGATATTATACTTGGGCTAAGTTCAATGAACTAATGTTTAGTGAACAGATCAATGAGTTATCACCCTTGGTTCTGTATGATATATGCGTACCTTAACTAATAGTTAGCTGATTAATACCTAATCAGAGGATCGTGTAACTGGCTCTGGGAGTATAAAATATACGGGTACAAATAAGTCGATTTGGCGAAATAGGTTTCTTGGTGATGATTTTTGAACGGTATATGAGCCCTTTCGTAACCCATCCAGTCTCATAATTAATTCCAAGAAAGAAAAATGTTGACAGTTTTTTTTTACTTTGGAATACTTTCTTCATATACCTAACTGCTAAAACAACTTTCATTTCAAACAAATCCAAAACGAATAAATAAAAGCCTTTTTTATTTTCATTCCGTTCAGTTGGCAACAGAGTTTGGTAGCAGCTCCATAAAGAATGGGACTTAATTAGGATCAATGCTGCCATAATAATAAAAAAAACTAAAAAAAAATTATATATACTCTTGATCAAGCGAGAAGGTCATCTACTGAAGGATTATATAAACACTAAATTAGTTGGTGATGACTTTCGTGCAGATTTGTATAACTAAACATTTTGACGAATGTAGTTGTTTTTTCAATCTTGAATCTCGTATCGAAAAATTACCGAAACTCAAAATACAAAAATATTCGAATCCTACG
The DNA here is from genome assembly GCA_964007535.1 of Brachyptera risi. Taxonomy (NCBI): domain Eukaryota; kingdom Metazoa; phylum Arthropoda; class Insecta; order Plecoptera; family Taeniopterygidae; genus Brachyptera; species Brachyptera risi. The sequence continues at coordinate 13,934,291 of OZ023339.1, read as the reverse complement.
AAGATATTTCGTGCTATTATATTGGTAGATAACCTTCAACATCAGTGAATTGAAGTATAGGAATATGCTTAATAATCATTAAAATATCCCAGTATGAAAAATAAAGATTATATTATACAATTTAATGATCATCATAAATTTTATTTTATATATATATACACAAAAAATATATACACACAAATACATACAGACACAGTTGTCATATTTCTAAAATTAATTATTGGATAGAAAAACAAAACAAGAACTTGTTCTTTTTTCAAATTCCTCCTGTCTGACTGAATAGTACAGTTTTACAATGCAGTACAGCCAAAGCAATAAAAACATAATTTAATATCATTATACATACACCAGGTTGGGCAACCTATGAAGGAGAGGACTGACCAAGATCTTACGATCGAGACAGAACTTTACAATGGTTTATATGAGGTCATAGTGAGAAATGGTTGTCTGGTCGGTTATTATGAAATACCATAGGTCATAAGACAATATAATTGAGAGTAGCTGTTCATGAATATTACTTGGAATAGTTCATTATATTATTTCGATTTATTTGGATTATTGTGAATTGATTTTTTTTTTATTTGATCAGATTTATTTATCATTGATAATTGGTGTTGATGAGTGATGAACAGATGTTTATATATTCCAAATTATAACATTTATATTGGAAAATCCAATTCAATTCAATTTTATATCATTTTATTCTTGATTATTCATACATAATGATGAATTACTCATAAATAATCGAAATAATAATGATAATACACAGTAATGATGAATCAATATAATAATATATGGCAAATGAAAATAATATGAAGTTTATTGATGTAGATGGTACTATTATTTCATAATTATTACTCATATAAATTTTGCAACTATATTTCAAATATTTCAAATATTTCGAATATTTCAAATATTTCGAATATTTCGAATGGAATTCTGAATTTGTATATAAGATTCAGATATAATCTGTATCCAGATTGGTTGTTTCATTTTTTTTTACAAATGGTTTTTATATTTTTATTCAATTTTGTTGTGGTTAATATTTCATCTAAAAGAAATCCACAAAATATTCGAATCATTTTGATGCTACAATTTATTATCATCCATCTAGTGCAATATTTCGAATAACAAAATGCATTATGTAATTGTGTGCCCTACGTTCTTGATTATACTGTTTTATATCCAAAATACTTTCAAAATTGGGTTCACAAAAATATTATGAGTCTTACTAACAAATTGGATGGAAATATATTCAGTATCTGGTAATATTTTTCATTTTCTGTTCATTTGGAGTCGAGAAACTATACTATCAAAATGATGGAAACACTGTAAAACTGTATTAAATCAATGGAGCAGACATTCATGTATCGCCGGAACGATGAAGTGAATATGACTTGAAACAACACATCAAATCAAATAAACTAATATATCAAAACATTTCTTAAAATCTAGTTATCATTAAATTAATTACTATCACTTCACACTTTGGAAATAGCTGGACGGTTTCGCATCATCATTTGCGAGATCACAAATTTAATGAATTACGAATAGTTATTTTGTCCAATTGACTAAAGTTAATTAATTAACAATTTGATTGACTTATCAATAGAATCAAATTGCTTTCTTTTAGGTCTACATTTTTTTTTTTATGTGGAAGAAACATTAATGATACATATATATCGGTTACCATTTTTAGAGAGTCAAATCATACATATTGGGATGCAATTGAGATGAATCCGTCACATTTTGGATGGTTATTGGATGAATAATCAATCAATTGGATGAACATTCCTCTTGATAGTTGATCACAAATTGACAAATATGTGATAAACATTCCAGTATTCAGTCCATCACAGAATTACACTTCCGGATTGTGATTCTATAACTCAATTATCATGTATAATCATCATTGACATATTCACTGATCAGTTGCTTGAACATACATACATACCAAGCTGGAGATATTCCATTGTCAGTGGTTAATATGTGTTAAACAAGAGTAATACAAAGAAAAACAATTATAATTTCAGCTTTCAGATGAAATCGTTTTGAAAATATCATTCCATGACTGCTCAATATATCATTATTTCAGCCGTTTTGAAGATTTATCTCTTCAATTATCATGGAAATGGCAGGCAATTAAAGAAGATCAAAGAAGACAGTACCACAAATGTAATATCTAATCCAATATTATGTACAATATTTTCAAGTATTTTTTTTATATTAATTAAAATATATATATACAGATTAAATAAATTATTAGCTTCTATATTTATCGTACAGCAATCGATGTAGATTAGAATGATACCTGAAGACAAAGATTCATTCATTTATATTGGAATTATTATATTATATTTATCAATCATAATAGACGGAACAATTCATTTGGTCTATAACTGTGTGATTATTACTGACCGGAAATATTCTATGCATACACATATACATGAAAACATAAAAATTATGTTTTCAAAAATAAATTGAT
>OZ023339.1:13913376-13928376 GCA_964007535.1 Brachyptera risi | reverse complement strand
AACCATTACTCGATTCTTTCAACTTTCCTACACAGAATCTGTTATGCTTATGTCGTCATGACTCAAGGTCTCCAAAGAACCGGAAAAAATTAATTTCAGAAATTGAGATGATGAAATATAAATTTCTCTGAAATTAAGGAAATGATAATATCATCGTTTTCCATTGAAATTCATTTTCAGGATTGTGATGTCCTTTAGAATTAATAAATAAATAATTCAAAATTTAGATACAATTTTTCAATTTTCATGGCCAAATTATCCAACGGATAGAGATCAATATTGAATTTGAAAATACACTTTCCCCACATACCCAATCGTTAGTCATCTCCGATGTCTCTCAGGTCAAGATCTGCTCTGTTTGTTAAATACGTCACGATAATCAACTACGCAAACGCAGCAAAAGCGCTACGAAATAAGCGAGATATTTGTATGAAATCTTAACCAAAACTGCACCTTGACTTATATATTGAATATACTAGAGAATTATACACACCTTGGTGGAGACTGTCAAGTCTAGAAGGCCGTGAATCAACGTATGGATAAAGAGTGCCCACTATTTTTAATTAATTGAGAAGTGATATTCAATAGATATTAATTTAACAACAGCTGATTGGATAACGATAAAAATTCAAAATAATGTGCACATTAATATTACCAAGATCGATTTTTTTGTGAAAAGCATCGAAACTTGATACAAAATCATCGTTTCCCAATCAAGGCTGTGGATGAAAGATAGGATCGTTTGGACGGGGCACCACAAGGGCGATCTTACCACTCCATTTTAAATGTTTATAACCAATGAGCTTCAACACCAGGACTGTGCTGTTGGTGAACATGAATTTCCGCCGCAGATAACAGTCTTTCAGTTTCCGAAAGTCCGGAACACATTATAAGTACCAGCCTGATTTTATGAGGTTTCTTAGAATTGTGAGATAGTCTATCTTGAAAGTAGTCCACCGATTACGCCCGAAAACTAACAGTTCCTTGGGTGGACCAGTGGCTAGCACGCTGAACCGTTATCCAGGAGACCGAGGTTCGATTCCAACCATGTTTCATCATCCTGACAGAGGTTACTCGTGGTTTTTATTTGTCGTTCAGGCACAGATAACATCTCTATTATTTGTGGTTAATGTTGATTGGGCAATGATTCCAAAGATACTTGATGAAATAACTATGCCAACTCGTCATCTATCATGTATCCATCATTCACCGACGCCAATAGATCTCAGTCAATAGAATACAGTGCGTCGCTTTACTCAATTCGAATCAATGAATATAACCAATTGATCGTAGAAAAGAAATACACTCATATCATCTTTTTTACAAGCATTATTTTTGTTAATGTTATAGACCATATGCCTGATATAGTTTAGAGCATCACCATTACCTGATACTTGCCTGGTTACCAGTACCCGGTACATGCCTGGTTATCAGTACCTGATACATGCCCAGTCACCAGTGTAGACAAGATGGAATCATGTCATCTGAAAGCGATGTTTGTGTAGCCTGGTTGGTGTTATATACCATAGGCATAATATAGTTTAGAGTATCACTAGTATCAACTAGAACATGCCTGGTTATCAGTACCTGATACATGCCTGGTCATCATTACCTGGTACATGCCCAGCTACCAGTGTAGACAAGATGGAATCATATCATCTGAAGGCGATGTTTGTGTAGCCTGGTTGGTGTTATATACCATAGGCATAATATAGTTTAGAGTATCACTAGTATCAACTAGTACATGCCTGGTCATCATTACCTGGTACATGCCTGGTCATCATTACCTGGTACATGCCCGGCTACCAGTGTGGACAAGATGGAATCATATCATCTGAAAGCAATGTTTTCGTAGGTCCATTAGTGAAAAATGTGCACTCCACTTCACCCGGTCTTCGCCCATCAAGTATAGTAATAAATGACATGTTTGATCAATTGGTCCAGAAACGGGTCCCCCCAGCTTCCCCCCCTCCTCCCCCCTCCCCTCCCCCATGAACCATCTCACCTTACCAGCCTCATCTTGTATCGACGACCATCTCAAATCTATCTGCAACAAATAATTTCAGAATTCATTTATTTATGGATGAAATAATTTAGTTGGATTATTGGAATTTCTATACAATATGAATATATCATGGAGAAATCTGCATTGATTCCAATTATTATTTTTTGAATCTAATTAATTGATTAAATGGATATTATTTCAAATATATGGAAGTAGTGACCTATGAGCAGTGCTGTATTTCGTTGTACTTACATGCGTATCGTCTACGTTTCATGGATCATGTTTTCCGTGGTACTTGATTGGGAGGAGGGAGGAGGGGGGAGGGAGGGGGGGGGATGTAGAAGGGGGGTGGGGAGAGGGAAGAGGAGAGATTTGATCAATCAGATGTCAACACTTGTGTGACTCTTGTTCTTCGTTTCCAACGAGAGATGAGCGAGGAAAACGAGTTAGTTGTAGTATTGTAGATTTGTTGCGATTTAGTTTCGATGTTGAGTTATTCATTTATGTTCCGTTATATTTTCGCAAGTATTTTGTGTTGATTGTTATCCTGTACACTTTGATTTTGGAGACCAATGAAGGATTATATATATATATATATATATATATATATATATATATATATATATATATATATATATATATATATATATAGATATATGTGTATGATTTTTAAAACTGTTCAAAAATTACGACTTTCTCCGGGACTTAAACTCAGATCTCCAGATTGCCGTTCTGACGCGCTGTCCATTACGCCAGTGAGGAAGATCTTCCTGAACTGTTTCATCTGTTGATATCTTCCGTACAGTCACACACACACACATATATATATATATATAAATATATTTATATATATATATAAATATATATATATATATATATATATATATATATATATATATATATATATATATATATATATATATATATATATATATATATATATATGAGTTGATAATTCCTATGAATGATCCCAGTTATTTCCAATGAAGAAACAATTCAACACAACACATATACTATGTATATTGATTATATCATATGTACATATTATATTCAATATGATTTGATTAATACACATAAGACATATATTCTGTTGAATTGTTCCTTCATTTAAAACGACTGGAATTAGCCATGAGAGTCATCAAATCAATTAGGAGTCGTTCAAGCATGCGAGATGATATATATATATATATATATATATATATATATATATATATATATATATATATATATATATATATTTATATATATATATATATATATATATATATATATATATATATATATATATATATATGTATATATATTTATATATATATATATATATATATATATATATATATATATATATATATATATATATATATATATATATATATATGTATATATATATTTGAAGCATGAGTTCAAATTGATGAGTTATATATGGAGGAATGCATATAAAATGAACAATAAACAATGAACAAACTATCTATCCGTCAATAAAATCATACTGATTCATGTCTATCCGTGCATTGAACTCACCGCGTTAGTTCGTCTTATTCACAATAAATAGAGAGAATATTGAGATTACAAACATGAATAACTTGAGGATGTTCTCCTTCCACAGCCATCAAATTTGGAGCAATTATGTATTTATTTATAATTATAATCCAATTATAATTTATGATTTATTGATTAGAATCTAGTTCCAGGGTTATGATGTCCCTCAACTGAGTCAATCCTGACTTATGGTTTATATATTTATCAGAATCACAACCAATATTCGTTCAAAACTATTTTATCTACTTTCAAGAAAGACATTAATGAATTCATCAGAACTTCTCAATTGTTATGTGTTTTCGCATGTATTCATTCATATCATTCATATTGCCAGGTCATTCATCGAGTATGACCTTTTTCTTCTTCATGTGCCTTCTTCTAACGAAGGTTGGCGATCATCATAGCTATGTCATCTCTGAATGCTGCAGCTCTGAACAAGGACCCTGTGCTCTGCCCGAACCAGTCCCTGAGATTCTTGAGCCTCGAAGTCCTCCTCCTGCCAGGCCTACGCTTTCCTTCAATCCTCCCGTGTAAAACTAATTGCAAGAGCCTGTATGACCACAGTGTCTTAATCAATTACTTATTTTATCCAACTGATATTATGTTTGTTCTGTTATATTCTCCTCGTGTTTGTTCCTACGTATTTTTAATTGTATATATTCGCATTTCCTCATCATCCACACTTGGGAAATCAAGGACAGTAAAATAGGTTCTATTTAATATTTTCAATAGTTTCGTCGACATAAAAATCAACTTGTACCACTAATGCCCGCACATAAGATTTAGTTCTTACGCGGGCATCTTCTTTTCTTCTCTTCCGATTCTGCAACGTTAATCCACATGTATATATTTGGTTCACTTCATTACTGTTTTTATTGTTCTTCTGTTCTGTAAAGATGAAGAGTAAAAAGATTCATGAATCGAAAATTCAATTTGAATTTGATTGAATTAATCAACTGACATCACCTGAACAAACTAACTTCTCCCCAGAATCGGCGCGTCCAATTATCCTTTGCAAAGGATCCTCGAAAATCAATATCTTATTCCCAAGAAATTCTGTGTGTTAAGCCACTACGATATTATTATGTAGGTTGGAATGTTGCATAGTTGATGTAAACGGCAAAGAATAACTAACATAATGTTATAAAGGGCAATGAAATAGCAGACTGCGACATAGTCCAATACAAAACTCATGTTGAACTGAATATCTCCAGCAGCATGGTATCATAAATCATCCAAATTATATAGAATTAATGGTTTTGTTTATTTTCATTTTACTACCTGTTCTTGGAAATTCTCCTAAAAGGTTATATTAATATTGTTTACGGAAACAGATGGGAATGGTTTTAGTATCCAATGAGTTTTTCTAATAAATTTGAATATATTTTCGAAATTATTCAATGTGAAAGTAAGTTGAACGTTCCGTTATATATAATAATTGTATAGTGTATATAACAGTGGATGAAATATAGCGTATATAAATTATAAATATAATAAATAACAGTAATAAAAGTATGATTTTATTTCGAATATCATTTATACTCATTTTATTATATATCTTGGTGCACTGAGCATGTATCTATGTATAACTTGATATGTTTGTTTGTGAATGGAAAATTTGAAAAATTAATGATTCCGTCTGAGTGAGTCAAGATATTTCTCCGGTAACATAAGTCACCCGGGCATGGGTTCGAGTCCCGTGTGAGTGCCCGGTATTTGGTGGAACATCATTCATAATTTGCTCAGTACTGAACCCCCAAATAACCTTGCTGCTCGTGGGGTCGTTGAGCAAACGACAATAGTAGTTACCCAAGTTTGAGTATGTATAGGAGACTTGAATGAGCGACTGGAGAAAATCTGAACAATTGTATGCAAAAATATCAAAATGAGAGAGGAATCAATTAGGATACTCTACTACTGTGATGAGCCAAAAGTATATGAGTATGCAATGTTAATTCTTATACTCAACCCTGTTCATGTACTTGAAATAATATCCATAAGTAACCAAAATGATGATACATTAGGTAATAAATAATTGAGACTGGTTGTTGCTGAAACTAAAACTGTGACCGATGTTCAAATGATGTATATTTTGAAGAACAAATAAATGAATGGGAACATCTAAATGAGTATTGAAACCACTTGGAAAATTGGATATATGCTTTGAACAGTGTGAATTCATGTGGAAATGAATAGAAGTAATATTTATATTTTATAAACATTTAAAATGAGGTGGTAAGATCGCCCTTGTGGTGCCCCGTCCAAACGATCCCATCTTTCATCCACAGCCTTAATTGGGGAATAATGATTTTGTACCAAGTTTCTATGTTATTGAAAAAAATGAAAATATTTCACATGGATATCTTTGGAAATCGAAATTAAATGAAGTGATTACCGGAAAAATATATTGATGATCATTTAATACTGCAATTGAACACTTATGATTTTCATATCTCAAAATATTCAGAAAATTTTCGAATTTAACCATTTCAAAAGTGATGGAATGAGCTACTCGTAAATAATTTGTATATAGTGAGCTTGGCATGTTCACCTGAGAGGAGAATGTGTTTATTCGAGGAAACGATCATAACCTGACTCAAATAACCCTGACCATAGCTCATCTGTGCTTTAACCAAATCCTCGAACTGATAGCTCCTACGGCTTTATCACATGCCAAGCCCACGTTCACTCTTGGTAATATCCGTACCCCGGTATGCCCTCTTCAGCGCCCCCCTCATTGAAGCATTTAGTGAAGAAGTATCCTAAAGGATAGAGTGGCAGTGCCCTCGTTCAAACAGTTTACAAACCTTCGTAGTGTTACGCCTGGTAATTAATCCTGCTGGGAGCGCTGTGATCACCAAGAAAATGTCATTTGCTAGATCACTATTGTGAGTAAATGCTGCTAGGAGCGCTGTGATCAGCCAACTTTTCCACTGTTGATGAGCTATTGGTAAGCATAGTCTCCAGCATCTGTTGTTGCCCATCTAGAGACTACTTTATCAATGTTCGAAGCATCAAAAGTATCGACAAATCAGAAAATTCAAGAAGTATTTAGAATATTGGAATACAAATCGTATCTAATACAAAAGTGATTTCATTCCATGATTGATTTTTTGACAAGATAAAGAATGAAATTCCAATAGAACTAACTTTCCAACTTTTCAAATATAGTGTGGTGTGCGTATGATTCCATGTGACTATGCTGTTTTGAGTGTGTAATTGTTTGTAGGTCTTGTCGTATCAAGTGTGATATTTTACTATATTTGTATCTTTCTATTCACACGTATCTCATATTTTGATGTAAACTGACGATGCTGACGGTGCTCAATGTTGTAAACATACAATGTTTCTAAAAAATAAAGAATCATTATTCATTTTTCATTATTATTGAAGTATCAAAAAGTATAGCGAGAGTATCGGGTATTGCGTGGTACCAAACACCTTCGAGTGTCAGATGAGTAATCATAACTTATTCCATCCCGGAAGTATAGAAACAGCTGTTTTCAAAACTGACAAAGTTTCCATTCCATTTTCAAATATTTTCATAATCCCCTCCAATGCACCATAGACTGAAGAACGTGATGGCATAGCAACATAGCAAAACAACATCATACACATTTGTTTATCTTTTTGTTCAATATTTACCATATTTAAGGTGAATCCAGACGATACTGTCATCTCGTTAAATCGATAGACTATCGATAAATCGATATATATCGTTAGACAAGAGAAGACCCATCGATCAGCGAGTTAACGTACTTGGCAAACAGTAAGGAGAAATGGACAAGTAGCTGAGATTATGCATTCAACAACGCAATTCAATCTTGAAGATTCCACTGGAATATAGAATACCAAGACGCATGTCAGGTTATGGGCAGTAGATGAATTGCATTTGAGAAAAAGGAGTGTAGAAAGGCGTGGGTTCGAATCTTGCATTGGGTGGGGACATTTGTGTATTTTTCATTCATATCATCGGCCGATCCGATTCCAATTGTAACTGAGCAAATCTCTGATCACGACGTAATTTCATGGATTATAGCCCGATTGTCATTTTTTTAGAACATATTCATTATTATGTTGTTTTTTTCATTATATTGCGAAGATTTTATTGACAAATTTAGTTTATTTCATCCATTGGAATCATTTCGAGGTAGATTTGTTCCACTGAAACAACAGAAAAGAAATGAATGGATGAATATTAGGGTCTTAAGAGGCTACTTTACATCTCACAAACCATGAGTAAAACCTATAGGGAGACGTAAAAAGCGCCAATGCAGGTATTTGGCTTACAACACATGGTGGGTAAACGGTGGAACCAATCAGTCAAATTCTTTTTGCAATACAACAACAGTGAGTATATATGTGCCTCTACGTTCATCAAGAATCATAATTCCATATTATGTCACTCTGGAAAAATCGTAAAAACAATGAAAAACAGGTAGGAACATGTTGATTTTTGACAATTATTTTGAAAGGATTGAAAACACACCACAAACTAAAGCTCTTCGTACGAGCACGTATTGAATACTAGTGATCATCTAACCGAAAACTGTAAGTCAATACGATAATTGATTTTTCGTTGCCAACTTGGGCCCCGAACGTCTGCAATCAAGCCGGTAGGCAAGATGTAAAGCGGCCTCTTAAGGCGCATCGACAGCGAGGTCATTTAGTGCAACAGAAAGAAAAGTATATCTATCATCTCTGAATGGTCTTTCTCAAAATCAATATTCGAATATCATTAAAACAAGATATTTCATTAACTACTGAACAGATTCAACTATGTGTTGCTCATCGTGCAAACGACAATGATCAATGTGGGCTGAAAGGTTATTCGAATATGAATATTAACAACTATGAAAATGTATTGAAAATGTACTTTTCAATGATATCTCAAATCTATTGGTTTCCCATTAACGGTTGATGAGTTCATAGTTTCTTGACTAATAGCAAGGACAATAGCAGCGGTCGTGGCTCATATTGTATATATCTCTCGGCATTTGCGTATGGTCTATAGAGGCAAACCACGGAAAGCCTTTGTGAAAATGGACGGTGGAAAACATAGAATGAAGAAGTTATACCTCTGATCTATGGTGGAAAGGTTTGGACAGGGCCCTATCTAACCTAACATACTGTTCACGTTTAGCGAGTGCATTCGCACTGAGCTAAATGTGCCGGTTCAATATCGATTCTTGTCAGCATTTTCACTGAGTTCGATATATATCCATGATCAAGTAGCCTACGGATATTTAAATTGTTCAGTATTTTCTCCAATCCATTCGTTCTCCGTAGCTAATTTGTTCATCAATGCGTTCTCAGGCCATAGGGCAAACAATTCCCGCCAGGGTGACTTCACAGTTCACACTTATGGATGATCATATAATCTGAACAGTGCGAGATATAAAGTAAGCAAATACACCATCTGATGCATACAATATTAACAAAAATGATAATTATTCATATTTTAAGATACAAAAAGTTGAAAGGATCAGTTGTATGTAACAGTAACACTCGATATTTTCATCATTGCTCTTTACCTCACAGCGTACCGTTACATACAAATAACAAGTAACATATTGTGAATGATTTATGCCTCACAGCGTACCGTTACATACAAATAACAAATAACATATTGTGTATGATTTTTACCTTACAGCGTACCGTTACATACAAATAACAAGTAACATATTGTGAATGATTTTCACCTCACAGCGTACCGTCACATACGAATAACAAGTAACATATTGTGAATGATTTTCACCTCACAGCGTACCGTTTTATACAAATAACAAGTAACATATTGTGAATGATTCTTACCTCACAGCGTACCGTTACATACAAATAACAAGTAACATATTGTGAATGATTTTCACCTCACAGCGTACCGTTACATACAAATAACAAGTAACATATAGTGAATGATTTTCACCTCACAGCGTACCGTTACATACAAATAACAAGTAACATATTGCGAATGTTTATTATGGATCGACAGTATTTTATAAGATACTTCTCTGAATGTTGTGAAGCAGTCTTACTACAATATATTCAGACGGGAAGTCACTGCGATCGTTTAAATGTTATATGTTGCCTCTGAAAATGTCACTCTCCATCGGTGGAAAATGGTAATATTTTACAGCAGTAAGTATATTTTATAGCCAAATCGTCCTCGGAATTCTATATCCGTCAATATTTTCACCGTGCCATGAAAGTATATTCCATGGCCAAGTCGTCCCCAATTGCCATTATTTGTCAGTGTTATAACTAATCGATGTGAATTTCAACTGATCTATGTATATCTATAACCAAGTTGTCTATAATTGTCTATATTTGTCAGTGGTATAACTAATTGTTGTGTATTTCAACTAATCAATGTATATTCTAAAACCAAGTTGTCTATAATCGTCTATATTTGTCGGTAGTATAACTAATCGATGTGAATTTTAACTGATCTATGTATATCTATAACCAAGTTGTCTATAATTGTCTATATTTGTCAGTGGTATAACTAATTGTTGTGTATTTCAACTAATCAATGTATATTCTAAAACCAAGTTGTCTATAATCGTCTATATTTGTCGGTAGTATAACTAATCGATGTGAATTTCAACTGATCTATGTATATCTATAACCAAGTTGTCTATAATTGTCTATATTTGTCAGTGGTATAACTAATTGTTGTGTATTTCAACTAATCAATGTATATTCTAAAACCAAGTTGTCTATAATCGTCTATATTTGTCGGTAGTATAACTAATCGATGTGAATTTTAACTGATCTATGTATATCTATAACCAAGTTGTCTATAATTGTCTATATTTGTCAGTGGTATAACTAATTGTTGTGTATTTCAACTAATCAATGTATATTCTAAAACCAAGTTGTCTATAATCGTCTATATTTGTCGGTAGTATAACTAATCGATGTGAATTTCAACTGATCTATGTATATTTATAACCAAGTTGTCTATAATTGTCTATATTTGTCAGTGGTATAACTAATTGTTGTGTATTTAAACTAATCAATGTATATTCTAAAACCAAGTTGTCTATAATCGTCTATATTTGTCAGTTGTATAACTGATCGATGTGTATTTTAACTAATCAATGTATTTTATATAACCAAGTTGTCTATATTTGTCCGTAGTATAACTAATCGACGTGTATTTTAACTAATCAATGTATATTCTAAAACCAAGTTGTCTATAATAATCGTCTATATTTGTCAGTGGTATAACTAATCGGAGTGTGTTTGATCGCCAGGCTGTCTATAGTTGTGAAACTGGCCAAGTGTTCGCGGAATCCGTGGTCACCTGTCTTCATTGACTAAATGCCCAAAGCTGTGAGCGGATAACTCGATTCCACATGTGGCACCCGGTAATGGGAACAATGGATATATAGACTCATCGAGGATAGATTAAAAACTTGTTTTTATTCATACATATATTACGAAAATATTTTATTTTCTCTTTTTATATTGGGTTTTATTGACGGTCTGTATTGATGACTACGATCTATTGGCGTCGGTGAACGATATTTGATATGGTGGGATGGTGGGATGGAAGATTATTTTATTGGGTGTTTCTGGATAGTGGGAAGAAGAAGTCGATCGTGGCCTGGCTGAACGACGGAGGAAAACCACGAAAAATCTCTGTCAGGATGGTCGACCATGTATGTATAGGTATAGGGAATCTAGCACCGTTATCGTAAATGACGGTCAAGTGTGCTAGCCAGTTGGCCACACGTTTCAGTGGATGTTTATATTCGTTCAGAATTATTCTATTCCATATGGTGTTATACCACCCTTGTAGTGCTTCGTTCAAACGATCCTGAACTTTCATCTTTCGCCTTTCTATAGGAAAACAATGTGTAAGTGCAAGTTTTCGATGTTGATAAACGAATATATTCAAGTTAGGTTAGGTTAGGTCAGGTTAAGCTAGGTCAGGTTAGGTCAAATCAGGTTAGGTCAGATTAGGTCAGGTTGGGTTGGTTAGGTTGGTTGAGCTAAGTTGGGTCAGGTTAGGTCAGGTTAAGTCAGGTCAAGCTATATATATCAGCTGCTTTTTCTCTTGTATTTCTCTGTGTGTTTTGAGTGGTGAGACGACTCTTGTGTTGGTGGCCCGTCTGTGAATGATCCCATCTTCTTTCTCTCTCATCGTCATCTTCAGCTCTTTTCTGGAAATAATAATTGTGGTGTCAATCTTCACAAGGGCATAATATCGGGAAGAAAATACTCGATTTCATCACTGGCGAAAAAAATTGACTTCAATCACAAAATATGAACTGTAAATTGAAAGAAACTTGGATATATGCCTGATAGCTCAGATCAATCTAATTATGGTGTTTGAATAAAAATGTAGTTCAATCTGTAAGTTTCATTTTATATCAAAGAAGATCAAAATATGTCTCAGTAAATAGGCCTATATCAAATGTATGTCATATATAAACCATATATTTTTACCAAGTATTTTCACTTCACCACGGATCGTAATAAAGGTTTACATTTCAGCATTCAACATATTGTGAATGTTCATTATTGATCGACATTATTTCATAAGATACATCTCTGGATGGTGTGGAACATTAAATGAATTTAATACATTAAATTGAATACATTGAATACATTAAACATTCAATAATACATTTAGAACATCCAATAACACATTTAGAACATTCAATACATTAAATGGGAAAGTCACTACAAAAGTTCTTGTATTGAGAGGCTTCTCGACATCTCACAATCCATGAGTATATAAGCTCCAGGGAACGGTCAAAACAGGACAAAAAGTGTCAATGTAGGCCAATGGCTTACAACACATGGTAGGTGAACGGTGGGACCAATCAGTCCAATTCCTCCTGCAATGAAACAACAGTGAGTTTAGCTGTGCCCCTAATTTCATTAAAAATCGTAATTCCATTTTATGTCACTCCGAAAAGATCGTCAAAACAATGAAAAACAATGACAAACATGTTGATTTGCGACAATTATTTTGAAAGGGTTGAAAACATACCAGAACTAAAGCTCTTCGTACGAGCACGTATTGAATACTAGTGATCATTTTAACCGAAAACTGTAAGTTAATACGATGATTGGTTTTCCGTTGTCAACCTAACGTCTGCAATCAAGACGGTAGGCAACATGTTCGAAATATCAGTTTCTTGGTGATAACTTTTGAAAGGTATGAGATATCGAAATTCCAATACGCGATAAACACAGTTAATCATTATTACTTCGGGATTATATAAGTTTGACAACTGTTCAAGTCATGTCGCATAACTGTCAAGCGTCGACAGCTGAAAAATTACATTTTTTATCTGTCGACGCTTGACAGTTATGCAACATGACTCAAATAGTTATATCTTACATCATATTGAAGCTATAATCATTATCTGTGTTTCTCGCGTATTGGAATTTTGATATCTCATACCGTTCAAAAGTTATCACCAAGAAACTGATATTTCGCTAAATCGACTCCCATAGACTTTTAACACTGAAAATATAACGCAGTGTGTATAGATACCCGTCAAATAGAACTAGTCAAAACCAGCCCAACTATTCCAGCAGTAATGGTGGCATATTTAATAATATGCAAGTAGTCGTTGCGGTGAGGGAGGGGGGCAGGGGGGGGGGCAGGGGACAGGGGAGGGGGCGTCCATTTGAACACTCCCTTCCTCCAACCATATCAGACATGCCTATATAGTCAGTCACGGCTGAGGTACCTCGAACAAGTGTATGTATATACTGTGAGTCACGGTTCACGTCCCTCGACTGTGTAGCGGATGGACAAACGACGTTGGTTGGTGTTTTAATTTAGAGCTATTGTTTTAGATGACGCGATGTTTTAGATAACGTTGCATTCAACTGTTTCATCTTTGTATATCTATCATACCATTTTATATATTGGAGCACTAAATTCAACTGAGAACTGTCAAATCCACAATCATAAATGTTCATGGTGTGAAATAAAATAAATAAAAGTTTATTTATTGTATCAATAGGTGAATTGATATTGAAATTACTTTAAATTCTGAAATGTCGAAGCAGTGGAAATAATACACTTTGTCAGCAATGATATAAAAATCGGAAAAATGCAGTATTAGCGATTACATCAAATTATCATATATCTATCAACAAATAAGAAAATCAATTATTCGCGCCATTAAAAACTACCAAATGTATTGGATAGTTTTTATAAAATTGAAATATTCTTCAACTGTTCAAAAAGCGTGAGATAAGAGAATGCTCTTGATTGTTGATTTGAAGAGACTACCAAGACGCGTGGTCGAGTGGTAACACACTGAACCGTCATTCGGGAGACCGGGGTTCAATTCCCGCCATGGTCGACCATCCTGACAGAGGTGCATCGTGGTTTCCCTCTGTCGTTCAGGTTAATACTGGGATGGTTCCTCAACAACAGGTCACGATCGACTTAACATAAAAACCGTCATCTCATCATCCCATCATCTCATTCATCATCCATCCGACGCCAATAGATCTTAGTCATCATTACAGTGCATCGTTGATTCCAATATATATATATATATATATATATATATATATATATATATATATATATATATATATATATATATATATATATATATATATATAATACAAAATACACCAATGTAGGCTATACCGTAACGTACTCTGGTATTTGTGTTTGTCCTTGTTGTGTCTGTTCTATATGGGTTAGTAACAAGTTGACATGTTAAATATTTCACATTGATCCTGATGTTTTTAATTGTATTATCAACAGATTAAATATAATAATCTCCGTGGTTGAATGATTAAACACCTGAATGAAAAACAAGCAAAATATCTCCGTGTATACAGCTAGAAGCAGAAGTGAAAGTCTCTTTGCTACCTGATCAAAACAGTTGATCATATTATATTGCATGGGATTCAACAGGTATCAAACGACAGAAACAGACTTTTACTTATGCTTCAGGCCCCACAGGTTAACAATGTTTGCTAGAAACTCTGGATACAAACCTGAACCTAAATTGCAGGGGCCAAACTATATAACTCATCACCAATTGAATTGAAAGCCATCACAAATTTGAATACTTTCGAGCATCACTTGTTCTTACTTGTTCTTACTTGACAAGTGTTTGTGAAGTATTGAAGAACTGTTAATCTTTTTTGTTTTTTTGTCTGATTTCATCTCACTCGATAAACACCTGATGGAATAACATTCCATCTCATCATCCCACCATCTCATATACCATGTATGTATTTATGCATTCAATTCTGTATTTTGTTGTATTTTCTGTATATTCAATTTTTTTTCTGAAATTTATGTGAATTATGTTTCAAACTGGTTAAATGGAAGAACGGCTCTGCCAAATTTCACCAGCACCAAAAATCATATTTTTTTTCTTTCTCTTCAAGGCGTTTTATTTACATGTTATATTAGTACATTATGATAATAACGTAGACCCACAAAGTCAAATATA
>OZ023339.1:13898376-13903376 GCA_964007535.1 Brachyptera risi | reverse complement strand
TCGATACGCGAGGTTGAGTGGCTAGCACACTGAACCGTCATTCAGGAGACCGGGGTTCGATTCTTGCCATGGTCGACCATCCTGACAGGGGTTAATAGTGGTTTTTATCTTTCGTTCTGGTCAATACTGGGATGGATCCTTAACAACAGGCCACGACCGACTCCTTCCCACGATCCAAAAACACCTGACGAAATAACCTTTCATCTCATCATCCCATACATCATTCACCGACACCAATAGATCTCAGTCATCAGTATCGTTCAACTCCCATTAGAGTCAAACCCTGAATCAAGTCACAACCACAACACAAGATATACAAATAATTACAGAGGTAAAGCTCACTCAACATCATTGTTCGAGCATGACGTGACCCACAAAGGTATTACCCTATATAATCAGCTACCAGGTTGTATTAAGAAAATATCTGATCATAATTTATTCAAGCGGACATTAAAAAATTTCATTCGACAGAAATGTGTTTATAGTTTAGAAGAATTCGAGAAAGGTTGTAAACACATCTGCGATTGCTCATGAACTACTGATTTTATGCTGAATGAAAATGTATATACACTATGGCATTTAGCGGAAATCAGACGATTTTAAGTTGACAATGTCTTCTTTTTTTACTGCATTATTGAGTGTATTTTACATTTTATTATAATATCGACTATTCATATACTGGTACTTTATTGTAAACAGTCATCTGAATGAAAAAAAAATGAATAAATAAATAAATAAATAAACTCAATATGAATAAATGAACGAAAACTGTGAACTGAACCACATATCTCGAACAGGGAGCACAAACCATCACCTAAGAAGCGACAGTAACATCAGACATAACAAAATATCCAAAACTACTAAAAGCCTCAACTAAACAAAATCCGAGATACAGAACACATATTTGTATGTACCTTTTTTTACATTTCCTCTAATCTCCAACCAACATCCTCCCCCTCCCTCTACCCCCTCCCCCTCCCCCAACCGCACATCCCTTCACGAACCATTCATAAACTCACGAGCTAAATCCCCCTCTTAACCAAGGTGTCACTACTATTCTAACCGATTTCACACACCACCAACTTCCACCGATAAGCCGATCTGTCGGTAAAGTGTTTACCTTCTTTCCAGCAGTATTTCCCGGACAATGGCCGACAGTGTTCGGAGTCGTAATGCTCCTGTGTAGGGAGGAGAATGGTCCAGGGGATGTTGACACGGTCTGTTTTCACAAGGTCATTTGATCTTCAGATCAAAGTGGATTGGGTCGTTTGCAGAAAGAATTTTTTTTCAGATTGGCATCTTAGAATTGGCAGATTGTAGTATGTGAAAAGTGGTCGAGATCAAGATGCGTTGAGGGTTGAGTTGATTTATTTATTCATTCATTTTATTTATTTAAACTCTCACAGTTGCACATGAATGCGCGTTGGCAAGTTCCCTAACTGTCCCTATCCCACGGCCTCCCTAACACTCTGACGGAATAACTACAACCCTATTTCATCCCCCTCAAAAACGGTTTGCTGGTTGAAAATGGTGACTTCACTAATTCGAAAACACATTCCATTTCCTGAGTACTTTCCTGAGAAATATTGATCGCTGCCTCTATCTAGTGTTGTTTTGTAGAGACTGCTGAAAGGCTGACAAACTTGATTATTTGAACTATTTGATAACTTGAACTTGATCATTTCAGTTTTATTTATTTATTTATTTATTTATTGTACATTGGAATGTTTATATCACATCTGTATATTTCTCTCCCCTTTAAGTAAAAACCTGTGTTGGGGAGATATATGCTATAATAGGTATAAAGATTACATTAGATGACATTACATTACATTACTCACAAAATGAAGATAAGCTTCAAACTAAATTATAGGTTACTATCATTTTTAGAGTGCTTAAAAACGAATCGGCTAATACTCTAATTATCATAACACATTATTATTAGACGAGCTTTAGCGAGGATTCAATTTGACATACTGAAAAAAATTGGTGTTCGTTTTTATGTTTTTTTTTATGTTGTTTTGTCGGTTCTCCACAGGTCAAACGGCTACAGCTATCAACTTCAAACTTTTTTTCATCATGGTTCCTCATCTAACTTAGATCTGTATAGTTTTGTGGCATTATCGGGTGGTAACTTTTTTTTTATGAATTTTAGAAATTTCAAAAATCCCCATTAGAATAACCCGGAGGAAAATACTTGAAAAATCAAAATTTTTCAAGACCTCTCAAATTTTCGCCGAATATAAAGGAAACTATTAAGCACATTTTGAGAGATTTTTTGCATCAATCGGATGAGAAATAACGAAGAAAACGCATTTATAATGCATTTTCCCATCAATTTAGGCTATTACGGGAACCAATTAAATCTATAGCAACAAGTGTCAGCAATTAATTCAAAACGATTGAAATGAATGAAGAGGAAGGCCGTGACATAACTGATTCTCGTAAGGTTTTTGAACGTTTGGAGTGATCCAAGGTCTGTAGATGTAGATTGGGTTGACAAATTATTTTTCATTCTAGATTTCTATACCCCTAAGCTCGTCTAACAACGCGCATCCCGCGTTTTCCTAGTTAGGATTACTAATCACAGTCAGTACTAGTGATATTCTATATTAGATAACTCTGTAAACACTAATTGGCACAATCATGACTATATATAACTATCTATATGCTAATAGTAATATATGTATATCCATATGCTAAACTAGACCTATAAGAAAGTAACAATATTAAGGATAGCTTCCTTCCTAAAATTACTAAATTACCATCATTAATAGAGCACTAAAACTGAGTGCATTAAAGACTAATTTTCCAATAATTTATTATTAATTTACTAAAGACAATGATGTTACAAGTTACAACAAATGGAAACCATTCCAGGCTATCAGTAAAATTTTGCAATTTCCTTTGAGTGTTGTATAATTGAAAGTTAAATTAATGTTATTTGGTTTACCTGATTATAGAGTTACATCTTTATGTATATGGTCTTTTTAATGATGTCGATTGGGCATGGACTAATCCATTTTTTGAGCTCATGTTTTTAATTGACCACCTATAGCCTGTTTCAAATACTGATCAAGTCCAAGTCGGAGAGAGGAGTCTATAGTAATATATGTATTTGTTTGGTAATGAAAAAAACCTTGCAAAAAAAAAATACAACCACTACTACTGATACTACTTCTTTGAATTTGATTCAATTTTTGATTATGTATATGTATGTGTGTTATATCCATGTCCATGTATTTATATATCATCCAGACAACTGAATTTAAGTGTATTTTGTTGTATTACAAATCTTAATGGACCCGCAGACAAGTTAAAATTACGACTTTGCGGGTCTATAGTATTTCAATATATGCATTTTCAATGATGAAAAAACCTTACTAACTTAAAAAAAAAACACCACCACTACTACTACTACTACCACTACTACTACTACTACCACTACTACTACTACTACTACTACTACTAAAAAAAACAAAAAAATAAAAATAAAAATAAAAAAACTACTACTACAACTACTACTGCTCCCCAAAACAAACTTCACATTCCAAATCTATTTTCAGTACCTCACCATACAACTAACACCAAACAACCCCTGCATATCAATCAACTAATTCCTCTTCCATCCTCTTATTCCAGGAATCCCGCCCGAAAGGATACGCTAACCTAGCCTCTACCAACGTGACAATATTGTCAATGGGAAAGATTTGCATGTGGAGTGCATGTCGCCGATTTGGTTCCCACAGTTTTATTGTCGTCAGGTTAGTATGCGTGATGGTGACAGATACGGTGTCGGCATATTGAATTAGATTGGTGGAGTCTGAAATGTCACCTTCATGTACGTGGACAGTCACTATTGGAGGAGGAAAACATTCGACAGATTTTTTAATATTGGGTTCATTCTTATTCATATATATTTCATTTCTTTTCTTTCCTGATGATAATAATCAGACGAGCTTCAGCGAGGATTCAATTTGACATACTGAAAGAAATTGGTGTTCGTTTTTATGTTTTTTTTTATGTTTTTTTGTCGATTCTCCACAGGTCAAACGGCTACAGCTATCAGCTTCAAACTATTTTCATCATGGTTCATCATCTAACTTAGATCTGTATAGTTTTGTGGCATTATCGGATAATAACTTTTTTTTTATGAATTTCAGAAATTTTGAAAATACCCATTAGAATAACACGTTGGAAAAAAAGAAAATATTTTTATTTAAAAAAAAATGAAATTTCGCGTGAAGTTGAGTTACATTATGATACACATTTCTGAGAACTTTTAGCTTGATCGGGTGAGCCATTTCGAAGAAAAACCCATAAAATGTGCTAAATTGGTACCACTCGAAGCAGTTTTTTTCCCATTTCCAACTTGAATATCACCCAATTGGCGGATGTAGGCAGAAGTTTGGCAAAAAAATCAACATACTATTGCTATCCACTCGTCCAACAACGCATATATGGCGTTTTCCTCGATAATTTACAATGATGGAATGAATATATACTAGGAAAACGCCATATATGCGTTGTTGGACGAGCGGATAGCAATAGTATGTTGATTTTTTTGCCAAACTTTTGCCTACATCCGCCAATTGAGTGACTTTTAAGTTAGAAATGGGTAAAAACTGTTCCGAGTGGTGCCAATTGAGAACATTTTATATTTTTTCTTCAAAATGGCTGACCTGATCAAGCTGAGAATTTCCAAAAATGTGTATCAGAATGTAATTCAACTTCGAACAAAATTTCATTTTTTTTTTGAAAATAAAAATATTTTCTTCTTTTTCCGCCGTGTTATTCTCTAATGGGTATTTTTGAAATTTCTGAAATTCATAAAAATAAAAGTTATCACCCGATAATGCCACAAAACTTTAGAGATCTGAGTTAGATGGGGAAGCATGATGAAAAACAGTTTCAAGTTGATAGCTGTAGCCGTTTGACCTGTGGAGAACCGACAAAAAAAAGCATGAAAAAAAAAACATGAAAAAAAACAACATAAAAAC
>OZ023339.1:13888376-13893376 GCA_964007535.1 Brachyptera risi | reverse complement strand
TCATGCTGATGGTTGCGAACACGACGCCTGGGCAATGATGCGAGCTGATAATAGATCCTCTATCCATGGATCTATATTACCGATATACTTTACTCAACGTTCAGAAGAAGTACATGTTTGTGTCTCTGCTTCATGTCGCTTTGCAAAACCCGGAATTTTCCGACATATGCCTACTCGAGAATTTCGAAGCAATCCCCTCCTATATTTTATTCGTGAAGATCCAATATGGCCGCCGAGATCGAAACGAGCATAATATATTTCACTATCGGCTTCAAGAGAAGCGTATCTTGGTAAACGTAATATATATATATATATATATATATATATATATATATATATATAATATATATATATATATTATATATATATATATATGTTTCTCTTGACTAATGTGAATTGAACAATGACAGCATCATTGCTTGTGTAGAAGACTAAAGAGGAGAGGCGACATCCATCCTTTAGAAATTGAGATTTTTTGTTTTATGACAATGAGTAATTGAATTATTATTTAAATGTTAGTAATATTCTCTATTCCATATTGCTTTTTGGATGAGCGTAGCGAGGACTTCTATTAGGTTTGAGTCTTTCTCTGTTTGTTGATTTTTTAGTGTTTCACTTGTCCACAAGTCGCAAGGTAGAACCAAAAACTCATCCAACTTAGAAACTGTATAGTTTTTTAAATGAATCGGTTGAACCGATTTCGAGAAATATCATCTCAAAGTTTCTAAAAACCCCATAGGATTTGGCTGGGTGGAAAATGTTGAAAAATAAAATCTCTCCAAAAGGAATGACATTTTCTCCAAATGTGTATACATAGATTTTTACTCATTATTACGATTTTGTATGCAATTTCTATCAGCAGTTTTGAAGGGAAAAAAAATAACTGATAATATTCATAAAATATATCATAAAAATTGTGACAGAATTAAGTTGTCGAGATTCACTGCTTTCTAGATTCAAGAGTTGACCAACAATGAAGTATTTTTTTATAGAGATCAAGGTGTGTAGAATACCAGAGTCAATGAAGTGGCAAGAGTAGAACTACTTTAACGACTTGTATAGCTTATTCAGATATCAAGGTGTGTAGAATACCAGAGTCGATAAAGTAGCAAGGGTGGAACTACTTCAACGACTTTCATACCTTATTCGGATATCTCGCTCATCTTACAACGCATATTTTGCGTTCGACTAGTATTATGATACACAATAAGTTGGTGGACAAAACAAGTGATTATTCCACATTTACAGAGAAACTGAGTGTGTTCATGAATTAATCAATGAAAAAGAGAAAAATAGAAATGATGAAAATAATGAAACCCACATGAGCCAAGGCTTGTGTGTGTGGGAAAGGAGTTGAGGAAAAAATAAAAAAATATAAAAATCATTGCCAAATGGGGTGAAAGTACATATAGGCCTAACGTTTACCAACATGAAATAATACGGATGATATAATCAATTCATGTTCAACTGGTAAACAATAATCACATTGTTGACTAAAAATTTTTCAACCATTCGTCGGCCATATTGAGATTCACAACTGCATTCTTCAGTTACTTTTCGTGTCGAATTTTCCATGAAAGCCACCAAGGTGTGTAGATTTCCATTACAATTCACCTAATATATCTCGCTCATCTCACAAAGCATACTCCATTCATCTGTGGAGCAAATAACAATGCTGTTCCAGCGTACTATAGAGCATAATGCTCCCATATATCACTGCTGGGACATTTGGCCACGGATGTGGTGTTGTAAAGAATAAGGCAACTAGACGAGCGTGCGGGGGAATATGGTTGACTGATGAGTCAACAATTGAGAAGCTCAATGAAGTACTATGGGACAGTCCCAGTTCATTGCAAACAGGAGAACGCATCACATGATGTGTGAGATGAGTGAGTGTATCGTGAGAGGATAAATTTGATATAATTTCACAATTCAATCATTCAATGGGGAGAATACTTGAGATTCCCAGCTGAAAAATACAAAAATTAATTTTTGATAACTAAAAAAATATTCAAAATCATTGTGAATAGTTTTCCGTTGAACCTGGTACAAAATGTCAGCACTGCTCATAGGGTGGACAATAAAATATGATGAGTTTTTGCGATCTTAGTGGCCGTGAATTATGTATTATCTTTCATTTTCAAGGTATTTGGCTCTACTGGAGAATTTGAATTTCAATACAAAGCCTAGTTCCGTAGAGACTAGGCCTAGTTCCGTAGAGACTAGGCCTAGGACATAATTCTCAGTCGCGGTCAGTGTCTTGATATTCCAATTCAATTTTGAATAAAACCGGGTCACGATATCGGGTTCAATTTATCTCACAAGTTGAGTTTAAGAAATTTAGAACCACTGCTGTATAGCATAATGCTCCCATATATCACTGCTGGGACATTTGGCCACGGATGTGGTGTTGTAAAGAATGAGGCAACTAGAGGAGCGTGCGGGGAATATGGTTTAGACTGATTAGTCAACACTTGAGAAGCTCAATGAAGTACTGAGGACAGTCCCCATTGCATCGCAAACAGGAAAACGCATCACATGCTGTGTGAGATGAGTGAGTGTATCGTAAGAGGATGCATTTGATATAATTTCACAATTCAATCATTCAATGGGGGAGAATACTTGAGATTCCCAGCTGAAAAATACAAAAATTAATTTTTGATAACTAAAAAATATTCAAAATCATTGTGAATAGTTTTCCGTTGAACCTGGTACAAAAATGTCAGCACTGCTCATAGGGTGGACAATAAAATATGATGAGTTTTTGCGATCTTAGTGGCCGTGAATTATGTATTATCTTTCATTTTCAAGGTATTTGGCTCTACTGGAGAATTTGATTCAATACAAAGCCTAGTTCCGTAGAGACTAGGCCTAGTTCCGTAGAGACTAGGCCTAGGACATAATTCTCAGTCGCGGTCAGTGTCTTGATATTCCAATTCAATTTTGAATAAACCGGGTCACGATATCGGGTTCAATTTATCTCACAAGTTGAGTTTAAGAAATTTAGAACCACTGCTGTATAGCATAATGCTCCCATATATCACTGCTGGGACATTTGGCCACGGATGTGGTGTTGTAAAGAATGAGGCAACTAGAGGAGCGTGCGGGGAATATGGTTTAGACTGATTAGTCAACACTTGAGAAGCTCAATGAAGTACTGTAGACAGTCTCAGTGCATTGCAAACAGGAAAAACGATGTAGGCCTACTACGATTCAAGTTCACAAACTTGTATAGTCTAGTATTGGATAAATATAGTATTTATCTATATATATATATATATATATATATATATATAATATATATATATATATATATATATATATATATATATATATATATATATATATATATATATATATAATAAATATTATATATATATATATATATATATATATATATATATATATAAATATATATATATATATATATATATATATATATGTATATATATATGTATATATATATAAATATATATATATATATATATATATATATATATATATATATATATATACATATATATAAATATGAAATATATATATAAATATATATATATATATATATATATATATATATAAATATATATATATATATATATATATATATATATATAATATATGTATATATATATATATATATATATATATATATATATATATATATATATATGTATATATATATATATATATGTATATATATATATATATATATATATATATATATATATATATATATATATATATATATATAGTGTTATAGTATTTATATTCGTTGGAGTATGAAAATCAGGACACTCAGCCAAGGATAATGACAACTCAGTTCACTTTATTCACATAATTCAATTCACTAACCACTATACATGTGAGTTATTAAATTATGATACAAAAAAACAACTTTTAGTGAAGCAAAATTCAGAGATAGTTTTAAAAAATCATGTTTAATGTAGTTCCAATCTGTCAAGCTCTTCCTGTTCTATCTATTCCTTCTCCATTTGTGAATTTATAGTTCTTTTTAATACATCTTTATTCGCATTTTAGTCATTATACTCATTAGGTTAGGTGAAAGAGCAGAAACTCATGTATTTGAACCTCGCCATTTCATTTTTTGTTGAATAATCATCTAATTTCCAATTTGTATATGTAAATTGTTATTCCTGTGTTTATAAAATGTTTATAAATGAATAAAGACTAATCATTATTAGGGATATTCAGTGTTTTGATTGATTATAAAAATGTCGACAAAAAACGTCGGCCAATTCCTTGGAGTGTGAGATCTGCTCTTTGAAAATGATGAACGAAAACGTATGTCGGAGCGTGAAGACGCCACCGACGCCATCTACAGGGGTACGTCGATGTCGCGCGTGTTCGGAATGCCCCTTACAAATCCTTACTCGATCCCATCAGTTTTCATTCATTCATCTTCATCAGTTTTAAATAATCAAAATGGGGTGGTAAGATCGTCCTTGTGGTGCCCCGTCCAAACGATCATATCTTCCATCCATAGCCTTAATTGGGGAACAATGATTTTGTATCAAGTTTCGATATTATTAAACAAAAAAAAAATACTCGATCCCGTTGACCTCTTTACTATTGCACACAAAAAAACGATATGAGACAAAATCTCACACTTTGCTTCTTCCCTTCACTAGTGAGCTATATAGCCAGTGCAACGGAGCTGTTTATATAATCTTGGTTCGTATCTATGGTTACGCTACTGATGCCAAGTGCTAATTCAGGACTCTTCCAGAGCCAAGAAAAGTGATAGTTGAATCCTTGAATCCTTCATTTTTTGTATGGTGGATAAACTTCGAATTAGGCCTATATTACTGTGACTTAAATTATTGTGATTTTACGACATTTTTTCCTGCGAGTGATGTACTGTTTTCTCATATTTGTGTGAGGAATATACCACAGAAAAGGACCTCAGTGTGGACAGAAGAATGCTGCGTGAAAAACATTACGTCACACGTGGTATTTGCTTGTTTACTCATGCATGTAGA
>OZ023339.1:13884938-13888176 GCA_964007535.1 Brachyptera risi | reverse complement strand
GAACGATCGCATCACAGCACCACTGAGCTACCAGAGCCAGTATCCTTCCTGTTTTTTGCACGTTGCATAACTGCAGTTTCATAATCAGAAATATCGAATAGAAATCTCCGGATATCTTCAATCAAATGCAGTATTCGAATATCCGCGTTTACCAACAGTGTGTCATGATACTAAAAAGACATCACAACTACGAAAAAACTTCCGCAAAATTTGTATATATTTTTAATTCCCCAGTATTTGTGATCCATCGATTTGTGCAACACATGTTCATATTATTTGTGAATGTATTGTATAATTCTGTGATTTGGAGTGACAATCAGCGAGGTGATGCGATAATTATGAACCCGTGCCTCAGGTGGGACTTGAACCCACGCCCAACGAGACCTCAGTTCCCGATCCATTTTCTCGTCTGACTCACTTGATGCTCACTTGAAAACTACGCTCGGGTGTTCCGTGTCACCCTGCCATTCTGGTACCCCCATTATTATCCATAAATACTGATTGCAGCAAATATCCGCTCTTAAAAACACCCCTAAATCACTACCCTTGACAATAGCGTTGAGATGTATAAACAGAGCATATTTACTGCCGGGGCAATCATACATGACATGTTTACTACGGGGCAAAACCTTCCATGTTATAGTGAAGACATTCAATTAATAAAAACTGTTGTTATTGTTTGACGTTTTTGAAGAAATCAATTCATTGATTTATTGGTGATTCAAAACGGAGGTTGATAGGAAGAAAGATGAGCAGTTGTGATATCTTAGTGATTGAAAATGGTTGATATTTTTCTTGTAATAAGAGAGATGATTTATATATTGACAATTTAAAGTGTTGTCTGGTTTCACTAGGAAAACGCTATATACGCGTTCTTAGACGAGCGTAAAGTCGTATGTCGACTTCTTTGTTGAACTTTTGCTTAGATTCGCCAATTGGATAACATTTAAGTTATATAGGTAAAAACTGCTCCGAGTGGTACGAATTTAGCACATTTCATGTTTTTTTCTTCAAAATGGCTGACCCGATCAAGCTGAGAATTTCCAGAAATGTGTATTGAGATGTAATCCAATTTCACACAAAATTTCATCCCTTCTGAAAATAAATATTTTTTTTTTCGTCGTGTTATTCTAATGGGTATTTTTGAAATTTCTAAAATTCATAAAAATAAAAGTTATCACCCGATGATGCCACAAAACTATACAGATCTGAGTGAGATGAGGAACCACGGTGAAAAAAGTTTGAAATCGATCAGCTGTAGCCGTTTGACCAATGGAGAACCGAAAAAAAAAACATAAAAAAAACATAAAAACGAACACCAATTTTTTCAGTATGTCAAATTGCATCCTCGCTAAAGCTCGTCTGATTATGTCTCTTCCTATCACTCTTATCTCTTCAGTTTTTCTAATTAATCTTGACACCTTTAAACAATAGTCACCGACAATCTGAGGAAAACTTGGCAGATTTGGTCGATAAAGAAGACTCAAATCAACAATTACCTGAATTCAATCTACAATTTGACACTTTATGTGCATGAATTGAATACACAAAATAAGGAGAATATGCAAATACAATATGAAAAATCACAAATAAAAAATCACAAATATGAGACATGTAAAATGAAATATTAGAAATGAAGAATATAAAATCTGAATACGGATATATGAAAATGACAAATATACAAAATTCATCATTATATGAACTATTGAGGGTGGACAAAACACACGAATGCTGATATCTTCCACTTTGGAACCGTCTCATGGCCGGAGTTCACTTTTCTCTTTTAATAGCAGATATATATGGAAAGAATATAGGAATATATTGAAGAATAGATGGGCAATTTGATGAAAAAATAATAATGCGGTTTGACGACGTACCATACTAATGACTACGATCTATTGGCGTCGGTGGATGATGCATGAGATGATGGGATGATGAGATGAAAGGTTATTTATATTAGGTGGTGGGAAGGAGTCGGTCGTGGCCTGTCGTTGAGGAACCATCCCTGTATCAACCTGAACGACAGAGGGAAACTACGAGAAAACCCCTGTCAGGATGGTCGACCATGGCGGGAATCGAACCCTGGTCTCCCGAATGACGGTTCAGTGTAATAACCACTCGGCCACGCGTCTCGATATGGCCAAATTCATGACCTAAAACGAGGATTCCTGTGGCATAATCCCTCATTATGATGATAGTGTTATCAAATTACCATATCTATCACTGTTTTACAGAAATCTATCATACTGTATCACTGTAATAACTGTATATAACTATGAAAACGCTGTATACGCGTTGTTGGACGAGCGGAAAGTAATAGTTTGTCGACTTCATTGCCAAACTTTTGCCTAAATTCGCCAATTGGGTAACATTTTAGTTATAAATGGGTAAAAACTGCTTCGAGTGGTGCCAATTTAGTACATTTCATGTTTTTTCTTCAAAATGGCTGACCCGATCAAGCTGAGAATTTCCAGAAATGTGTATCAAGATGTTATTCAACTTCACACAGAATTTCAATTTTTTTGATAATACAATTTTTTAATTTTTTTTCCGCCCTGTTATTCTAACGGGTATTTTTGAAATTTCTAAAATTCATAAAAATAAAAGTTACCACCGATAATGCCACAAAACTATACAGATCTAAGCTAGCATGAGGAAACCATAAAGAAAAAAGTTTGCAGTTGATAGCTGTTGCCGTTTGACCTGTGGAGAAAAGAAAAAAAAAACATAAAAAAAAAAAAAACAAAAAAAAAACGAACACCAATTTTTTTCAGTATGTCAAATTGAATCCTCGCTAAAGCTCGTATAATAATGTTCATTCAGCAATTTTGCTATATTTCATACACTAGATACATAAAAAAACATACAAAACATGAAAATAAAATTTAAAATACAACAATGATGATAATATCATGAGAATGATAGCATAGACATATCTGATGGAAATAATGAACACACATATTTCAACTTATATTGTCCCAAAAATGCACACTTTCACTTGAATCTCAGGTGCGCGGCGAACATCATAGTGCAGGAGGTTGGCCCTAATCCCTTGGGAGACACACAAATTCATTACAAATCCAACTTTGGGTACACGGCAAACATCATGCTCAACAAATTTATCAACTTTGTCCATACATACATTCCTTATCAAAAGTACCGTTATGAGGAATCTGTATGATCAATTCAAAATTTCACTGAGAAGTGCACTCAAAATTTTGAAAATTATATCCATCAA
>OZ023339.1:13869938-13879938 GCA_964007535.1 Brachyptera risi | reverse complement strand
GGCGGCACATTTTCAAGTGGCATCAGCGCCTCGAGAATACAAAAATAAGTAAATTTCCATATAGAATAGGGCCAAGATTCACGTTGTGAGATATCAACTATAATGCATTGAAAATGATATTTTCAATTGCTCCAGTTCTCCTCTAGTGTACAATATGGTTCTGTATGATTTTTGTCTTTCCATTCAATGTCATTTCAAAATCATTGAACATAGGAATTCATTTTGATCACGATATATTATTTGGAAATTTGAAGAATGAAACCCATATGAGCCGAAGTCTGTGTGTGGGAAGAAGGAATAGTTGATTGAATTTGAAAAGAATTGAAGCCAAGACGAAAGGTTCTCAATGGATTGTTGTCACAAGGATTTGCAAGCTGGGTGGATTCAATGTATTCCGAGAGAAAAAAGAGTGAATTCAAAATATACTTTATGATATGGGCCTATAGTGGAAATTGTGAAAATAATTCCTCCAAAACCCAACTGTCATTCATTCGTTTCAAGCTACATATATTTATCTCACTGAAACATGTGGCTGAGAGGTTAGCACACTAAACCGTCATTCAGGAGTTTGGGGTTCGATTCACGCTATGGTCGACCATCCTGACAGTTTTTTTCTGTGGTTTTCCTCTGTCGTTCAGGTCAATACTGGGATGGTTCCTTAATAACAGGCCACGACCGACTCCTTCCCACCATCCAAAACACCCAATGAAATAACCTCTAGTTCCATCATCCCATCATCTCGTACATCATTCACCGACACCAATAGATCGTATAGTCATCAGTACAGTGCTTCATCAAACCCAATATACATAATCAAAAGATAAACATAATCACTTTCACCTCACTCATCCGAACACCGCCGACCCAACTACACCATTCCCCTCTCTAATCTAATATTATTCCAGTACCTATTGATTTCAACAGCTCTTCCCCGCACTGACAGTTCGGTAGCCATCCGTCAATCATCCCCAATGACCGATCGGAACCCCCGTCCGTCATCACTATCTCAATACAATACACCTCCTATCGTTCCATCAGTGACGTTACATGACGTCATTTGAAGTCTCGGAACGTACGGTCGATATTGGTTAAGGATAGGAAGAGACACCCGATTGTCCCGAAAGTGACGTCATGGGTGATTGATGAGTGAAAGACCAAAGACTAATTGTGTTGGCCAGTCATGAAAGCTATTAACAAAGTTTAGTGGGGTATTTAAATTAAGATGTTAATGGATTGGGTTGTGGTTATTTTTTAAATGGTTTTTAATATTAGTGGTCCGTCGGATCATTTTCAGAGGACGGTTTAATAATTATAAATGAATATGAATAATCGATTATAGTAATGACTTCCGTTGATATAAATTAGAAGGCGCAACAAGCGTTGATGTGTATATAGATGACCAAGGACCCTTACCGCGACTGTCATTAAAAATAATGTCCTAGGTCTTGGGTAGCTCCAAGTCGTGAGGCCAGATACTGGGGAAGAAAGCGGCCAACTTGGTGACTGTTTTCTATTGGCTGGTGAAATATCTCTCGTATGGACGCCATTTTTTGTCCAGAACTCAGGTCATATGTTTGACAAAGTGTGCTAGACTACATAAGAAAGGCCAGATAGTGGGGAAGAGAGCGGCCAACTTGGTGACTGTTTTCTACTGGCTGGTGAAATATATCTCGTATGGATGCCATTTTTTGTCCAGAATTCAGATCAGGTGACTAGAGAGGTGAGATAATGGGGGAGAGAGTGGCCAACTTGGTGCATGTTTTCTATTGACTAGTGGAATAGCTCTCGCATGGACGCCATGTTTAGTCCATAATTGAGATCAGATGTTTGAGAACATGTGCTAGACTGGATTACATCGTTCAGGAAACAACTTCAGTTGAAAGTTCTGGCATCTTATTGACTAACTGGTAAGTCAACGACACTTTTGAACACAAATTTGAGCGAAGAATGGCGTCCTGCGTGGAAGTTGGCCACTTTCTTATCCAGTCACTAGCTCCATGACCTTGACTAGATAATGTTCTTCAGGAGAGCTAAGTACCATGACAATACGAGATAATAACGGAGTCACAGTCTCTCAGAACGCAAAAATTTGACCTATTTTTAGTCCACCTCGAGAGCAGTGCTGGGATTCAGTGCTAACAACAATGGAAATGCACAAGGACTGAACCTATTGCCTCTGTAGTTGACTCCGGTATAGTTTTTTGAACGTAGCCCTATCCATATTGTGTTCAACGACGCATCATAATAATAACTTGGATCTATTGGCGTCGGATAAACATCAATGAGATGATGGGATGATGATGATGATGATTATTGTTTGCCTAACGACCCCACCAACAGCTAGGTCACATGGGGGTACGAATGAGCAGGTGATTATGAAATTATGAAGTGATGATAAGTGAAAGGACGTTTACAGAAACCTACCTATTCAGATACGGATGAAAGAAAAGTATCTCGAGTGCAAAATGAGAATTGACACAGCCGACCCAAACAAGTTGAACAAATAAATCATTTGATGAACAATTTATAGAATGAAATCATCATACAAGATGAATTATTAGATGAGCGTAGCGAAGTCTCCATATCACTCTTATAGGATTGTGTCTGTGTTTTTTGTTTGTTTTGTTGTTTGTTTGTTTGTATGCACTCCACAGGTCGCAGGGTTTGACTGATCGACATGAAACTTTTTTGTACACGCAAACTCATCCAACTTGGAACTGTTTTATTTTTTATGGATCGGTTGGACCGATTTTAGGAAATATCATCTCAAAGTTTCTAAAATCCCCATAAGATTTGGCTGGGCGGAAAATGTTGAGAAATAAAATCTCTCCAAACAAGATGAAATTTTCTCTGCATGTGCACACATGAATAATACACATTATCATCATTTTGTATGCAATTCTAATCAGTCGTCTTGAAGAAAAAAATTAAAATAACTGGTTTGATTCATCAAATATATCATACAAATAATGACAGAATTGAGTTGCCGAGATTCACTGCATTCTAGATTCGATATTTGTCCAACAATGAAGAATTTGTCATATGTGTCAAGGTGTGTATAATACCAGAGTCAATGAAGTAGCAAAGGTAGGACTACTTCAAAGATTATCATACTTTATTCAGATATCTCGCTCATCTTACAACGCTTATGTCGCGTTTGGCTAATTCTGAGGAAATGATTGCATCAGAATGCAATTAACCGATCCACTGTCTTTCCCACAGTCAAGTCTCCCCTGGAGACTCTGTGGATAGTATTTGACTGTTCTGGGTTTCTATTTGTATGTACAAAACTGATGACGATGAAAAAAAAAAAAAAATGTAATAAAATATTTCAACAAAATGGAACGATTACCATTCAATTGGAATGAACGATCATTGCTATGAATGAATGAAACGTATCTCGACTGGCAAGCGAGGAGACACCACCGACCCGAACAAGTTGCACGCTGCGTCATGACGTATGGCAATAAAAATGGCGTCTTATCATATGAATTATATCGAGTTCTATAAACCGGTTCGACAAATTATTTTTATGGAAGAAAAATTGTGGATTTTTAATATCCATCTCACTTTGGTCAGCTCGCATACCAACGTGGCAAACGGTAATATATCGTGAGATCAAATGTCCTATGTAATGAGATTCACATGAAATGGAGTACAACATTTGCTGTCGGATGTGAATAGTTGGAAACAATTAGATCTGGGAGATGTTTATATCGACATGTGATTCGGAGATGTTCGTCCTGAAGGGTCACATCATCATCGGAATGTTATCAAAACGAGAGATGAGTGAACAATTTAGATGAACATATAAATATATATATATATATATATATATATATATATATATATATATATATATACATATATATACATATATATGGATATATATATATATATATATATATATATATATATATATATATATATATATACATATATATATAAATAAATATATATATATATATATATATATATATATATATATATATATATATATATATAAATATATATAAATTCAATATGAATTGAATTCAAATATATATATATATATATATATATATATATATATATATATATATATATATTTATATAAATTGAATATAAATTGAATTTAAATATATATATATATATATATATATATATATATAAATAAATTCAATATGAATTGAATTTAAATATATATATATATATATATATATATATATATATATATATATATATATATATATATATATATATATAAATTGAATATAAATTGAATTTAAATATATATATATATATATATATATATATATATATATATATTCTAGAAAAAGTTCAAGTCCAGTTTTTCAAAAGGCTGTTATTTCTTCCTAGAAACACACCTAATTACATTGTTAGATTGGAAGTTGGTAGAACAATGTTATCAGGACATGTTCTCAGAATGATTTTGCAATTCTGGATAAAACTCTTGAATATGATGGAAAACAGATTTCCAAAAATGTGTTATAATAGATTGCTAGTGCTTGATGAACCAGAAAGCAATCAGGTGAAATATAATTGGGTCAGCCAAATGAAAAAAGTTATTTGTGATGTGGCTTATGAAAATGTCTGGCATGCACAAAGTTCCATTATGATTGGTGATAAATTGGAAGAAATAATTGTTAGTTATAATAATAAGATGTGCGAGAGAGATAGGCAAAATATGATAAAATCGTCATGCTGTCCGTTATATAAAGATTTAGCAGGTAATACCCTAGGTACTGCAAGCTATTTGATGTTCCGCATATCAATTGACAAAACTCGTATAATTTGTCAATCAAGAGTAGCTAGTGTGAATAACATCCAATGGTACAGTGGATCAAGCAAATACCAACTACAGCCTGAGAACAACTGTACTTTATGTAATGTCCAGGAAAGGGAAGATATGTTTCATTTTATGTTGATATGTCCTTTATACAAAGCCTATAGAGAGTATTACATAGGAGAATATTTGTCTAACACAGAATATACTAGATTGAATTTCCATGTAATTTT
Source organism: Brachyptera risi (assembly GCA_964007535.1). Lineage (NCBI taxonomy): Eukaryota > Metazoa > Arthropoda > Insecta > Plecoptera > Taeniopterygidae > Brachyptera > Brachyptera risi. The sequence continues at coordinate 13,874,919 of OZ023339.1, read as the reverse complement.
GTTCAATGTGCAAGATGAAGTAAAATTGCATAACATATACAACTTTATCTCCAGATCATTATTATTGAGGTCGTTTGTGCTGACAGAGTAGCACTAATTGATATAGTTGCATGCATATTGATGTATTTCTATTTTTGTTTTGATTTGTTCTGTTTATATCTAACTGGTGGTACTGTGTACCGTGTTAATATTTGTGTATCCATGTAATATGAATATGTTATGGGTTGAGGCCCTAAAACAATAAACTTCTTCTATTCTATTCTCTTCTATTCTATATATATATATATATTCATATATATTTATATATATATATATATATATATATATATATATATATATATATATATATATATATATATATATATATATATATATATATATATATATATATATATATATATATATATATATATATATATAAATATATATATATATATATATTATATTTATATTTGAATCGGAGATTATATCCCTGGAAAGACGCATCATCATCAGAATGTTATGAACAAGGAAATGAGTGAGCAATCTTGATAATATTTTTTTTTTTTTTAATAACATCGAAACTTGATTCAAAATCATTGTTCCCCAATTAAGGCTATGGATGAAAGATAGGATCGTTTGGACGGGGCACCACAAGGGCGATCTTACCACCCCATAATATACAATCATTGCTTCCTAATCGGGGTGAAGAATGAATGACTGGAATCGTATGAGAGTGACACATCTTATTGATTATTTCAAGACTCCGAGGTGGTCTTATACATATACGGCCTATACATATATCCTTTTTTTCCTTTTTTTTTATAACATCGAAACTTGTTACAAAATCATTGTTCCCCAATTAGGGATATGGATGGAAGGTAGGATCGTTTGGACGGGGCGCCACAAGGGCGATCTTACCACCTCATTTTAATTATTCTAAAACAATTAGCTTCAACATCAGAACTGCGTTGTCTGTGACCATAATTTTCCACCGCAGATGAAAGTCTTTCAGTTTTTGAAAAGTATATAAAGTTATATAAAAGTCTTGATATACAAAAAAAGGAGCAAATAATCTTGATATAATACATTCAATGCTTCTCAATTGAGGTTTGGGAGAAATAAGTGGGACCGTTCAGAAGCGGCAGTTGTTTCAAGACTTCGATTCGATTCAATGCGATTAATTTTTATTCCATATTAATTGTAATTCCAATCACACTCATATGTATATTTGATAATTGAAGTACAAGTATTGAAATAAGTCAAGTTATGAATTTAATAGTTAGCTTCGATGCGCTCTCATCATCACTTGCATGACCTTTACATATCCATTCGAAAAAATAATAATGGTAAGAAAGATAAAATTCGATGAGCATATGACAGTTCCACTCACTTTTCAATTCGAACAAAATTATTTTCGAGCACAATTTTTCATTCCTTTCTCTTCGGAACATCAGTTCATTCTGAAACACTCGATTTCGAACATATTTCAGTGTACATAACCGATATTACAAGTCTCCAGTATGCCAGTTCACCTCTCTACCACTACCGCGCAATACTCTCCATATGCAGCCCAGCGCAGCATGTTATAGGCTTTTCTTCAACCAGAAAATATGACAGATATATCATATAATCAACATCTCATTATCTATTATCTAAATATATATATTATGTGATATGTAATATGTAATAATAAAAAAATAATCATTATGAATAATGATATCAATATGAATTCATAAGTATCCGAAAGATCAAAGAACAACAACAATATTTGAACAGTGTTCTATAAAACAGTCATTAGATGAGTGTAGCGAAGATTCCATCCCACTCTCATACAGCTTTGTATGTGTGTTTTTTTGTTTGTTTGTTTGTTCGTTTGTAAGCACTGCACAGGTCGCAGGGTTTGACTGATCAACATGAATTTTTTTTTGTACGGGCCAACTTGTACAACTTAGAACTGTAAAGTTTTTGAAATGAATCGGTTGGAGAGATTTTGAGAAATATCATGTCAAAGTTTTTAAAAACCTCTTAAGATTAGGCTGGGTGAGAAAATTTTAAAAAATGAAACCTCTCCAAGAAAAATTAAAATTTTCTCTGAGTGTTCAAACATGAATGATACACATAACCACCATTTTGTAAGCAATTCGAACCTGCCGTTTTGAAGAAAAAAATTCAATTAACTGTTTTTATCCATCGAATGTATGGAAATGAGCCAAGATTCACTGCTTTCTAGATTCGATATTTGCCCAAGAATTAATTATTCTTCATATTCGTCAAGGTGTGTAGAATACCAGAGAAGATAAAGTAGCAATTAAATGAAGGACAAAGTGTATGGAATATCAAAATAGCAAATGTAGGACTGTTATTATACCTTATTCAGATATCTCGCTCATCTTACAACGCATATTTCGCGTGTGACTAGTATATATATAACATAGAAATCAATTTTCTTCATTCTCATCTCGAAATTGGTGCTCTCTGATGGATCTTGATCAGATCTATATTGAATGAAGCCACCAGAAGTCAACAATCATTATTCAAAAGTTTGAGAGCCTCTTGAACATGCAGGATTATGCATGGAGGTATACCCATAAAGATCTGCCATTGTTGGTAAAATTGCAGCAAAACACTTCCAATGGGTCTCAAAAAACTCATTAATGACCCTCGAAATGAAAGCATCCACATCTAAATTTTGGAGAGAGAGAAAATATACAATTCGTTGCACAATTTAACAAAATTAACCACTTTCAATTTCGATGTAAAATATTTCCCAGCAAAATTTCTAAAACATTTTTCTCGAAGATCAGCACATTCAAAAACATTCTTCACGAATATATTTCAGTGTATAACCTATATTTACAAGTCTCCAGCACGCCAGTCCATCTCCCTACCATCACCACGCAATACCACATATGCACACCATCCCTCTCCATATACAGCGCACAGGTACATAACACGAGGTTTTTCCACGACGAGATCAACTATATAGTCGGGGATTTTTCAACAACCACCGCAGATTCTTGAACCAGTTACACGTGGTCTCTTAGAGACGCCGACACCGAGCACCTCGTACTATACTGTCATGCACGCGGGCAGTCACCTGATCTATACTGGCATGCACGCGGGCAGTCACCAGATCTATACTGACATCCAGCTGGTAACGAAGTGGCTGTTTATACTGACATCCAAGTGGAAACATCGTGGCTGTGTATACTGTTGTTCGGGAAGAGGTTATTACTTCGTTGAGGTTATACATTCATGTGAACAACTGAGCATGAATATTGGTCATTTCATGCAAATTCATTATGTGTATATATATATATATATATATATATATATATATATATATATATATATATATATATATATATATATATATATATATATATATATATATATATATATATATATATATGATATATATATATATATATATATATATATATATATATATATATATATATATATATATATACATATATATATATATATATATATATATATATATATATACATAACGAGCCTTCAGTGGCACTTCGTGTCATTAGTTGGCTGAGCTTTCACCGCACTACACTCCTGAGGATGACGGGTGAAATTCCTTCGAAATGTCGAGAGGCAAATTTTCAAGTACCTGGTTTCACCGTACAAATTAGTTCGCCATATATATATATATATATGTATATATATATATGTACTATATGAGTACATAACTTTTCAAGTGATGATAATATCCTACATATATATATATATATATATATATATATATATATATATATATATATATATATATATATATATATATATATATATATATATATATATATGGATACTTTGAGCCCATATCCAAGTTTTGATACATCAACTATGACCCACGGAAAGCATTGAGAACAATGTTCTGTATTCCCACAGTTTTCTTCCAGGGTACAATATATAGGCTATAGTCTTTGTAATTTCATTGTCTTACCATTTGAACCTTCCGATATATCATCACTCCAACATATTATTCGGTATAACGATCAAAGTTCAGGAAATGATTTCTCCCATTGGCCGGTCATAGTAATAGCTCAACACACAAATCATTATAATTTTTTTTTTCTAATAACATCGAAACTTGTTACAAAATCATTCCCCAATTAAGGCTATAAGGATGAAAGATAGGATCGTTTGGACGGGGCACCACAAGGGTGATCTTATTACCCCATTTTGATATTTATAACCAATGAACTTCAACACCAGGACTGTGCTGTCTGTGACCATGAATTATAAATTACAAATCATAAATGTGCTTCTGAATAAATACCCCAGAGAAAAAAAATACCGACAAATTTTTTTTAGCACTCGTTATATTTCTGTGACAGTGCTTTTGAGGAAGGGTTGGAGGGAGGGGGGGAATTTAGGGCGCCAAATATCTCAATACGGCTCTGTATTGATATATGCATGTATGATATAACATGTGTGGGTGAGTATGGATATAACATTCCTAATAAACTTCCACTTGAAGTAACATGCAGCTGGAAAAATAAATTCAAAATCAACCTCAAAAATCACATTTTGAAAACTGACCTCCATACTTGTTTTACTAACCTCTATCCCTCATGTCCTTGTATTTCCCGACCTTTTCCTTTCAACTGCGGCCTGAACTCAAATATTTGCTATTGCTCTTCTGTACCTTTCCCTAGAAGATGCAACTATCAGGAAACTTCTATTAGCTTGCATTATATTTTATTCATAACATATTTATTTATTTTTCACCCTGATTTTCTTTTCCATCCTAACTTGGTTTTTCGTGGTTTCCCACAGTCCTCGAAGCAAATTCTTGGATGAAGTACTAATTGGCCACGACCATCAATTAGTAGAGCGATAGGCCAAATTATAACTTTATAGGCCTAGGACTAATATTATTTGTGCAGTTTGTTTAATGATCAATTTTACATCTGCTGTCAATGGAAAGAAGTAATCATTGCCCAAGAGACTTAGTTCAAAGTGGAAGATATCAACATTC
>OZ023339.1:13857438-13864938 GCA_964007535.1 Brachyptera risi | reverse complement strand
TTAATCTTACATATTTTCATCTGTTCTTTGAATTCAAAGCGATAGTAAATACTTTTTGTGACACTGGTTCAGCAGGCATATAACATCAATTTATTCACTTTTAATTAAATTTATTGTTTGGTTCCAATTGACGACTAGTGATGGACCCGCCCATAAACGTCACAAAACAGAAAATCAAATCAAATGGGCTTTGATATGTGGGAAATTTTACATTGACCTATCAGAGTATCTCTTATATTCCCACGTGGCCCTGGCGATTAGCCACGCCTATCACTAGTGGTCTAGCTTCTTTTTCGCTATTGCTTCCTTTTCTTTTTTTTTCCCATGAATGTTGAGTAAAAAAAAAAATTGGTGATAAATTTACTGATAATATTTTGCTACATTTATAATTATATTGTTACAGTGATTTTGTTGTGAGTTTACATAATGTTTGGATATCTCTGTGTGTACGACAACTGTATCTATTTATGTATCCTTCTGGATTTTGTTGTATTTGCCATGTATTCATAATTTTGTTTCAGAAATTCATGTGAACTATGTTTTGAACTAGTTAAATGGAAGAACGGCCCTGACGAATTTCGCCAGCAATGAAGATCCTTTTGATAATAATAATAATAATATGTGTAACTTTTATGAAGGTAGATTCGAACGTTCTTAGTAGCTCATGTATTTTATTCTGTTAGTCGAAATTTTGAATTTTTGAAAATTCAATATTTGTATACTTCAGTTTGAATCATGATGCTTCAAATCATAGATTTAATTGACTTGTGGAACTAATTCAACTAATTTTTCAATATCCACAAGTGACGTATTTCAAGACTCGTAAAGATCTATGTTATGAAATGTGCATATGAGTGATAATTATGAAATAAATATATTGAAATTAGAATTGAGAGAAACACAAATATGTGCATACTAATAGATGTTGAGAAATTGTTTGAGTATAATTCTCCAATCTGCGGAGGAGAAATGTGGTCACCGACAGCGCAGTCCTGATGTTCGAGTTCATTTTCAGTAAACAAAATGGGGTGGTTAGATCTCGCCTTTGTGGTGCCCCGTCCAAACGATCCTACATTTCATCCATAGCCTTGAATTAGGAACAACGATTCTGTATCAAGCCTCGATGTCACCAAAAAGAGAGCATAATGACCATAAAATCTGAAAATCTAAAAATATAAAAACTAAAAATTAAACCCTGAAATTGGTTATTAAAGAAAAATTACGATATTCATTCCCATGATTTTGAAGAAAACTGAAAATTATCATCATCTCAATGTCAGAAATTAAAATCAATACAGCTGTCCTCCAGAATTGTACCATCATTCTGAGTCGTGACGTAGACATTCGGTCGGTCTAAGTCGTTAATGCCTACGTCATGACTCAAGGTCTCTGGAAGACATAAAAAATGATTTTGATCCCCAAGATAGAGATGATGAATTCTAGTTTTCTCTGGAATTACGAAAATGGGTATTTTCACTCTTCATGGACATCAGGTATTGGGGTTGTTATGTCCTCCAACGACCCCACCAACAGCTAGGTTATACGGGGGTACGAATGAGCAGGTGATTGGATGAGCGTAGCGAAGACTCAATATCACTGTACTTGAAAAATCGAATGTTTTTTTTTTCTCTTTGTTCGCGCTCTACAGGTCAAACAGAAATTCAGATCATGATGAAACTTGGCACACACATGAACCCCTATCTGACTTGATGCTGTATAGTTTTGAGGCAAAATCGGTTCAACAATTCTTGAGATAAATCATTTTGAAGTTTTCAAAAAACCCATATGAATAAGTCAGGCGGAAAAAATGACAAAGTGAATGTTCTCCGAAATTTTTCAAATTTTCACAGAACTCGAACAACATAATAATACACATTATTACGGACTATTACAATAATCAGATGTGACTTTTCGGAGTAAAAAATTAAAAAATGCGATATTCATTTATTTAATTAATTCTATTTTTTTTATTCGCTCATCCATCAACGCGGAAACACATAACGCGTTTTCCTAGTTATCAAACCATGAAGTGATGATAAGTGAAAGAACTTTCACGAAGACCCATGCCTCATACGTGACCCGAACTCACGTCCAACTGCAATTTCAGTTTCAGGAGCTGTGCCTCAGCTGACCGAGCTACCGAGGGTGGCTATGAAATGTGGTTTCGAGCGCAGGGTTCAAGGTAAGGGTTGATGTTTTTCTTAATTTGACTAACAAAAATATCCACTCTAAAGTTTATGTTGTTGATCGTGCCTTAGTCGACTGAGCTACGAAAGGCGATCCTTCAGTATCAGAGTCGCACATCTAGCTGGCAGTGACCGATGTGACTGTATAATCGGATGCCGTCTAAGTGGCCGTGATTGGTGTAACGCGGTCGGTACACATGTACACAGAAGTGAGTACAAGTGTGTGTGAGGTGATACTATCAGCGAAAACACCCGGTCGTTCAGATGATCCGGAGATATCATGAACCCACGGTCGGAGTGAGGTGATGGTGCATGATTTTGTTATGTACAATATAAACGAATTGATATATATATATATATATATATATATATATATATATATATATATATATATATATATATATTTATATATATATATATATATATATATATATATATATATATATATATATATATATAAATATATGTATTCATATATATATTCATTCATACACATTATATACATTCATATATATAAATATATATATATATATATATATATATATATATATATATATATATATATATATATATATATATACACACACACACACACACACACATATATATATATAAATATATATATATATATATATATATATATATATATATATATATATATATTTATATATATAAATATAGGTATATGAAACTTATAGTGAGAGAGAGAGAGAGAGAGAGAGAGAGAGAGAGAAAAAGAGAGAGGGATGATCAATTGTAACAACTGAATAATTTGACGACCAAAGTAAATACATCCCCACACGTATCTTCTACGTGCGGTTTCCTTCACATATAAGCTACTCAAAATAATAAGTTTTCTATCACTATTATTATATATCAATCTCATCAACTCTGTCCCTCCCCTCGGTCCACATCAACGCTCGCTCGCTCACTCCTAATAAACAATTTGTTGGCCGAAGTTGACTCTACTAATTGAGAAAACTATAATTATTTAATGATCCGCGTATTAGACGCGTGATTGCGCCCGGCTTGGTGCGCACGGCACGTGGTGCGGCCCACGACGTGTCGTGTGCACCGGTTGCTGTGACGACGTGCGGGTACAGTGCTGGCCAGCAGCCCCATCGGGACCCGGGAGGATAGGACATTCCATAGCCCGCATCTTAGACAGATTTACAGGGTGCAATTTCGTCATATATATCTCAAGAACTACACACTACGGACTTGCAGTAAAATGCAATGCATGAGTAATACCCTCACAATTGGATGGGCTTAATCGAAAATTGAAGAATAATTTTATTCTGGAGCAATAATTGTATCAAAATGGGTCTATTTTGTGGTTTTCATTGCTTAATTTCCGGTTACCGAATAATAGTAGAAATAAATTACAAACGCACATCCTTAAGTTCAACTTTGCTTATCAATATTCGAAATCCTGATGAGCCTGTAATTTCACAGTTTTCTCAATTTCCTTGGCCAAAATGTGTAATGTAACTAGATTTTGTCCAAATTTTGAAATGAAAAACTCCTACATCTAGCGGTAGTTACTGGAACTCTTTCAATATTATCCCCTTTTCACTTTCCAGCCCACAACTAAACTTTTTAACGCACATTAAACGTGGGTCGAGCATTTTGAAGAGAAACATTCTCAGCTAAGATGTGGGCTCTTAAGATGTATGTATTCACATTTGAATATATTTGATATATGCTTGGTTAATTCCTCCTAGAACGGGACACAGAAGGCTCATATATATGGTACATAGCTAGTACATATTCTGTATATACTATTTCGAACCTTTCAGGGTGGAACCTGGGAGGATTCAACATGAAACCTAATATATTATGTGATCCGATGTGAAATGTGAACTCCAAGAGTAACTGACGGACGAATGTTTTTACTTCATCAATGAATATCTGGAGGAAATTAAAATGTAGTTATTTTTAGTGTCTGACTGTCCTTATAATATTGTACGGAGCAATTTGGAACGATAGAATGATTGAATCTAATCTTATGTACAAATATACTTTCCTAATAATCTATGTAGGAGTACCTATGTACTGTAAACGTTATCTTTCAGATGAAGACCCATATACTATGAATGAATTTTATCTTGTTAAATAACATGGTTTTATTATACTGTAATGACGAAACATAACATACCACAATGTATACTGTGAATAAATTATTATTATTATTATTATTATTATTATTATTATTATTATTATTACATGAGTAGCGTTCATATAAGAGCATGTACATATTTCTATCACCTATATTATCAATATTACCTTTGAACATATTCACATATGTTTTTTTATCCATCCTGACTTGGTTTTCCGTGGTTTCCCACAGTCCTCGAAGCAAATGCTTGGATGGAGTACTAATTGACCACGACCTTTAATTAGTAGAGTGGAGGCCTGATTATAACTTTTTGAGTCTATCACTTATTTTTTTTGTATTTTTTATAATGATAAGCTTCACATCTGCTGTTAATGGAAAGAAGTGATCATTGTCCAAGAGACTTAGTTTAAAGTGAAAGATATCAACATTCGTGTGTTTTGTTTACTCTTAATACCAAGGCTGATAATGTCCGGATATATATCACAGAAACGGTTTTAACTTATAATGTGTTCCGGACTTTCGGAAATTGGAAGACTGTTATCTGCGGCAGAAAATTATGGTCACAGACAGCGCAGTCCTGGTGTTGAAGTTCATTAGTTTCAAATGATCAAAACGAGGTGGTAAGATCGCCCTTGTGGTGCCTCGTCCAAACGATCCTATCTTTCATCCATAGCCTTGATTGGGAATCAATGATTTTGTATCAAATTTCGATGTTATTAAAAAAAAAATATATATATATATATATATATATATATATATTATATATATATATATATATAATATATATATACATATATACATATGAATATATATATATATATATATATATATATATATATATATATATATATAAAATATATAATATATATATATATCAAGAACTCGGTTCGGTGATATATATACAAGAAACTCTTCTCATTGATTGAAAATCTAGTGATACCGGCACAGTAGCTGAGTGGTTAGCGCACTCGCTCATGTGACCCGGGAGGCAGTGGGCATGTCGGACTCGATTCGATCCCCGCTACCGTCTATATTTATACGGTTTTTGCGTGGTTTCCCTCTGTAGTCTAAGCTGATGCCGGATTGGTTCCCACAATATAGGCCACGACCGATTCCTTACCCACTATCCTTCCCACTAGCCATAAAAAACCTTCATCTCATCATCCCATTGATCATTCATCCGACGCCAATAGATCTCAGTCATCATTACAGTATACGTCGTTAAAACCCAAAATAAAATAATAATAATAATCTAGAGATTTTTCTTCACTTTGAACTTATCAACATTTACCAACTATTCAGGATTGTTCCCAGTCTTATTTCACGGAATCTAAATGTGAATCTATCATTCAGAGCGAATTTGAATGAATGGAACTCAGTTCTGAAGAAGTATAGTTTCGATTTGAATATTCAATTCAGATACAATTCTGTTTTATCAAAATTAGTGTGAATTTAGTTGAATCATATACCTAGTTCATTATTATTATTCCCCACTGGGAAAACGCTATATACGCGTTGTTAGACGAGCGGAAAGTAATAGTATGTCGACTTCTTTGCCAAACTTTTGCCTAAATGCACCAATTGGGTAACATTTCAGTTATAAATGGGTAAAAACGGCTTCGAGTGGTACCAATTTAGCACATTTCATGTTTTTTCTTCAAAATGGCTGACCCGATCAAGCTGAGAATTCCCATAAATGTGTATCAAAATGTTATTCAACTTCACACAAAATTTCAATTTTTTTTGAAAATAAAAATTATTCAATTTTTTTTCTACCGTGTTATTCTAATGAGTATTTTGAAATTTCTAAACTTCATAAAAAAAAAGTTATCATCCGATAATGCCACAAAACTATACAGATCTGAGTTAGATGAGGAACCATGATAATAAAAAGTTCGAAGTTGATAGCTGTAGCCGTTTGACCTGTGGAGAACCGACAAAAAAACACACAAAAAAAAAAAAAAAGAAAAAAACATGAAAAAGAACACCAATTTCTCCAGTATGTCAAATTGAATCCTCGCTAAAGCTCGTCTAATAATGAATTCAATTTGAATTGAATTTTCTAGAAACACAATTCATTACAAATTCGGTTTTATATCCTCTGAATCAAATATGATTCCAATAAAAATGGTAATTGGGAAATATGTTTAGTTGATCGTCAGGATAAGATATAGTTCCCAGATTGAGGCTAAGGATGACTATAGGTAGGATCGTTCGGACGGGACCTCAGAGGCTCGGTCTCAACATCCTACAGGTGATGACAAACCATGATTCAACTCATAACCGCATATATAGTAAACTTCCAGATTCATGAATAAATAGAGATATACAATATAATTACAATGTAAGTTGATTGTATAATCTTACCGATCTTTATGCTCCCAATACTAAAATAAAATTATAAATCCTCAAAAGTCATAAAATGCATATTATATTAATAATATAACAAGCTCACTCATCCAGTCACGCAGATTATAAATATATTATGATAAAATATATTTACAACACCCGATACAATGTCCATCACACGGTCTTGGGACCATAAACGTGTTGAATCAAATGCGCAGATAAAGAGTCTATAAAATACATGGTAATTAACGTTGCATGGATGATTGAGCCGGTGTACGCATGCGCGTGTCGAGATTATGAGCATACAACATGCATAATGGACCTTGAAGGACGATAAAACCCTGAAACTGTATTTCAGTGGATGATGACGGTATTTGGTTCCCTGATTTTAGAGTAAACTAGGAATCATAATCTCAATTTCTGGAATTGTGATGAATGTTTTTGTCATCCAAGAGACCATGAGTCATGACGTAGGCAATACCGTTTCATCGTTTCTGAATAGAAACATGAGCGTAATCGAGTAATATCTACGTTGATTCTGATTCCTGAACGTTAGATGATGATTTGTAATTTTCTCTGAAATTAGGGAAATAAATATCGTCATCAGTTCATATATTTTTTTCATATACATATATATATATTATATATATATATATATATATATATATATAATATATTATATATATATATATATATATACATATATATAGTATATATATATATATATATATATATATATATATATATATATATATATATCATATATATATATATATATATATATATATATATATATATATATATATATATATATTATATATATATATATATATATATATATATATA
>OZ023339.1:13839187-13854187 GCA_964007535.1 Brachyptera risi | reverse complement strand
CTTTCTGCGAGCACGATGCAGAAGACTCTGAAGAACAACAGATATGAACTGGATTGCACCAGACCGAGATACAATGTATCTTGATGATATTATTCATTTCAATCATTCGATATAGTCTACACGAATAGTTCCATTGTACATGTAACTTACTAGAGTATCGAGTGATACGAACAATATGTTCATGTAGGCCTTTATATATATATATATATATATATATATATATATATATATATATATATATATATATATTTATATATATATATATATATATATATATATATATATATATATATATATATATATATATATATATGTATATATATATGATTATATATATATATATATACATATATATATATATATATATATATATATATATATATATATATATATATATATATATATATATATATATATATATATATATATACATATATATATATATACATATATATATATATATACGTTCATTCAATACTGAACCTAATAAAGCCTAATTATCATACAAATATGTTTATATCGAAATTGAATGAATATTGACAATTGATGGACTATGACGGGATTGGGAAATGGAGCGGACTTATTCATCAAATTTGCAAATTTGAAAATATGACAAAATTATTCCAGCCATTTTCTCACTCAGAACTAGAGTGATTAAAAAAGGAGAATTGGCACTCATATTTGTTTCTGCATATTATTCCATCTAACGTTATGTCGCCATCCACAATTGAACTAGTTCTTATAGATCTTATATATTTTCTTATATAGATAAGTTATAAGATATATATATATATATAAGATAAGTTATCTTATATAAGATAGTTTCTTATATTATTCGGGGATATTTCAATTGTCTGTTCGATGAAAAATCATGGAATTTGAAACCTGCATTCATTTATACTTCCGGAAAATGGATGAAATCAGAAAAGAGAATTCGTATTTGTATCCCCTCGAACTCAGCCCGGTGGGCCCATCATTTGTTACACGATATCACATCACAACAAATTGACTGATGCAGATTCGAGAAATATTCATTACCATGATAAGGTTTCCCTCGGTAGCTCAGTCAGCTGAGGCACCGCTTCAGAAACTGAACTCACCGTTGGGCATGGGTTTTAGTACCGCATGATGCATGGGTTTTTGTAAACATCTTTCCACTCATCATCACTTCATAGTTTCACAATCACCTGCTCATTCGTACCCCCGTATAACCTAGCTGTTGGTGGGGTCGTCAGACAATAATCATCATCACCATGATATTATGACGGAGCTGTAGTCATAGATATATTACCTCACCGAGATACGTTACTCCTGAAGCCGAAAGCGAGACATAAGCTCGTTCCGATCTCGGCTGCCATATTGGACATTTACAGATAGAATTCGAGCAAGGCATTCTGTATTATCACTAATATATGTCCAATATGGCAGAAAATTCCCGGTTTGCAAAGCAGTGTGAAGCCACTGCCGAGACACAAATATGGACGCCTTCTTAATGTTGAGTAACTCATCTCGGTATATTATAATAACTTATATATATATATATATATATATATATATATATATATATATATATATATATATATATATATATATATATATATATATATATAGATGTGCTGTGGTTTGGTGTTTGTCGTGGCTATAAGGCACACAGCCGCCTCAATCTTTTCTCTCAGGCCTCGAAACGCCTTCTAAACTAACAAAAAAACAACAAAACCCAACCGGAGAATAGGCCCAGTTTTTATCAACTCTTTATTATTAACAGCTATTCATAGCTAAATGCTTGGACTTCGTATGCAAGCACCCACTCGAGCGAGTACGGTCAAGGACGTGCAAAATGCTCCACCACTTGGAGAATATCACAGCCCCGGAACAAGGTTTCAGTATTAAAGAAGATATCCTGAAATTTCCATAGATGTGTATCAGAATGTGATTCAATTCAACACATAATTTCATTTTTTTTTAAATACGATTTTTTTTTTCTGCCATGTTATTCTAACTAGGCAAACGCGTTATGTGTTGCCGCGTTGATGGATGAGCTGGAACATATCGACTTATCTACGAATTGGTCATTATATATATAAATATACACCTTGAGATCCAAACCATTACTTCACTGCCATCTTATTTTTCATTATTGATTTCTATGATAATAGAGAAAGCTCTGTTTCAATCGTTCACAGTTAAGAGGTGACACCTGTGGCTTGGATTTAATTTGTATCTTGATAGCTTTGAGTGATTTGAAAAATTACATTATATATTTTTTACATCAAAACGGCTGATCCGATTTCAGTGAAAGTTCGGAATAGTGTGTATAATTATTATATTAAAACTCCCTGAGAATTTGAGATGTCTCGGATGAAAATCATTTGACGAACACTTTTCTATGGGTTATTCTAGTGGGATTTTTGAAAACTCTAAAATGAGTTTTCTCAGAAGTTGTTCAACCCGCCTCAAAACTATACAGTATCGAATTAGATAATGACACTTGTGTATGCCAAGTTTCGTTCGATTTTGAATTTTTGGTTGACCTGTGAAGGGTGAACAAAAAAAAAAAAAAAGTCACTTTTTTTTGGGGTATGACGAAATTGAGTTTCCGCTTCGCTCATCCAATGAGTATTTTTGAAATTTCTAAAATTCATAGAAATAAAAGTTACCCCTTGATAATGCCTTAGAACTATACAGATCTAGGTTAGATGAGAAACCATAATGAGAAAAAGTTTGAAGTTGATAGCTAACCGACAAAAAAACATATATAAAAAAAGAAAAACGAACACCAATTTTTTTCAGTATGTCAAATTGAGTCCTCGCTGAAGGTCGTCTAATAAACCCGTAATGCAGCACTGATACTAGTGGTCGAGTGGTTATCACACTGAACCGTCATTCAGGAGACCAGGGTACAATTCTCGCCATGACCATCCTGCCAGTTTTTTTTCTGATTCTCCTCTGTCATTCAGGTCAATACTGAGATGGTTCCTCAACAACAGGTCACGACCGACTCCTTCCCAATATCAAAAAACACCCAATAAAATAACCTCTTATCTCATCATCCCATCATCTCATATATCAATCATCGACGCAAATATATCTAAGTCATCAGTATATACAGTGAGTCATTACACTCAATATAAATAAACGAATGCAGCAATGTAGTGAGACAACAAGTCATACAAAAGACACGTTTTTTAGCCCTCGACCGTACAACTGTTCATGCCATATCAAACAGTCTGTCAGTATTATTTCGGTACCTCTCATTCTATATTCGAATCTTTCAGACTGATTTCTGATTGGTCCGTTTCAAATATGGAACCCGGACTCACAACAATTGCTGCTTATTAATAGTGTTTGATGTGCATTCCCCTGTGACGTCATATCTTCGTGGTACATACAGGTCAGACAAATATAGCTACCGGTTAAGAAAATGATTTTTTTCTAATGGGAGCCGGTTTTACCGACTGATTGTTAGTGAATCGGGGAATAATTAGCCAATTTACTTGTCTTTTACTCAGTTACGTATAAGGTGGTTTCAGGTTATAAGGCCACTCTCTGGTATATATTCGATGCGTTTGATTTTTCCAAAGTTTCAGCGCTATATTATGTTTCCTTGACTTTGTCCAAGGAAAACGGTATAGATTTCATGTTTCTAGCTTGAAAATTGCGCCTTCTACATTCGATTGTCTATCAGATCTCAGATTCTGAACACGCTGACCTAATATTTTGTAAGTACAAGAGTGAACATTCAATATATTCAAATGTACTCGGTTTTAATGTACTCATATTGTCATCAAAGAAAGTTTGAAGGGAATGTGTCAATTGAGACATTTTTTCGTTCTGATGATTAGTTTATTTTTCAAAATGATAAATGATTCGGCCTTATTACCCTCACACGCTTTGATGAGGCCACCTTGTTGACTTTATTGTAACATTTTTCGGGGGAATGAGAGAATAATGAAAAGGAAAAAAGGTATTAGTTTCTCGTGAATAAATGTCATACCATTGTCGTTCTGAATTTTCAGGTTCCTATCTTGTTCCTGTGACTCAGAAACAACAAATGCCCTTAAGGTGGCCTTATTACCTGAACCTACCTTATTTCAATATCGTATGTGATGAATATGATCTTCATACATTTCTTTATATAATATATTCCTTATCAAAACCCCCGTCAAGATAGTCGATCATGACGGAAATCAAACCCCGGTCTTCTGAATAACGGTTCAGTGTATTAACCACTCGGCCACACGTCTCAGTTAGTGGATATATCGTGAAGATCACTTAGTTAATACATACACCAAACAGAAATGGATCAAGATAAGTCGATATATCAAAGTTTCGTACATAATATATCTCGACCAAGGCGGGAATCAGACCCCGATCTTCTGAATAACGGTTCAGTGTATTAACCACTCGGCCACACAACTCAGTTAGTAGACATAACATGGAGATCCCTCCGTCAATACACACAGAATCAAAATAGACCGAAATAAATAAATATATATATATATATATATATATATATATATATATATATATATATATATATATATATATATATATATATATATATATATCGAAGTTTGGTGCATAATATGTCTCGACCATGACGGAAAACAAACCCCGATCTCCTGAACAACGGTTCAATGTAATAACCACTCGGCCACACGCCTCAGTTAGTGGACATAGCGTAAAGATCACTCTGTTAATACGTACACCAAATAAAAATAGATCGAGATAAATCGATATATCGAAGTTCGGTATATAATATATCGATGGATCGCAGTAGATTGGTTATTTCAATGAATGGGACACGTACTGAAGTTTGTTGAAATTTTCGAAGAGTAATGCACGGACTTGGGATTTTCGATTACGCTGTTTTTGTGTTCGTTTTTTTTTCTTCTCTTCTCACATTTTTATTCACCGTCTTCGTTTTATGTTCTCGTTCAGCTGTTGTTGTTGTTGTCGTTACGTTTTTATTTCTTATTTATTCGAGAGATTTTTGTTTTGTTACTTTTTGATGCATTTCATCAAGCTGGCTGCTTGTTGGTGTCTATTGGTTGGTTGTTGGATGTACGCAGTGTGCACAAACCTTCGCAGTACAGTCACTTGGAATGGAAAACAGACATGGACCGATATATTCAGATATCCTCTCATATCATCATATCTCATCATATATACATATATACATATATATATATATATATATATATATATATATATATATATATATATATATATATATATATATATATATATTTATATATATATATATATATATATATATATATATATATATATATATA
Organism: Brachyptera risi; assembly: GCA_964007535.1. Taxonomy (NCBI): domain Eukaryota; kingdom Metazoa; phylum Arthropoda; class Insecta; order Plecoptera; family Taeniopterygidae; genus Brachyptera; species Brachyptera risi. The sequence goes on along the minus strand of OZ023339.1, from coordinate 13,848,890 downwards.
TATATATATATATATATACATATATATATATATATATATATATATATATATATATATATATATATATATAAATGTATATATATATATATATATATATATATATATATATATACATATATATATATATATATATATATATATATATATATATATATATATATATATATATATATATATAAAGATATATATATATATATATATATATATATATATATATATATATATATATATATATATATATTCATATATATATATATATATATATATATATATATATATATATATATATATATATATATATATATACATATATATATACATATACATATATATATATATATATATATATATATATATATACATATATATATATATATATATATATATATATATATATATATATATATATATATATATACATAAATATATATATATATATATATATATATATATATATATATATATATATATATATATATATATATATATATATATATATATATATATATATATATATATATATATATATATATATATATATATATGTTCATACAATTGATTGAGTGAGACGGAACGATGGTGTCTATCCGGATGGACATAATACGATGATTCTCACCATATTATTGTTTTTCCAAATGATTCATTATGATGACGTTGACACAACTGTCACGATGTATTCAAACTATTCCAGCGAATTCCACCTATTGACCGTAACAAGTACTGGGAAACCATATTATTGATGTATGAATGAGAATTTGAATGGTCCGTCATACATTCATATCTTTCTTATTGTACACAGATAATATAAGCATTCATATGGAATCGAAATGGTTAGGACTTGACTGACTAATTCGTTTAAATGTCAACAATGACTGACAATGATCAACAGTCATTTTTTCACTGTCACAAATTAGTTCATATATACCTACATTGACGTATACAATTTATACTATGGTCCACTAAGCCATATCTGGCTTATCTGTGGTACCATCCATCCATGATGGATACATGATGGTACAGATGAAAACGAAATTATTCACATACGTATGTGAATAACAATGATAATCATGAAGTTAATAGATGAGCGTAGTGAAGACTCCATCGCACTCTTATACAGCTTTGTCTGTATTTTTTTTTTTTTTTTTTTGTAAGCACTGCAAAGGTCGCATGGTTCGACTGATCAACATGAAACTTTTTTGTACGGGCAAACTCTTACAACTTAGAACTGTGAAGTTTTTGGAATGAATCGGTTGAATAGATATTGAGAAATATCATGTCAAAGTTTTTAAAAACCTCATGAGAAGAGGCTGAGTGAAAATAATTGAAAAAATGAAATCTCTCAGAAAAGAATGAAATTTTCTTTGAGTGTTCAAACATAAATGATAGGCTATACATAACCATCATTCCGTAAGCAATTCGAATCAGCCGTTTCGAAGAAAAAAATTCAAATAGTTGTTTTTATTCATCAAATATATGGAAATGAGTCAAGATTCACTGCTTCCTAGATTCGTTGTTGGCCCAAGATTCAACTATTCTTCATATTCGTCAAGGTGTGTAGAATACTAGAGAAGATAAAGTAGCAATTAAATGAAGGACAAAGTGTGTAGAATACCAGAGTCGATAGAGTAGCAAATGTAGGACTGTTATTATACCTTATTCAGATATCTCGCTCATCTTACAACGCATATTTCGCGTTTGCCTAGTATCATTGATATAGGCCCAATTCAATCCAATAGGTCAAATATCCAATAGGTCAAATAATAATGATGATGATTATTGAAATGAGCGTTATTTCAATGATGAAAATAAGGACGAATGAAATAATAATTCAAGTTCATCATATATGGACACGACATAAGGCAGTCGTTTCGAAACTAATTTCATCTTGTCCATATCATAATACCATTTCATTCAGTATTTGAAATATGAAAATATCATATCTTGGAATATAAGAAGAATATCGAAAAAACGATATGTACAACTCTAAATTAATACTTCGGCAAAATTATCGTTGACAAAACATCAAGACAAAAAAATTAGATGAGAAAAACGAAAATAAAATTGTTTTGCTGAAAAATTCGTAAAAAACAAATATTAATGACCTAGATGTTAATTTTTTTCTAGTCTCAGCATGATAGGTATCTATGTACAGAATTTGAAGTGTATACAGTCAATATAATGACAAAGATAGGATTTTCACCCGAGTCCCCCCAAGTCCATATTATGATATCAACTTATTCAGTATTTGACCTTGACTAGAATCTGAATTCATATCAATGAATATACTGTCACTATGAGTAAGTAATCAATATCATCAAGAATAAATAAATATAAAAAAACCACTATTCATTTGAATGTTTTCTATTAACATTCATATAGAATAGAAGCATTTATGACAAATTAGCATGAATATCTGTCTTATCCGTGCATCGAAGTCTCCATGGTAAATCATACATGTTCGATCGTGCATTGATGTCCCCGTGTTAAATATATACGTCCCAGTCAGCTTTGAGAACGTGCCCGTGAATATGGTATTTATTAATACTCGATCAAGGAATGTTATGTTGGTTTATTCTCATCATTATGCGCATTGTGAGTTATTGTCACCCAGCACGTTCCTGCCCCAATGGAGTTTATATCAGATTATCATGGCCGTTGTTGACATTCGAGTCAAATTAGGCAGTTTAGAACAGAAGTCGGCCTGAGCATTTCGATTTCACATGGATGCTTCTATTCCGTGACAATTCCAATGAGAAAGATTCAAAATATGTATGGGAAATCATTAGATTCAAACGTTTATATGATACGTATAAACGTTTTTCAAAAATTCACGAACTATATAAAATCTCCACACGATGAATTCAGGGTCCGGATCCACAAACAGTCCTATCTCAAGAACGTCTCAAGCTGGAACCATTTCACTGAGTTGGGACCAATGTTGGTCTCAAGTTGGGACCATTTCTGAGTTGGGACCAATATTGGTCTCAAGTTGGGACCATTTCACTGAGTTATGACCAATATTGGTCCCAACTCGTCAAAATGGTCCCAACTTGAAACCAATATTGGTCCCAGCTCCGTCAAATGATCCCAACTTGTGGCCAAATTGATCCCAACTCGTAACTCAGTGAAATGGTCCCAACTTGAGACCACTAGGCACTGTTGGCCCTAACTCGGTGGAATGGTCCCAACTTGAAACCAATATTGGTCCCAGCTCCGTCAAATGATCCCAACTTGTGGCCAAATTGATCCCAACTCGTAACTCAGTGAAATGGTCCCAACTTGAGACCACTAGGCACTGTTGGCCCTAACTCGGTGGAATGGTCCCAACTTGAAACCAATATTGGTCCCAGCTCCGTCAAATGGTCCCAACTTGTGGCCAAATTGATCTTAACTCGTAACTCGGTGGAACATTCCCAACTTGAGACCACTAGGCACTATTGGCCCTAACTCGGTGGAATGGTCCCTATACTTAGGACGTGCTATAGATAGGACTCATTGTGAATCGGTAAAATGGTCCCTACTTGAGACCACTAGGCACTATTGACCCTAACTCGGTGGAATGGTCCCAACTTGATACCAATATTGGTCCCAGCTCCGTCAAATGATCCCAACTTGTGGCTAAATTGATCTTAACTCGTAACTCAGTGAAATGGTCCCAACTTGAAACCAATATTGATCCCAACTCGGTGAAATGGTCCCAACTTGATACCAATATTGGTCCCAACTCCGTCAAATGGTCCCAACTTGTGGCCAAATTGATCTTAACTCGTAACTCGGTGGAACATTCCCAACTTGAGACCACTAGGCACTATTGGCCCCAACTCGGTAAAATGGTCACTACTTAGGACGTGCTATAGATAGGACTCATTGTGAAACCGGGCCCTGTGATATAAACCGACTAACCGTATACACATTTTTCTACCGTAATTTTCCCATACATTCCCTCGGTATTCACCTGTTGAATATATCTCTATACAGTAGGTTCGAGTGGTATAGCTGTGGTAATCAGGCGTACCGAGGAGGCAGTGAAAACACATTATCCTGCCGAGCGTTCAGCTAGCTGGTCTAACATGGGCCGTGGCCAATCGAAAAATGGACAACAAAAATAAACTCTTTTCTCAGATTCGATGGTGGAAGGTGATGGCGCACGATGCGTACTGACCTCGATTTTATACGAAGTGGTAATATTCACGAACGGCCCTGTGTGTAATATAACTGTTGATTTTGAATGAAATGATACCACAAATCAGTCATGAAAGTTGAGAATTTTGGAACGACGTTGTATACAATTTCAAAATAACCGCTCTGAACGCTTTGAGAATGTCGCCAGCAAATTTATCTGAATGTGGGTTGGAAGCGGAAGATATCCCCTGAAACAAGAAAATGAATATATCGTGAAAGGCTGAGAGATGATGGAAGAGCCTATAGGAGAGCTAACGGGATGATATTATTATCATAGAAACCGAGCCAGGAAATGCCGAGTGGAACAATGTTGTATATGTCAAATTTATGAAATCTATAGGCTGAAGCTCAATTGCATACATGGTGTCGTCAAAAATAAAATACGAATACAAGCGATTTCAGAGCAAGGTTATTCTCGATACAAATCGATATTTCATTTTCTGAACACTTTTGTATCATGATATATTAGGTTCATGCCATGGACAAGCCGATTGGGCTTTGTGAGCTCTTGTGTAGGAAACATATAACTTCTCCATGGAAACTTGACTAGAAACAACATCAACAACTGGATAACTGGTCAAGTGCCCCTCACCACGCTTCATGTATTCCGGGAGGTAACGGGGAATATCGCACCCGATCCGATCCCCACCACCGTCTATCTTCACAGGGGTATTTCGTGGTTTTCATCTTTGGTCTGGGCTAGTGCTGGGATAGTTCCTTCAATATAGGCCACGACCGCTTCCTTCCCACTATTTCTCCCAATACCTAAGAAACCTTTATCTCATCATACAATCATGTCATCAATGATTCATTTGACGCCAATAGATCATAGTTATCATTATGGTGCTCAATATGAATATATATATATATATATATATATATATATAATATATATATAAATATATATGTATATATATATATATATATATATATATATATATATATATATATACATATATATATATATATATATATATATATATATATATATATATATATATATATATATATGTATATATATATATATATATATATATATATATATATATATATATATATATATATATATGAATGTGTGTATATATATGTATATATATATATATATATATATATATATATATATATATATATATATATATATATATATATATATATATATATGAATATATATATATATATATATATATATATATATATATATATATATAAACTCATATATATATATATATATTTATATATATATATATATATAAATATTTATATATATATATATGAATATATATATATATATATATATATATATATATATATATATATATATATATATATATATATATGAATATATATATATATATATATATATATATATATATATATATATATATATATATATATATATATATATATATTTAAACTCATATATATATATTTATATATATATATATATAAATATTTATATATATATATATATATATATATATATATATATATATGAATATATATATATATATATATATATATATATATATATATATATATATATATATATATAAACATATATATATATTTATATATATATATATATATATATATATATATATATATATATATATATATTTTATATATATATATATACTATATATATATATATATATATATATATATATATATATATATATATATAATATATATATATATATGTATGAAGAAGCTGATTATGATGGAGTCAGGGTGGCGTGGCCTCCTCTCCACCTGTGGCCAGTCCGCCCCTGGTGAAACCCAATTCACTCTCAACCACCTCGTGTGCCATGTCTTGATCGCCCAACAAGTGGCTCCTAGAATGGCGTGCTGTGATTGGTCGGAAAAACAACGCAGAATGGTTACAGTGGATATTATTGTCAATTATCAACACTGTGCCGTGTCTAGCCAGTAGCAATCTGTGCCTCCGTACCTCACTGTTGGTCACACTGGAGAAACACATTATCGTAGGTTCGAAATAATGATTCTAATAACTTTATAATATTCTCGAGTGACAATATAGCAATGTGGTCACCCACATGGTTCATTCAACTTGACTCTGATTTTCAACAAGGTTTTCGAATCTCAGTTCCGTATTCATTCATATTATATAGACAGCGCAGTCCTGGTGTTGAAGATCATTAGTTTTAGATGATAAAAATGGTGGTAAGATCGCCCTTGTGGTGCCCCGTCCAAACGATCCTATCTTTCATACATAGCCTCAATTGGGGAACAATGATTTTGTATCAAGTTTCGATGTTATTAAAAAAAAAAAAAAATGGGTATAACAACACAACACATTATAATGATGAATACGAAATATGCGTCAGTGAATGATTCATGAGATGATGGGATGATGATATGGAAGGCTATTTTATTCATTTTTTTTCGAATGGATGGAAGGAGCCGGCTGTGGCCTGTCGTTGAGGAATCATCTCAGTATTGACCTGGATATGATAGAGAAAAACAATGAGAAAAAACCCTGTCAGGATCGATGGTCCGCCTGGCGGGAATCGAACCCCGACTCCTGAATGACGGTTCAGTGTAATTACCACTCGGTCACATGTCTCAGTTGTTGGTTCCGCTAACCATCAGTTGAAGGTACGAAATTAACATAACATGTAACCAAGGGTTAACAATGTAATCCACTGACTATTGCCTAATCCATCAACTTTGAATTTGTGAAACTGGGCCTTAGTTGATTAGGCAATTATACAATCCATAGCCTTGATTGGAGATCGATGATCCAGTATCAAGTTTTAATGTAAGTGATGAGAAAAAAAATCAATATGAATATAACATCAATGAAAACGAGATAAACGAAAGAACAAATATGAAGAAAAATACCGAAAAATATAGAGAAAGATTTCAAGAATTTGAATGGATACCCTCGGAACTTCTCCCACGATACTTCTGATCAAGGAATTCGGGAGTTTATGCGTATATATTAGATGATGAAATACGAATGGGAAGTTCCTTGTCATTCGATCACGAGGCATGACATTCCAGCTTCATAACTTGTGAACTCACAATTTCAGTAGTGGATATATCGCACACTCGTCCACACAAACAATCAGGACAGATAACTTCATTCAATGCCTGCCAGTTCATACTCTACCAGGAGCGATTGAGATTACCGGCACAGTAGCTGAGTGGTTAACGCACTTGCTTCATGTGACCCGGGAGGTGAAGGGACATATCGGACCCGGTTCGATCCCTGCCACCGTCCATCTTCACAGGATTTGTTCGTGGTTTCCCTCTGTAGTCTAGGCTAATGCCGGGATGGTTCCCACAATATTGGCCACGAACGCTTCCTTCCCACTACTCATAAAAGCCTTCATCTCATCATTAATCATTCATCCGACGCCAATAGATCTCAGTCATCATTACAGTGCGTCGTTAAAACTCAATATGATAAAAAATAATAAGACAACATCAACAACCAAGACTCGGGGGAAATTTTCATTTTTTGAACATTTTCTTTTCTTTCTTTTCCAATTAATTTCTGGTTATCATATTCACTCGAGTAATATGTTCCAAAATATTGGGATATATCAACAATCATAACTGAAATAAATTATTCACTGTGACTGCATCGAGCCGTCTGCTTATTTTCAATATAGTAATGCACATTGTCAATCTTGATGGGGCATCCACTGCAATACATTTAATAACAAGAATTTGTTTTCTGTGCAACATCTATGAAAATTGTTTAGTTGTCTCGATTTGATCTGGTCGGACTCAGACATATAGCTTTTTTGGTATCTCATCTATAACAATGCGGATGGGGAATGAATGCTGAATACATTTATTTGATATGAACGATGTGTCCAACCCTTGAACAATACTTCAGCAACATCTTCGTAAAGAAAATGGATACAAGAAATATTGTATGGAAGAAACGAATAGTACTGGAAAGATTTAACGCTTTTCCATGCAAACAATCAAGTCAGATGAGTTCATCCAAAGTCTACCAGTCCACACTTTTCTAGAAGAGATTGAGATTTTCTAAAAATTACAACCTCAATAACTAACTTAGCTACTATGAATATATACATTTTCACAACAATCGTGCGATGTTCTTCCCTCTCCTCTCTCTCTCTCTTTTCTCCAATCTTTCCTCTCCCCTCTCCCCTCTCCACTCCCCTCTCCCCTCCCACGAACTGCCATCCTCTATCAGCCAATTCTTCCAACACCTTCACTTGATCATCTGCCGGCCAGACTGGACAATGAAGGTGCTAATCAAACTGAAACAGAGAGAGAGAGAGAGAGAGGGAGAGAGGGAGAGAGAGAGAGAGAGAGAGAGAGAGAGAGAGAGAGAGAGAGAGAGAGAGAGAGAGAGAGAGAGAGGGAGAGAGAGAGAGGGAGAGAGTGCCCAAGCACCGGAAACGAAGGCAGGGAATAAAAAGACAAGGCAAAGAAGCTTGACATGGTAAAAAGGTGTGACTGTTTTTTTTCCACGGTGAAATACAACTCAATAATCAGTTAAGAACCGAACTTAGAAATGGAGAATGAATGGAAAGATGAAAGTGGAGACAGACTGATACACGAGAGTAAAAGTCGTGGAATGAATACATTGATCGAACTGTTTGTAAACTATGGAACCATTCAGAGAATTATTGTATCCTATGAAATACCATCGATTTGTAGTGAGCATTACCATCAGGTCACGTGTTATTTGTGTATTGTTGTTATTGTGTTATTGTTTTTTCATCCATAGCCTTAATTGGGGAACAATGATTTTTTATCAAGTTTCGATGTTATTTAAAAAAAAAAAAAAAATGAATACATTCTCATGTTATTCTTTAGTCTCCGGAGGAAAAAATCAATCCTATAATCTACGAAAATTGAGGAGAGGTTTGATAAACTTTGTCATTAACAATATAAATACAGTTCAGCGTTTTGAGGTATTTCATATAATAATCTTCTCCGTGCTTCGTCATATTGAACTGGAGCGGTGAGCATTTCTGCTCTTACTCCATCTATTAATATTCATTTCGTATTTGATTCGTTTTTTTTTTTCATATTGGGTTTTAACGACGCACTGTAATGATGACCAAGATCTATTGACGTCGGATGAATGATTAATGAGATGATGGGATGAAGGTTTTTATAGGTAATGGGAAGGATAGTGGGAAGGAAGCGGTCGTGGTCTATATAGTGGGAACAATCCTGGCATTAGCCTAGACTACAGAGGGAAACCAAGAAAAATCCCTGTGAAGGTGAAAAATGTAAGAAAAATGAAAAATGGTGAGGAATTTTTTTTTTCTTCATTTTTTTTTGTCGGTTCTCCACAGGTCAAACGGCTACAGCTTTCAACTCCAAACTTTTTTTTCGTCATGGTTCCTCATCTAGCTTAGATCTGTATAGTTTTGTGGCATCATCGGGTGGTAACTTTTATTTTTATGAATTTTATGAATTTCAAAAATACTCATTAGAATAACACGGCGGAAAAAAAGGAAATATTTTTATTCTAAAAAAGAATGAAATTTTGCGTAAAGTT
>OZ023339.1:13817757-13833987 GCA_964007535.1 Brachyptera risi | reverse complement strand
AAAATTACAACCTCAATAACTAACTTAGCTACTATGAATATATACATTTTCACAACAATCGTGCAATGTTCTTCCCTCTCCTCTCTCTCTCTCTCTCTCTCTTCTCCCCTCTTCCCTCTTCCCTCTCTCCTCTCCCCTCCAACGAACTGCCATCCTCTATCAGCCTATTCTTCCAACACCTTCACTTGATCATCTGCCGGCCAGACTGGACAATGAAGGTGCTAACCAAACTGAAACAGAGAGAGAGAGAGAGAGAGAGAGAGAGAGAGAGAGAGAGAGAGAGAGAGGGAGAGAGAGAGAGAGAGAGAGAGAGAGAGAGAGAGAGTGAGGGAGAGAGAGAGAGAGAGAGAGAGAGAGAGAGAGAGAGAGAGAGAGAGGGGAGAGAGAGAGAGTGCCCAAGCACCGGAAACGAAGGCAGGGAATAAAAAGACAAGGCAAAGAAGCTTGACATGGTAAAAAGGTGTGACTGTTTTTTTTCACTGTGAAATACAACTCAATAACCGAACTTTAAAATGGAGAATGAATGGAAAGATGAAAGTGGAGACAAACTGATACACGAGAGTACAAATAGTGGAATGAATATATTCTCGTGTTATTCTTTTGTCTCCGGAGGAAAAAATAAATCCTAATCTATGGAAATTGAGGAGAGGTTTGATAAACTTTGTTGATGAGCGTAGCGAAGTCTCCATCCCACTCTCATGGGGCTCTGTCTGTGTTTTTTTTTTTTTTTTTGTAAGCACTCCACAGGTCGCAAGGGTCGACTGATCAACATGAAACTTTTTTTGTACACACAAACTCATCCAACTCAGAACTGTATAGTTCTTGAAATGAGTCGGTTGGACCGATTTTGAGAAAAATCATCTCAAAGTTTCTAAAAACACCATAAGATTTGGCTGGGCGGAAAATGTTGAAAAATAAAATCTCTCCAAATGGGATGAAATTTTCTCTGAATGTGTATACATAGATTTTACACATTCTCACGATTTTTGATGAGCGTAGCGAAGTCTCCATCCCACTCTTATAGGGCTTTGTCTGTGTGTTTTTTTTTTTTTTTTTTTTTTTTGTAAGCACTCCACAGGTCGCAAGGGTTGACTGATCAACATGAAACTTTTTTTTATACACGCAAACTCATCCAACTTAAAACTGTATAGTTTTTGGGATGAATCGGTAGGACCGATTTTGAGAATCATCATCTCAAAGTTTCTAAAAACCCCATAAGATTTGGCTGGGCGGAAAATGTTGAAAAATAAAATCTCTTCAAATGGGATGAAATAATCTCTAAATGTACATGGATTTTACACATTATTACGATTTTTTAAGCAATTCTGATCCGTCGTTTTGGAGAAAAAAAAATAAAATGACTGATAATATTCATAAAATATATCATAAAAATTATGACAGAATTAAGTTGTCGAGATTCACTGCTTTCTAGATTCAAGAGTTGACCAACAATGAAGTATTTTTTATATGCGTCAAGGTGTGTAGAATACCAGAGTCAATGAAGTGGCAAGAGTAGAACTTCTTTAACGACTTTTATAGCTTATTCAGATATCAAGGTGTGTAGAATACCAGAGTCGATAAAGTAGCAAGGGTAGAACTACTTCAAGGACTTTTATACCTTATTCAGATATCTCGCTCATCTTACAATGCATATTTCGCGTTTGACTAGTCATTAACAATAGAAATACAGACCAGCGTTTCGATGTCTTTCATATAATGATCTTCTCCGTGCTTCGTCATATTGAACTGGAGCGGTGAGCATATCTGCTCTTACTCCAACTATTAATATTCATATTGTATTTGATACTTTTTTTAAAATTTCATATTGGGTTTTAACGACGCACTGTAATGATGACTAACATCTATTGGCGTCGGATGAATGATTAATGAGATGATGGGATGATGAGATGAAGGTTTTTATAGGTAATGGGAAGGATAGTGGGAAGGAAGCGGTCGTGGCCTATATAGTGGAAACCATCCTGGCATTAGCCTAGACTACAGAGGGAAACCACGAAAAAACCCTGTAAAGATGGACGGTAGCGGGGATCAAACCGGGTCCGACATGCCCATTACCTCCCGTGTCGTACGGAGCAAGTGCGTTAAGCACTCAGCTACTTGTGCCGGTATTTGATTCGTATTCCATTGTATTTATATCGTATCAATTCAATTTATATCCAGCATTGTATTTTCTTCATTTAAAACCAGAGACAAGCCTGTAGGCCTATCAGGCTTTTTGAACTTTTGTGAACTTGTATGTATTTATAACAGGAACCGATGAAAGATATTTCAACAACGTATACGCTACTGATGACTTCGATCTATTGGCGTCGGTGGATGATATATGAGATGGTGAGATGGTGAGATGAGAGGTCATTTTATTATAGGTTTTTGGATGGTGGGAAGGAGTCGGTCGTGGCCTGTTGTTTAGGAACCATCCCAGTATTGACCTGAACGACAGAGGGAAACCACGAGAAACCCCTGTCAGGATGGTCGACCATGGCGGGAATCGAACCCCGGTCTCCTGAATGACGGTTCAGATTCCAGTTAATGAAGGTCTAACCTCCATTACCTCATGGTCATGAAAAAAATCATGAGTTTTTGTCAGTTGATTCGTTTTGATGTGCTTGATAATAATATCCAAACAGATGATAGGCTAACCGGGATAAATTTTGAGATTTATCAATTCAAATACTGGATGTTTCCCTATTATTTAACACGTAACCTTCAAATTTCTTGCGTTTTTATTATTTAACAGATCATTAAAATAAAATAAAAGTTTTGACATTCAGTCAAAAACTTGTTTTATTGTAGATGAAGATATTAGGAATGGAATTGAGCAAAAATAAATATAAGTACCCGTTCTTATTTATGAATCACATTCATTTGAAGAGGAAAAATAGTTGGTTTTTCACCAAAATTCAGTCAGAATAGCAACTTAGTATTTCATTCGTTTTTTATTTTCTTTATAACATCGAAACTTGATACAAAATCATTGTTCCCCAATTAAGGCTATGGATGAAAGATGGGATAATTCAAGCACTATCACTTCGGCCCCCAAAAATATAATAGTGTCCATGATGCAATTCCAATTAAAAAATTCACATATTCAACAAAGCTTGACTAAAATTTCCCCAATGTAGAATTTATTCCAAAATTACTTTACGACTCTTCTGATGGAACGTCTTTCAGACTAACCACTCGGCTACAAGTCTCTGCCCCTCTCGCGTTATACAACCCGCTCGACTCATGAAAATGTCATTAGTAACAGAACTGGCATCACACCTAGTGTTCACATCAAGTGGGTGCCCAGGTCTGACAATGTATTATTTACATTAGAGTGTATTACATGAGATGATGGGTGTGTTAAAGGATCATTAGCGATGATAATGTTGTGAGGGAGTAGTCATTGTACATATGTCATTATAATATCTTTGACGTTCTGACGGATGGTTATTTGATGGAAGCCAGCCGCTCTGAAGACTTATAGATTTTCTCATGAACGATAAAAAATGAATAATGAATGTGATAAATGATGATTTTTTGTATTCTTATTTTTTCAATTTGAACAAAATTTGTTATTCTCTACACAACGATAATAACAACATGATAATACACGGGTAGATGAAACAGAATTGACATGGATAGAGACTAGGAAAACGCTATATACGCGTTGTCAGACGAGCGGATTGTAATAGTATGTCGACTTTTATGGCATACTTTTGCCTACATTCGCCAATTGGGTGACATTCAAGTTATAAATGGGTAAAAACTGCTTCGAGTAGTACCAATTTGGCACATTTCATGTTTTTTGTTCAAAATGGCTCACCCGATCAAGCTGAGAATTTTCAGAAATGTGTATCAAGATTTGATTTAACCTCACACAAAATGTCGTTTTTTTTAAATATAAATATTTTCATTTTTTTTCCGCCGTGTTGTTGTAATGGGTATTTTTGAAATTTCGAAAAGTCATAAAGAAAAAAGTTACCACCCGATGATGCCACAAAACCATACAGATCTAAGTTGGATGAGGAACCATGATGAAAAAAAGGTTGAAATTGATAGCTGTAGCCGTTCAACCTGTGAAGAACCGACGAAGGGAAAAAAAAAAAAAAAAACGAAAAACAATTTTTTTCAGTATGTCAAATTGAATCCTCGCTGAATTTCGTCTAATAATGATTTTTTTTATTTTTATTTTTTCAATTTGAACAAAAAATTTTTATTCTCTACATAATGATAATAACAACTTAATGGTACATAATAAAACATGATGATTGATACACGGGTTGATAAAACAGAATTGACATGAATATAGAGGAACCCGCATGAGAGTTATGAGTTTTTGTGAGCGGGCTATCTCCGAAAACAAGCTTTTGACGGTTAGTAAACACAAATAATCAAGATATGGAACCATTCATGAATATGCATCAATCATGAGAAAGAGAGACAAGGAATCAAAGAAGATTGAATTCCTCATTTCTTCATCTCAATATATATATATATATATATATTCATATATATATATATATATATATATATATATATATATATATATATATATATATATATAAATATATATATACATATATATATATATATATATATATATATATATAAATATATATATATATATATATATATATATATATATATATATATATATATATATATATATATACAAATATATATATATGTATATATATATATATATATATATATATATATATATATATATATATATGAATATATATATATATATATATATATATATATATATATATATATATATATATATATATATATACATATACAAATATATATATATATATATATATATATATATATATATATATATATATATATATATTTATATATATATATATATATATATATATATATATATATATATATATATATATATATATATATACATATACAAATATATATATATATATATATATATATATATATATATATATATATATATATATATATATATATATATATATATATATATATATATATATATATTTTCTCTTTTTTTCTCATTGAACAAAATAACATGGAACATACATATGAATGAATGAATTATATTTATATTGGAGATTGATGGAAATAATATTGTGTAATGCGATGATTCAAACAGAAGTATGCATAACAAGGTCGAATAGAATAGGAACAAAATTGAACATGTTAGAAAATGAACACGGTGGAGTTAGACGTTTGGGCGAGAGGCCGACTGATGGAAATCTCTCTGAGTACTCTCACCTGATAGATTTCTCATGAACGTGTAATTAGACTGGCTTCAGCGAGGATTCAATTTGACATACTGAAACAAATTGGTGTTCGTTTTTATGTTTTTTTTATTTATTTGTTTGTTTTTTTGTCGGTTTTCCACAGGTCGAACGAGTACAGCTATCAACTTCAAACTTCTTTTCTTCATGGTTCCTCATCTTACGTAGATATGTATAGTTCTGTGGCATTATAGAATGGTAACTTTTATTTTTATGAATTTTAGAATTTTCAAAAATACCCATTGGAATAACACGTCAGAAAAAAAAATATTCTCGAAAGAAATGAAATTATGCGTGCAGTTGAAATTCATTTCGATACACATTTCGGGGAATTTTCAGCTTGATCGGGTGAGCCATTTCGAAAAAACATCATCAAATGTGCTAAATTGGTACCACTCGAAGCCGTTTTGACCCATTTATAACTAAAATGTTACCCAATTGGCGAATGTAGGCAGGAGTTTGGCGATGGATTCGACATATCTATCACTTTCCGCTCGTCTAACAACGCGTATATAGCGTTTTCCTAGTAAGATGCAATCTTCACCATAAGAAACGAAGTTTTCCATCAGCAAATTTGTTGAAATACTGAACATTCATTCCATGTTGCTCTAACTATGAAGTTTAGGAGATTGATTGATTATTTGATTCCGAATGCAACGACTCGACTGCATCAGCACGATGAATCTCCTCATAATTATTCTCAATTCTTGTTTCATATCTCTCTTGTGATTCATCTGTGAGATATCCTTGGAATTCTGAGATCAAAGGAAACATTTCCTGTCTTTTGAAGCTGATTAAAATTAATTGCTCTCGAAGAATGTATTTATTTCGAGAAACGATCATTTCTCATCTTTAGAAGAGTTTCCGGTTCTTTTATGATTTTCTTTCTCATTTAGATGTTAATGATACTCTCTCTCTTTCGTCTCTCTCTCTCTCTCCCTCTGTCTGTCTCTCTCTCTCTCTCTTTCCCTCTTCTTCCCCTCTCTCTCTATCTCTTTCCCTCTCTATCAGATGAATTGTATGAAGCCTTAAAAAAAATCACATTTATCATACCGATATATATATATATATATATATATATATATATATATATATATATATATATATATATATTCATATACGTATATGTATGAATATATATATATATAATTATATATATATATATATATATATATAGATATATATATATATATTTATATATATATATATATATATATATATATATATATATATATATATATATATATATATATTCAAATATATATATATATATATATATATATATATATATATATATATATATATATATATATATATATATATACGTACATGTATGAATATATATATATATATATATATATATATATATATATATATATATATATATATATATATATATATATATATATATATATATATAGAAACATTTGAGTGAAATTGGTGGAATTTTCTCTCTCTGTGACATGAACTCAGGACCTACTGATGTGATACCTCTGTTTCAGCCAATGTGCTAAGCAGGCACTCTCGACTCGGGCCGACTAACCGACAAGTTCATCAGACGAGACAATCTGTTGGCTAGTAATTAATTCTAAGCAATACCGTAAATGGGTGGCCCTCTCAACTCAGTCCCCCCCCCCCCCCCCCCCCCCCCGACAACTTGTCATCAAGCGCGGTCCGCCGCTAGCGTGTTCCCGGTATACGACCCGATAGCTTCAGGAACCACTTCTTCTGTTCGTACAACAGATGTCGCCCGCTCATAATTGTCACACGATTACAAAGTGAACTAATGAAACCCCCCTCCTCCCTCCCTCCCCCCCCCCCCCTCCCCCTACCCCCTCAACCCCCGCCCCCCTTGGTAACGTCATGCGATTTGGGCAATGCAGTTTGTGGAGAGAGATTCTTCATTAGTAGGCTACCAAGGATAATAACTGCGTAGGTTAGGGATAGGAGAGTTGTTGGACATTGGTATAATGGCCGTTGCTTATAACTAGCCGATTTTTTTTTCAAAACGGCTGTTTCGAATTGCATACAAAATCGTGATAATGTGTATTATGCGTGTATACACATTCAGAAAGAATTTCATTTCATTTGGAGAGATTTTACTTCTCAACATTTTCTACTCAGCCAAATCTTATGGGGTTGTTATAAACTTTGGGATGATATTTCTCAAAATCGGTCCAACTGATTCATTCCGAGAACTATACAGTTCCAAGTTGAATGAGTTTGCGTGTACAAAAAGTCCCAAGTCGATCAGTCAACTCTTGCGACCTGTGCAGTGCCAAAAAAAAAAAAAACAGACAATGCATGCCCTATAAGAGTGGAATGGAATCTTCGCTCACGCTCATCTGATCAATGTAGTCAGTGATTACTCTGGCGCAACAACAACAACAACAACAACAACAACGACAACAACAACGGCCATATGTGAGGGGCGTTGAAGAGCGAATACCGAAATACGTTTACTATCAAGAGTGGAAGTGGGCTTGGCGTGTAATAATGCCGTGAGAACTACTATTTCTGGGAATTGGTTACAGCACGAAGGAGCTGTGTTAGGGTTCTTTGGGTCAGGTCTTGATCGTTTCCTTGGATAGGTACATCCTATTTCTAAGCGAACACGCCAAGCCGCATTCACTCTTGGTAGTATCGCTATCCAGAATGTTTTTTCTGTTGTTGTTCCGCACAGCCTGCTAAAACCTGAGTGACACAATATAACTAATTCATTGAAATTCACCTATCCCAGCTAACCTAAACTAACTAACCCCCAAAAAATGTGTATTTATCCATATTGGGTTCAACGACGCACTGTGCTGACTACTGAGATCTATAGGCTTCTGTCAATTACCAAATGACAAACAATGGTTACCATAGCAATAAAGCGAACTGGTGGACTACCAAATATTGTGATTGGTCAATTCCAATTGGTGGGCATTGTTGTCTGTCTCTTTCAACAATGAGTGACGTCACTTGACAGAAGCCTATTGGCCTCGGTAAATGATATATTAGATGATGCGACGATGAGATAAGAGGTCATATCATCAGGTGTTCTCAAGAAAGTGGGAAGGAGTCGGTCGTGGCCTGTTGTTAGGGAATCATCCCAGTATTGACCTGAACGACAGAGATAAACCACGATGCACCCCAGTCAGGATGGTTGGACTATAGTGGGAATCGAACCCCGGCCTCCTGGATGACGGTTCAGTGTTATGAGCACTCGACTACCCGCGTGTGGTGGTCATAAAACCAAGGAGTTGCATTGTTATGGAGTTATAACTCGGTGTTAAAAGCTCAACCCACTTGATCACTTTAAATAGTGGGTAACGGCGGCCATGTTCACTGTTCGAACTGATTGTTGTCAGGTGTGGGCCTACAGACATTTGTTTTATATTCAGTAACTGAAATCGAAGCCTTCTATTTCATTACTAAAGGCCTTCTATATCATTACTCAGAACCTTCTACTATATCATCACCTGATATGTAGGCCTAATGATAAAGAAGGCCTTGCTGAATTACCAACCAATGAGTAGCTCCAACTGGCAGTTAATTAAGAACATGGCCGCCGTTTGGAAGTAAACGGAAGTGCATGCTCGTCGCTGAGTTGGACCTCCAAAACGATATAACTCCATGATAAAACGATGGTACGAGGAATAGCGGCTGTCAAATGTATTGCCCACGGTTGCATATCCCTGTCCAGTGTGGTGATAATCGCCGATTCGACGAAACGTAATTTGGCGGCGTTCTTACGAATCAGCATTGCAGTGTGTAGCCAATACCAACCTGGCCTCACGAAATACGTACAACTCAGATATGCGATGGTTTTTTGTTCACTTAAGAAGTCTTTAGATTGTTAGAAGAGTATGTTGAACAATAAAGATGAGACACTAATACCAAACTGGTGAAAATGAACAATCGGTTGGAGTCGTTTTGGAATTAAAAATCCTGAGATGAATTTGTGTTTTGGATGGCTGGTGAATAATTGGAAGAAAAAAAATGAATCGAACGCAAATTTGGTATTGTGGGCTCACTCTGAGCTTAAGCACCGATAGTGGTACCAAAATATTGAGTTCATCGTGACGATTTTAGAGAAGAATGAAGTGAAATATAATGGATAAATGATCTTGAATTGGGAAGCTGACTCAAAGATCCATAATAATTTGCCAGAACATCTCAAGGAAATACCGAGTCGATAGGTATGTGAAGCCTATGTGAAAATGATTCTGATCGTTAATTGTTTTTATAGTTTGAATTAATTTGTTTGAATAGTCTCAGTGATTTCTAAAAGTTTTTATTGTATTTTCATTATTGGCTTATTTGATTTGTCCGGCTTGTATAATGGTGAACTTCACATCTGCTGTCAATGGAAAGAAGTGATCATTGCCCAAGAGACTTGGTTCAAAGTGGAAGATATCAACATTCGTGTGTTTATACTGAAAGACTTTTATCTACGGCGAAAAATTATGGTGACAGACAGCGCAGTCCTGGTGTTGAAGTTCATTGGTTTTAAATAATCAAAATGAAGTGTTAAGATCGCCCTTGTGGTGCCCCGTCCAAACGATCTTATCTTTCATCCATAGCCTTAATTGGGGAACAATGATTTTGTATAAAGTTTCGATGTCATAAAAAAAAAGAAAAAAAATTACTCATTGATAACTGTGACACGTATACGTAGACCTACGTAGATGTCAACATACAAATTTTTCGAAAATTATTCGTTCACAAGTTGACCAGTAGTATCTATCTACAGAACTATTCATCAGTGATTTTGTGTGTGCTCATATTCATCATAATAATAGTCATAGGCCTATATATTGATATTTTATTTCAATCGACACATTTTAATGACCTTTGTGAGTGCAATGTTATATTGTCATACAAGTAAAATGGTGTATAATGGAATACCGGTATTAATGGATGAGAATACAAATATATCCAGAACAATAATGGATGCTGGAAATATCCTTCAGAAAGATTTGAATTATTAGACGAGCTTTAGCGAGGATTCAATTTGACATACTTAACAAAATTGGTGCTCGTTTCTATGTTTTTTTTTTCAATGTTTTATTGTCGGTTCTCCACAGGTCAAACGGCTACAGCTATCAACTTCAAACTTTTTTTTCATTATGGTTCCTTATATAACTTAGATCTGTATAGTTTTGTGGCATTATCGGGTGGTAACTTTTATTTTTATGAATTTTAGAAATTTCGAAAATACCCATTAGAAAACACGGCGGGAAAAAATAAAAATATTTTAATTTAAAAAAAAAATGAAATTCTGTGTGAAGTTGAATTACATTTTTATACACATTTCTGGAAATTCTCAGCTTGATCGGATCAGTCGTTTTGAAGAAAAAACATGAAATGTGCCAAATTGGTACCACTCGAAGCAGTTTTTACCCATTTATAACTTGAATGTCACCTAATAAGCGAATGAAGGCAAAAGTTTGGCAAAAAAATCGACATACCATCACTATCCGCTCGTCTAACAACGCATATATGGCGTTTTCTTAGTGGTATACAATTTGTTTCTTCTTCATAAACTATCAAGAATCGGGGATATTCTGAAATTAGAGCATGAGAAATGTTTTGTCAAGAGGACATTTCTATACTATTTGAATTACAACGAAAAAACTTCTTTGTCAATTTTTTTTTCGTTTTCCGATGAAACTTGGCATACACATAATATGTCGTCAGCCATCACCTAACTTGATTCCGTGTAATCTTGAGACGTGATCTGTCGAAACAGTAATCAGAAAATGATTTTCCATTTTTGAAAAATCTTCATGATAACAACCCAGAGGAAAAATATGGAACACATCTTCAACCGGCGCACGCAGCGCAGTGGTTAACGCGCTCGCTTCATGTGATCTGGTGGGTGAGGGAAATATCAGACCTGGATCAATATATATATCTATGGTGTTTTGTATGTTGAATTAATTAATAATTCCTCATCGACCCCACCAACAGCTAAGTTGTACGGGGGTTGGAATAACCAGGTGATCACGAAACTTATGAAGTGGTGATAAGTGAGAAGTCTCTCACAGAATCCATGCCTAATGCGGGATTCGAACCCACGCCCAACGGTGACTTCGGTTCTGAAAGCGGCGCCTCAGCTGACGGAGCTACCGAGGGCGGTATAGTGGTTTGCGGGATATAAATCATCATGAACGGTTCGCGGTGAGTATAGGGACTCCACCAACAGCTACAGTTGAAATACTGAGAGAATAGGATTCGTGCAACCACCACAAGAAAACTGCATCGATATAGAAAAATGAGATATTTCACAAATTCACTCGTTAATGGTTGTTTTTAATAATCATAATGAATGAAAATGAATATATTTGCAATATCAAAATGTATCCTGTGCACTTGAGCGAAAGGAACTTCGAAAATACGGGTATGTTTTATTTGTGTTTCATCGTTTTTCTGTAAGATGGTTGGTGGTTCTGTTAACCATACAGGTTCGGGAACAAGCAATGTGTCTATGTGAATCCGCTAAAAACAATGTTAATTGTGTATTAACATATCTGGGCCTATATATTATCTATATACGGCTATATCTATATATTATCATATATTAACGGCTATATCTATATATAGCCATGTATATTAGATTCAAAAAATCAGAAGAGCCGCTATTGGTGTGTAGCATGCTCAGCTGATTTTAGTGTCGTCATGTTGAAAATTATTCAGTGCACCAAAGTGATACCAGGATGCGCCACGGTAGGAATCCTATTCTCTCAGTATTTCAACTGTATGTCATATGACAATTATACACATATAGGCAAACGCAACATATGCGTTGTAAGATATGCTATACGTATATATTAGTCAAACGCGAAATATGCGTTGTAAGATATGCTATACGTATATATGAAGTGTGATACACACCTTGACGCATATAACTGTAACTGTAACGCTGTTAACTGTATTTTATTGACTGATTGACGTTCCATATATGTTCCATTATGTCATCAATGTATATGTCTTTTGGAAGAAAATAAAATAATAATAAAATAATAATAATAATAAGATGGACTCCTCCCGGTAAATATCAGATCTAGAAAGCCGTGAATCTATCAGCAATGGTACTGTCACGATATAGTAATACCAACCTATTTTATCATATGATATAAAGGAAGTGACCCAACATGTCTTGAAAGTGAAATATTTCCGGGGTCAGTTTCCGAGTCCAGTGTCCCGATTGCTAGTAGCGAAACTATTGATTTCATGTCGAACTGATTAAAACAACGATGCTCAACAATGCTATACACGACCCATTAGATTACGAGATTATAGATTTTGTTAGTTGAACAATGCCACCGGTACCGTAGCCACTCTTATTAAAATCTAGTTCAAGAGGGGATCCGCTAAATCGCGAGAGGCAATCGGGACCTTTGGCTCTGAACTGACCGCAAGTAACCACAAATGCCTTCCGTGTTATCAGTATGCGAGTTGAAGCACCTTCTTTATTTTATGATAATATAGGTTGGTATCACTACATCGTGGTATTGTTATCATTTCTATCTATTTGATGGATGGAAGAACAAGTACTCCATCATTTGATTGAAAATGGTTGTGGTTCGAATTGAATACCAGACTGTTATAATATGTATCATCAAAATTCTTCCACAATCTGAGAAAATTTCAATTTTTCAGGATGAATTTATTCATCATTTTTTTCAAATTTTGAAGAAATTTCAGAAACTTTGAGCTGAAATTTCTCAGAAATGATTCAATTCAAATGACTCACAAAACACTCGGTTCTAGGTTGGATAACTCTTCGTACACGGAAGAAATTCCATGTCGCTGAAACAAACCGTGCGACCTGTGCAGTCAAACCGTGCGACCTGTGCAGTCAAACCGTGCGACCTGTGCAGTCAAACCGTGCGACCTGTGCAGTCAAACCGTGCGACCTGTGCAGTCAAACCGTGCGACCTGTGCAGTCAAACCGTGCGACCTGTGCAGTCAAACCGTGCGACCTGTGCAGTCAAACCGTGCGACCTGTGCAGTCAAACCGTGCGACCTGTGCAGTCAAACCGTGCGATCTGTGCAGTCAAACCGTGCGACCTGTGCAGTCAAACCGTGCGACCTGTGCAGTCAAACCGTGCGACCTGTGCAGTCAAACCGTGCGACCTGTGCAGTCAAACCGTGCGACCTGTGCAGTCAAACCGTGCGACCTGTGCAGTCAAACCGTGCGATCTGTGCAGTCAAACCGTGCGACCTGTGCAGTCAAACCGTGCGACCTGTGCAGTCAAACCGTGCGACCTGTGCAGTCAAACCGTGCGATCTGTGCAGTCAAACCGTGCGACCTGTGCAGTCAAACCGTGCGACCTGTGCAGTCAAACCGTGCGACCTGTGCAGTCAAACCGTGCGATCTGTGCAGTCAAACCGTGCGACCTGTGCAGTCAAACCGTGCGACCTGTGCAGTCAAACCGTGCGACCTGTGCAGTCAAACCGTGCGACCTGTGCAGTCAAACCGTGCGACCTGTGCAGTCAAACCGTGCGACCTGTGCAGTCAAACCGTGCGACCTGTGCAGTCAAACCGTGCGACCTGTGCAGTCAAACCGTGCGACCTGTGCAGTCAAACCGTGCGACCTGTGCAGTCAAACCGTGCGACCTGTGCAGTCAAACCGTGCGATCTGTGCAGTCAAACCGTGCGACCTGTGCAGTCAAACCGTGCGACCTGTGCAGTCAAACCGTGCGACCTGTGCAGTCAAACCGTGCGACCTGTGCAGTCAAACCGTGCGACCTGTGCAGTCAAACCGTGCGACCTGTGCAGTCAAACCGTGCGACCTGTGCAGTCAAACCGTGCGATCTGTGCAGTCAAACCGTGCGACCTGTGCAGTCAAACCGTGCGACCTGTGCAGTCAAACCGTGCGACCTGTGCAGTCAAACCGTGCGACCTGTGCAGTCAAACCGTGCGACCTGTGCAGTCAAACCGTGCGACCTGTGCAGTCAAACCGTGCGACCTGTGCAGTCAAACCGTGCGACCTGTGCAGTCAAACCGTGCGACCTGTGCAGTAAAACCGTGCGACCTGTGCAGTCAAACCGTGCGACCTGTGCAGTGAGATCCAGAAAAAAAACATCACACACACACACACACACACAAAACTCCATAACAGTATGGACGAATGTCCATCGTTCATCTAATGAAATAGATTGCATTTTCCCAGTTATTAAAATAATTAAATCCACTGCGCCTTCCAACGTGCAATAGTCATCGTGATAAAAACGTGGAATTCCTCGGGACAAATTCGATTCCATGATATTATATCTCATTGTAAGGTCTGTCGGCCGGTGGAACCGAATGCAGGCTGGCCAACCGAAAACTGGTCCAACAAACATAGAGAAACCACTTTTTACTGTGCCAGCTTGGCAAATACTGGATACGTCGAATAAAGAATAATTATCATAAATAAATGATGATAATTAAAAGAAGTTGGATACAAATCGTTGAAATTTACTCTTTTTTTCGAAAATGAAATTAATTACATTTTTACTTGTGTAATTACGATATACAATGTCATGTCGTTAATTAAGTTGGTTTAATGAATATGTATGTATGTATTTATATATATATATATATATATATATATATATATATATATATATATATATATATATATATATATATATATATATATATATATATATATATATATATATATATATATATATATATATATATATATATATATATATATATATATATATATATATATATATGATCTGGAAGTCGGAAGTAAATTAACGGTCGCTGGAGGATGTGTGATAGGTATAAGGAGGAGGTTCATCTTGAAGAGTCCAAGAGAGTCGATTTAGCGAGATATCATTTTTTTGTGGATTACTTCAACGGTTCGAGCTATCATAATTCCAGTACGGAAGAAACACAGATATTCGTATTACCTGCAAGACGGTATACAATCAAGTTATATAACCCAAATTGCATAATTGTCAAGCGTATACGCTTGACAGTTATGCGACATGACTCGAATACTTATAACTTATATAATCTTGGAGCTATTATAATTATCCGTATTTCTCGCGCATTAGAAGTTCGATATCTCATACCGTTTGAAAGTTATCATCATTAGAATAATATTTCGCTAAATTGACTCCCGTGGACTTTCAAGAGTGCAATTGTGGGTCGATTCAGCGAAATATCAGTCGATTGGATATAGCTTCTGGACATTAAAATATATTTGAATTCAAATGACACTGAAATTTGATACCCATATATCTTGAAAACTTCGATATTCTGGACACAAGAGGAATCAGGGACGCCGGAAGAGCGTATACCGGAATGAAGTCGACTCGGTTGTTTGACATGGGTTTGGGTATTAAACCCCAATATAACTCCAACCACATTTCACAACCATCCATTCAAGAATACTCCGAAACCCACTTCACACTTCATTGACGTTATTGAGACTTCATTCCTTCATATGCTATTTATTCCCTTATATGTCCTCGAATTGTGTTGTTTTACGGCGCTTCAACGACAAGGTTATTCCTTTATATGTCCCCAAAACACATATCTCAAAAATACCATCAGAATAATGTTCAATGTTTATTTAGCGATTTTTTGCTATATTTTATACACCAGATACATAAAAAACATACTAAACATGAAAATACAATTTAAAATACAACAATGATGATAATATAACATCAATGATAGCATAGACATATCTGATGAAAATAATGGACATATATTTCAATTTATATTGTCCCAAAAACGCACACTTTCACTTGAATCTGGAACCAATTTTCCTTCTTTTATCAATTTAGAACACGGATTCCTGGAACTTCCAGATATTGAATGATGTGGAATGGAAGTATCACCCATGTGTGTGAGTGCGCACAGCTCGGGTGAAGCGATGAAATTGCCGGTCAAGTAGGATTAGAACAATTTCAAAGGATGAAACCCTCACAAAGAATTAAT
>OZ023339.1:13794523-13812557 GCA_964007535.1 Brachyptera risi | reverse complement strand
GAGATGAGACGAGTGAAATGAGATGAGATTATTATCTCATTCCACTTTTTTATCTCACTTCTCACTGTTCTGCTATTCCCGAGTTGATAAATCGTGAAATATGAAATGAAATTGTTTTCATTATATGAGAGATACCCTTTAGAAGGCTAGCAGATTATAGTCAATAGCGGCCCGTGAAAATGTAAACAAATAGGATGCACTGCCTTCCCTATAGTTGATTATCCTAGTGGCAGTGATGCAAAGCCTTCTCGAGTGCTATGCACAATATTATACAACTCATTTTGACATTTCACTAACCAAATGAGTGGTGAGATTTTCAAGTGGAATGTGGATTGCCATGAGATGTGAAATTAGTGTTTCGAGAATACCAATCAGCCATTTTCAGTGAGATTACCAGAATTTCACCCAAATAATCTCATCTCATAATCTCATAATCTCGAGAATAAGGGTCCTGGACCTTAATTCTCGAGATTTATGAAATGTGGAATGAGTCAATTGTGTGGAAGATTCCAATGATTCTACTGAAAATGACTGATTGGTATTCCTTCCAATTTCATGTCATTCCACATCTCACTTGAAAATCTCACCACCCATTTGGTTAGTGGAATGCCAAAGTGAGATGTAAAATATTGTGCATAGCACTCGAGATGGCTTTTTATCACTGCCACCAGGATGATTGCCTAGGGCAGGCAGTGTATCCTATTTGTTTACATTTTCACGGGCCGCTATTGGCTATAATCTGCTAGCCTCCTAGAGGGTATCTCTCATATAATAAAAACAATTCCATTCCATATTTCACGATTTTTCAACTTGGGAATAGTAAAACGGCGGGAAGCGAGATAGAAAGGTGGAATAAGGTAATAATCTCATCTCATTTCACTCATCTCATCTCATTTTATTTTATTTATTAATTCAATATTAATGCTTGCTTCAAAACAAGTTGTTCAGACATACAATTAAATCAATCACATGGAAAATAATAATGACAATAATAATATAATAATAATAATGAACTGAAGCAAGACCCACATGAGCCGAAGCCTGTGTGTGAGAAAGGAGGAAAATAAATTGACCAGAATGAAAATAAATATTCAACGGATATTTATCCAACGAAAAGTCACTATTTCAAATTATTGTTATTTTTTCACAATTTAAATTTGTTTGAAAAATTACACTCATTTTTATTTTCATTCTCATGTTTATTACCATTCAACATGTTGAATAGAATTATGTTGATAATATAAGTACGTCATCAGCATTGCCAATCACAGTGTATGTAAATGTTTGTTATCATCTATTTGAAGCACAGACAAGACAGATAGATGGCGAAGTGGAAGAGAGTTTGAATTGTAGCCTATTACTTCAGTGGCGCGTTTAGCTTTCATGTGGCCCTAGGCGCAATCTGATTCTGAGCCCCCCCCCCCCTACATGTACATTTGGGGAAATAGAGGAGTTTGACGTTTTCAGTAGGAAAAAAATCATGTTTATATGATATACCGTATAATTTCATACCTCGTGAAAAATTTACTAAGAATGAATACTCATTTTATATTCAACATTGATGGGATAACAGCGAATAGCTGTTCTAAACGGCTCACCCAGAGCTATTTAGAACAGCTGTGTTTTATAGAAATATCAATCTAAATATGAGAAGTACTTGAAGGTAGGCTACAATAACGTTTGCTTTTATGTATTGATGTTTGGATAGTTGGTAAAATGTATTTTACAAAGATTACATATTAATGGGAATATAAATGTATACAACTCTATGTTAGACTACATTTGCTTTTTCCCTACACTTGAGTTTAGCGAAAGCGTTGATTTGTTCATTAAAATCCCATTTCTTAGTTTCTTCTGATTCAATACATGATATTACCAGACTCCCTAGCCGCTCTTGACTCTCTTCAGCGCAGAAAATGCAAAACACATGAAATAACCGACTATCTTCATTGGCTGCAGCATGATACATATGGTAGCAGTTATAAGCAAATAGTGTATATTGCGTTCAATTTCTTTTTTCATTACGGAAGGTTAAAAATATATTCAATAATTTAAAAACCAAGTTATGTCAAAAAAGTAATTTGAAGGTCCCCAGGGCCCCCAAAATCCGCGGCACTAGGCGCGCGCCTAGTGCGCCTAGGCCTAATCGCTCCACTGTATTACTTGAATTATACGAACTAATATGTGACAGTGGAAAAAAAGGTTCAAACTGAGCTGTTATAACGAGATAGCAGTATACATATTCGATCTCAGTGACTATAGTTATAAACCGAAACCAAAATGAATAATTCTATTGAAACTGATTTTTCACTAGATTTATTTCTATCACAACTCAACACGTTACAGATCTGATCTCTCACCTGCTATAAACATTAATCATTTGAGAGTTACTCGCACTTTTATATAGATCTTAACATGCAGTTTATGATAACTTGTGCTATTAAAAGTATGCTGTATCGCAGGTTACTGCATTCCTATAGAATGTGCAATGCAGTACGCTTGCGTGATTGATAAGTGTGATATCAAATGGAAATAGAGAGATAGGGATGGTTTGAAAATCGAATGAACATTCAGTACTAGTAAAACTTGGGAATCTGTCGATTGGTAGCTATGTATTGAGTTGGAAATGGATCACTGCCACTCACTTGTTTCACTTATCCAACCATATTTCATTCATATATATATATATACATATATAAATATATATATATATATATATATATATATATATATATATATATATATATATATATATATATAGATATATATATATCTATATATATATATATATATATATATATATATATATATATATATATATATATATACATATATATATATATATATATATATATATATATATATATATATATATATATATATATATATATATATATACATATATAAATATATATATATATATATATATATATATATATATATATATATATATATATATATACATATATATATATATATATATATATATATATATATATATATATATATATATATATTTATATATGTATATATATATATATACATATATATACATATATATATATATATATATATATATAAATATATATATATATATATATATATATATATATATGTATATATATATATATATATATATATATATATATATATATATATATATATATATATATGTATATATATATATATATATATATATATATATATATATATATATATATATATATATAACATATATAAATATATATATATATATATATTTATATATCTATATATATATATATATATATATATATATATATATATATATATATATATATATATGTATATATATATATATATTTATATATATATAAATATATATATATATATATATATATATATATATATATATATATATACATATATAAATATATATATATATATATATATATATATATATATATATATATATATATATATATATATATATATGTGTTGTAGCGTAAATTTGAGGGGCCGGAAGATGATGATGAAATGTCACTTTTCGGAGATTTGCCCTTCTTTGAAACAACTGGTGGCTCTGAAAAGAGCTTGGGGCTTCGACGTTTCGGCTGAAAACGTTCAGCCATCTTCAAGAGACGATGGAGGAATGGAAGCCGGCAATCGAGTGACTAAGTGCTCCCCGAAGCCGGGCTTTACACATGATGTCTGGGAGAGCACCCAGAATAATGAGAATAAAATAAGTTGTTTATTTGATCTTTTTAAATAATAATGATACCCACTAAGCCAAAGCTTGTGTGTGGGTAAAGAGAAAGAATAAGTAATGATCAAAAAACAAATAATGACCTGGAAATGTGTAGGTTTTGATAAGAATAGTGAAATGAGAATTCAGATATTGAGAAACAAGAGCGATACAAAAACATTGAGTACTTATTTCAAATCAGAAAACAAAACAAAGAAATTGATGATAAACAAACATACCAACATAACATAAGAAACAAACTCATAATTAATTGCTCTACAATTTACTGTAAAATAATTTTGATGTATTAATTTGAATGTGATTGTCTTAATATAGAGGGTTCACTTGATGGAGCCAGGCACACAGTTTACTTATGAAATTGTTGTATTCGGTTAGAGAAGAGATATGTGTGGGTAAAGAATTAAATAATCCAAGTCCTAGATATATTCCTTGACTTTGTCTCAAAGAAGAGTGCATTGCTGGGATTTTCATTTGACAAGATTTAGACGATCGAGTCATGTAAATATTATCTGACAAAATATGTCAAAATTTATGTTTGAAATTATGTAGAATTAATGTCTTCAAAAAAAATATATTATATTACACACTTTAGCTTCGGCAAATACATTCTCAGACGAGTAATTTCTGGGACGTTTGAGAATAGTTTTCAAAAAGTTTTTACAAGTTTCGATGTTATAAAAAAAAAAAAAAAAAATAGTTTTTGAAATAGATTTTTTAAGTGTTTGTGATGGTTTTATCAATACAATATCATGTAATATTGACTTACAGTTAAGATTGTTGATTCAATGAGTTTGATGATGACAATAATGTTACAAGCGAGACCAACGAAGTGACGGAGAGTGACTGGAAATTCGACTGCCTTCTTTAGAAAAAGATTGATCATTTTATATGATTTTTGAAAATCGATATCACGTGTTGATGAACTTATAATCGATCCGGGAGTCCAGTATGTGGATATGTTTAAATGATATCCAAGTTTTATAAAAATGTTTGTTTATAATTATGTCGAATATTATCAACTTTATTACTTTGTTAATTGATTATTTTGAAAAACTCTCAGTTGGCATTGCTCCCATTATCAACAAAGTGACTAAGTTGTTTATAAAAAAAAATTCAGATAACCCAATTCGTGAGATTTATTATTGACTTGATGGTTTTGTTGAACCGGGATAATTTTGAAATCGAATCCATATCCTTGAACTACTGGAATGAGGAAATACGAGAGAGGACATAATATATTTATTAGTTCCAGTTTATCTGCGGCTTAGGTCATATTCCAAAAATTGTTTGGAAAATCTTGTTTTGAAATCACCAACCAATTGTTGTACTTCAAGACCCATGCGTTCAATGACATATATATATATATATATATATATATATATATATATATATATATATATATATATATATATATAAATATATATATATATATATATATAATATATATATATATATATATATATATATATATATATATATATATATATATATATATATATATATATATGAAGTGGTTGGGATGGATCATTTCGAGAAAAAAAATGGGTTGATCCACTTTGCTTCTAATCCCTTCAATACATATATATATATATATATATATATATATATATATATATATATATATATATATATATATATATATATATATATATATATATATATATATATAAATATATATATATTGGAGGGATTAGAAGCAAAGTGGACAAACCTATTTCTTTTCTCAAAATGATCTATCCAGACCACTTCATTCGTATTGTGTAATTTTTTTTTTTTTCAACACTAGTTTCAGAGGTTTAAACATGTGGATCAAGCTTCCTGGCCGCCATTATATTCTGGAGCAAAACGGACCAACCCACATTGGAAGTGTTTTGTTTTGACTTTTGGGTTGGACCACTTTGCCTATGATCCCTTCAATACATATATATATATATATATATATATAAATATATATATATATATATATATATATATATAATATATATATATATATATATATATATATATATATATATATATATATATATATAATATATATATATATATATATATATATATATATATATATATATATATATATATATATATATATATATATAATATATATATATATATATATATATATATATATATATATATATATATATATATATATATATATATAATATATATATATATATATATATATATATATATATATTATATATATATATATATATATATATATATATATATATATATATATATATATATATATATATATATATATATGTATGATAATTATATTGAAGATGATTGTTTCGGGTATTATTATCATCGTGTTGTAATGAATAAAACATTTGAATACTCAGAATGTGATTTTTATTTTCACTTTCATTCAAAATCATTGTTTCCCAATTAAGGCTAAGGATAAAAGATAGGATCGTTTGGACGGGGCACCACAAGAGCGATCTTACCACCCCATTTTGATTATTCAAAACTAATGAAATTCAACACCATCAACACATTTAACAGCATTAGAAAGTACCCCGAATTTAATATTACGATAATGATACCCGAAACAATAATTGTCCTCAACATTGTCACGGCCGTGCCCAACACAGCTGTCATCTCACATGTTATGACAACAATCACAACCTTGAGTGATAGCCGTCACTTGAGCTGGATTCACAATGCGAACTAATGATTAGTGACTAATACTGAATAATAAAATTAAGAAACTGAGCATTCACATAGGCTTGCAATAGGAATTAATTTTCATGAGTCGTAGCTTCCTTAAGATGACAGATTTAAATTGAAATCTACATGTTAGAAGGCTGTAAACGAGCGTTCCATCGAGCGGGATAGCTCCCTTTTGCATTGACTTCCTGTCGTTTCGAATTCACGACTTCTGATTGGTCGGACTAATGATTGAAACTAATGATCAATACTGAAGTTGAAAGTTGGTCAACTTTCAAGGTCAGTCACTAATATTAAACACAATGTGAACGTCAACACTGATTCCGTATCTGCCAACTTTAGTTGATCATTAATCACTAATCATTAGTTCGCATTGTGAATCCAGCTTTAGCATAACAAGACTATGCGACACGTTATCAGAGTGTCCAGAGAGAGAACCAGAGTAATCACATCTCAGAGGGAGTGTACTCACACTCAGGTCACTTCGGCCTAGAACATCCAACGATCTACATCTATTTTCATAAGTGTGCAACGTGTGTGTGTGTGTGTTTGGAGATGAGGACCGCCTACGAGATCGACAATCAATAACTCGGGCGTATGGCTTGCGTGCATAGATCAACAGACCGATGAGTATTATGAATCAATAACTTTATTATCTATCTTTTGGAGGGGTTGAATGTTCAAACAGAGTTAGAACAGTTGAATAACTAGAACGATGCATGTGTTCGCATCTATAACCTTTCATTGTTCGAATGCCTATTTAGCAATCTCATCTCACCCAATCAGTCAATAAATCTATGTTCGTTACCTAACATGTCAGTGTCTGATTAGTTAGAAAAAGTTACCCATCAATAACCAAATCTATGAAGAAGATCCGTTCCTTTCACATGCCAAGTGATACCAAACCAATCGCTCTCAAACGTATGAGCTACATTTCCCAATCACTGATTATAAGTAGGTGTCACAAGTTTAACCTATAATTATTTACAGACCACTAATATTAGTGACAATATCTACACCGTGAAAGTTTTAAAACCATTGAATATATATATATATATATATATATATATATATATATATATATATATATATATATATATATATATATATATATATATATATATATATATATATATATATATATATATGATATAAATTGAATATTTTTGGATGTAGTTGTGTAATGATGATAAAATAAAACAAACTCTTTCAATTGTATATTTAAAATAATTAGTTTTATTCTCGAAAGCTCAACGTTTCATGACCTTTATCGGTCACCTCTTCAGGAGCAATGACAAGAATTGAAAATATTAGAAAAACAACAATTACAAAAGCGAATAACGAACCGAAATATACTAATATTATAATAAATAATATAATGTATTATAATATTATATAATATTATAATATTATATAATATTATAATATACTAATATTATAACGAAACGATAACTGCATTGGAAGACAATCATACGTTTACACCAACGTACTGCAACTTGATTAAAGGATGCCTAGACGCTAGCTATTTTTCGTATGAGGGGCAACTGTATAAACAGAGAGATGGTCCAGCTATGGGTAGCCCATTATCGCCCTTAATAGCGAACCTGTTCATGGAAATTGTCGAAAAGAAGGCCCTAGATACATCAATATATAAGCCAAAATGTTGGTTCCGTTACGTAGATGATTTTTTCATTCTCTTCGGAGATGGTGAAGGTGGAATTCACAATTTTCTCGCACATCTAAATTCGATACATCCGAAGATACAGTTCACCATGGAATTGGAAGAGGACAACAAACTGCCATTCTTAGATTTGTTGATCGAGCGAAACGACGATGGTTCATGGGGTCATTCAGTATACAGAAAGAAAACGCATACAAACCGGTACCTACACGGCAGTTCATATCACCATCCATCTCAGAAGAAATCCGTGTTGACTAATCTAGTTCAACGTTCTACTGCTCTTTCTGATGACGATCATTTAATTTCTGAATTGAACTATCTGAGGAGAATTTTTTCTCAGAATGGTTACTCGAAAAAAGAAGTTGATGAAGCGTTTAAGATCAACGCAAAGATACCAAAAGAGACAGAAGAGCAGAGTCCCACAACTATACTTCTTCCTTAAATTAATGGAACAACGGATAAGATTGGAAGAATGCTGAAGAAGCATAATATAAAAACTATCTTCACAACAACAAGAAAACTAAATTCCTTCTTTACACCCGTTAAAGACGTTATTCCACAGGAGAATTGTGGTGTATACAGGATACCTTGTGACTGCGGTTTGTGTTATATAGGTCAAACAAAGAAACCACTGATACAGCGCCTTAAAGAACATAAAAGAAGTTCACCTAATCTATCAGCTGTTGCCACACATGCAACACTGGTAGATGAAGGTGGAAGAATCCATGACATTTTATATGACAAGGCCAAAATAATCAATCATGAAAGCCATCGTTGGAAGAGAGCAATCAGCGAGGGTCTCGAAATTATCAAACATCCTTTAAATATTAACGGTCTCGATTGCGGATATAGCTTTTCTGATTCTTGGGCAACAGCTATTGCATTGATTAAGAAGAAAGAAGTAAAACAAAATGAACCAGTAGCTGAACCCGAGAATCAGAAGAAAGGTCAATCCAGAAACTCTGGTTTTAATAAAATATACAATCTGAGAAGCCGTGATTAGTAAACCACAGCCACTTGTGTTTATATGAATGTTTTTCTTGATTGTTTTGTAATTGTTGTTTTTCTAATATTTTTAATTCTTGTCATTGCTCCTGAAGAGGTTACCGATAAAGGTCATGAAACGTTGAGCTTTCGAGAATAAAACTAATTATTTCAAATATAAAATTGAAAGAGTTTGTTTTATTTTATCATCATTACACAACTACATCCAAAAATATTCAATTTATATCACATAATGAGTTGTGAAAGCTTAAAGTCAAACATATATATATATATATATATATATATATATATATATATATATATATATATATATATATATATATATATATATATATATATACATGTATATATATATATATATATATATATATATATATATATATATATATATATATATATATATATATACATATATATATATATATATATATATATATATATATATATATATATATATATATATATATATGGATATATATATATATATATATATATATATATATATATATATATATATTCATATATATATATATATATATATATATATATATATATATATATGTATATATATATATATATATATATATATATATATATATATATATATATATATATATATATATATATATATATATATATATGTATATATATATATATATATATATATATACATATATATATATATATATATATATATATATATATATATATATATATATATATATATATATATGTACGAAAGATATCAACAAATAAAACTGTTCAAGAAGATCTTCCTCTCTGGCGTAATGGGTAGCGCGTCAGACCGGCAATCTGGAGATCCGGGTTCAAGTCCCGGGGAAGGTCGCAATTTTTAAACAGTTTTAAAAAAATAAAAATAAAAAAAATCATATATATATATATATATATATATATATATATATATTCATATATATATATATATATATATACTTTATTTTTTTCCATTTTTTATTCATAATATCGGAACTTGATGAAAATCATTGTTCCCCAATAAAGGCTATGGATAAAAATTTGAAGAATAGCTTCTATGAATTGCAAGAAGGGTAAAATGAGAGTCTTTATGGCCAAGCTGATAAATACCTGATAATCAGTTGATCAATAATTTCGAAACACTTACATTTGACATTTTAGTTGTCTCTATTCTTTATTAGTTGAATTCATAACAATTTTCACTGTCATCAAATTCATTCATTTCAAACACATACACACTTCTGAAAATGAGCCATTTCTCTTCTGTTATTGCTCCACTTTTTTCAAGAAGTTCTTACACCACTCCGGACGCTCCATACTCTCGTACCCGTGGTTATGTTCACGCAATGAATTCAATTCGATATTCAACCCACCACATGTACATCTGAACAAAGCTCTGGAGCATCTGAAACTAGCACGTGCATGTCTCACAGCATATCCAGCTGTGAGCTTTCCTGTCTTGCACACCATACATTGAAATCGATTCAATTTTCTACTCTTGAAAACGTCAGCTGATGATTCGGTATGAGAGAAAACATTTTCTATTCTAATAATCTCGTTCATGACCCATTCTGTTGGTAGTCCGTGTGCACATTCGAGATGTACTCGTAGTGATGGCGTGGTCGAATACTTCTTCTCGCATAAGCAACATTGGCACCATTTTATTCGAGGGTGAGATTTAGAGTGATTTTCTAGATCCGAGTAGTTGATGAAACGACTGTTACAATATCTGCATTTGAATGTATGATTATTCGGAAAGGCTTCCTTGAAATGTTTTATGATACCGTTCTCGGTATTAAATCTTGAGTGACATTCCTGGCAACGGAACCAAACCATTTTAGTCAATGGATCTTCATACATGTGTTCTTTTTTATGTTTTATAAGTTCGTCAATATTTTTGTACGCAGAACCACACATTCTACAAGCGCATCTATCTGTATTCTGAATACAATGACTTATGTGTTCGAAGTATAAAGATTCACGAGCAAACACATCCTTACAGAAGATGCACCGGAATGTGTTGGCTCTCTTGAATAAATATGGTCCACTTAAAACATCTTCTCTTGAATATTTGACATTTGTTTCTGGAGTTGCAATGCCATGCTTATGCATATTAGGAATATCACCAACTATTTCAGAACTGAACCAAATTCTATCATCGAGATCAATAACCTTATGTTCAGTTTTTGGATCCTTTTTATTGATGGAATTATTACTTCCAGGTTGATGATGATTTTCGTGATCAAAACCTTTATTTTTTGATGACAGACTTTTCACCGTATCACCTAAACTCTCATTTGCCACGATTGAAGTGAATTCTTGTTCAACTGAAGCATCAGAGTACGACAATGGATCCAGAGCGGAAATATCTCTGGCATTCTTGGCAACCACGATATTACGAGTAGCTTCATTTTCCACACTCATGAAATATATTTCTTCATTGACCGATTCATCATGTACGGTCAAATTCAGGTCAGATGAGGTGATATATTCAGAATCCGTGGTAACCAGTGGATGTTGATTGTAGTTTTCGAACCCAGTCTTCGAATCTTTCTCTGTTTTTATGAGAATGGGAGACGGTACGTCATAGTTAAAGGGTTCCGTCATTGGATCAATCTCTTCATCTTCCGGGTGGATGTCATTGTTGTATTCGCTCATTTTCTGCTCAAACGATACTGTATACATTTCGACTTCACACCTGGAACATGTGGTAGACCCCAAACGAATTTGTTATTTTTTTTCAAATGGGCCAACAACTGAAATGTATGAAGCTACCGTCAATTCGATTCAATGAAGAAAAAGTCACCGTGGAAATATCTCATACAATTTCTCACAGAATTGGAGACTGCAAATAATAAAAAAAAAAAAGTTTGTGTCTCACACTATTCAATGTATCTTTCCATTGCTGAACACATCAACGGAATGAAATGAAGTCGTATGCAAATTGTATTGCTTCTGCATTAAAATGATTGAGCATAGATCCACCGAACCATCAGAAACTACTTCTGATGTTTATGATTATTCTTTGCAGAGCATCCCTTTCAAATGATAGGTTATGCAAGGGTAGAAATGAGTGTATGATATATAAGTGATGCCTATTCAGACCAATGTCATATGCGAGACTCAAACTTACACCTGTTTGACTTTCGAAATCTCTGCTTTTGCCGATTGATCCAGAAGGAACGCAGACAGTACTTTTTCAACTGGTTATCGGTGATTCTGTTCATTTTGAATCTTCATGACCCATTTATACCCTGGTCACACTATAGCCACTAACTGCTGGCTAACAGAGGTTAGATGGGCGCAAAGCACCATGGGTCATTCCGTTCTAACTGAGTTAAGGTGTCCACTTCAGATCTGTTCGATTTGGGTGCACCAAGCTACATCACTGCACCATGACGTTCGACTTGTCTGGTGCAGACTACTTTATTGACTCTGGTGCAGCACCGTGTGCGTTCAATTTGGTGCTGGTGCTACTTGGGGTAGCTGTTTAGCGCACCAGCTCTGAAGGTGGTGGGTTGATGTAGTGCAGGTTGTTTTGGCGCATTATTCAACATGGAGGGTCCCGCAATGAAATCAAATCATGCAAATATTAGTCACCAACAACAGTCCAGTTCTCCAGGACGGGCATTATACTTTTTTTCCTGACAGTGAGTTATTTCTATAGGTTATTTGTAGCCTATGTTCATAATAATATGGAAAATCCACGATCATGTCTCAAAAGCTCAACTAAAATACCGCGTAACGAATTCGGACGTGTACGATTTGGGGTGTGATATAGCTGCTTGGTGCTACACCAAACTAGCATGACGTCATTCCCATAGTGCACTGAGCCTACACCAAGCCTACACCAACTGCCCCTGGTGCAGGCAAATCGAACTAATCTCTTGATAGCAATGAAAGGGTTGTCAGTGACATAATGCACTGCTATCTCTCTGTCCAATTTACTGATGATTTCAATATTGTGTTTATAGATTCGAAGATTAATTCTAATTGATAATCTCGCACTGTTATTGAACAAAACCATCCGTATAATCAGCATGTTGTGAATAATATATAGATGACTCCGTTTTGAACCAACAATGTGACAATGTGAATGATGTTGTTCTTCGAGAAGGTGATGAATTCGAAACTATGTTGAGAAACTAACTGCGTTCACAGAACGAAGCTAGAGCTTGATGTAGGTTAGTACTAACTGCGTCCCATTCACATAACGTTGTTAACTGCAGTTCGAGGCTTAACAGCTATTAGTGTCCACAGTGTGAACGGGGTATTACTGACTCGAGCTACGATATAATATATCAGCTGGTATCTAAGCATATCTTAGTGTAACTTCGTGGAGCACGTCTCTGTTTGGGGTCAATGTTCGATTCCTGGCACCGTAACTTTTTTCATTACCTATATAATTATGAAATGTGTTCTCGAGTGTATGGTTAGTAAAGATTCATTTATTTTTCAATTCGACCACAGACACGACATTACTATTCGAATGTTCTGACTTTTGACTGCTTTTTTCAGTTCCATGTAGAAACCGGCTTGCTGTAAGATTTCCGCAACCAGGGCATAGATTCGTGATAGAATTATCACATTATCGCATTTGATGAATGGATTTTCGAATTGAAAATTATGTTACAATGAATGATGTACTGATTATTGTTTGCTTAACGACCCCATCAACAGCTAGGTTATACGGGGAATGATGTACTGGTAAAGAGCTGATTTTTTGAACATTTGTTCAATTCCTTCATTACAAAAAAAATGAAGACTGCCTCCATAAGGGTTTTACATTTCACACAGAATAAAATAACAATAAGAAATAACAAATGAATAGAAAGAGCAATAAAATAATAAAATAGTGTTCGATGTGGAAAAAAATTGTGCTGGGGTCTAGTAACTGTCAGTAACTGTAGTCAAGGTACTGGTTTATATGATCTATTGGCATCGGTGAATGATGCACGAGATGATGAGAAGATGAAATCACAAATCATTCCATCGGGTTTGTGGTTAGTATAGGAATGAATTGGTGTTGACCTGATTTTAAGAAATCGTCGTCTTATTATTCACTCCAACTGAAAGAAGATTAGGACAGATCATGGACATAGACTCTGGAAGGTCGATCATGGAGACCAAGATGCATTGAGGGTTGCGTTTGTTTGCGGCCGGGAGATGGTGCCTTCACTTATCTTGAAAACACGTACCATTCCGTGAGGACTTTTATGTGTAATATGGATCGCTGCTCTATCTGGTGTGTTTTTGTAGAAACGGCTGATAGGCTGGCAAACTTGATGACAGCGAGTCGGTCTTAAACGTGACGTTAGTTCCTTCTATCACCACTTATCTACGCACGGTCAATAGTACTTTAAACGTGGACCGTGAATTGGAACATATTTTTAACATGGGAGGGATAGGAAGTGAAGACACCATCTCCAACGGGCAAACTAAAAAATCAATGCATCTTTATGGAGGGAAACGTACTCGGGTAGATGATATTTCTTTGACTACCAGGTATTTGAGAGAATCATTATAAACTCGTATTGTTAATTCACGCCACATTGCTATATATATATATATATATATATATATATATATATATATATATATATATATATATATATATATGTCTTTTTCAATTATACCCTTCAAGTTTCAAACGCACAGGTAGCCTAGTGGAAAAATATTGCGCTTCCATCGCGAGAGCGTCAGTGTTTAAGTCAATCTTCACTAAGCCCTTTTTCGTTCTTCAGAATGAAGCTTATTATACGAGCTAAAGCGAGGATTCAATTTGACATACTGAAAAAAATTGGTGTTCGTTTTTATGTTTTTTTTTCATGTTTTTTGTCGGTTCTCCACAGGTCAAACGGCTACAGCTACCAACTTCAAACTTTTTTTCACTAGGCTTCCTCCTCTAACTTAGATCTGTATAGTTTTGTGGCATTATGGAATGTCAACTTTTTTTTTATGAATTTTAGAAATTTCAAAAATACCCATTAGAATAACACGTCCGAAAAAAAAGAAATTATTCGAAAAAAAAATGAAATTCTGCGTGAAGTTGAGTTACATAATGATACACATTTCTGAAAACTTTGAGCTTGATCGGGTGAGCCATTTCGAAGAAAAACCATCAAATGTGCTAAATTGGTACCACTCGAAGCAGTTTTTACCCATTTCCAACTTAAATGTCACCCAATTGGAGAATGTAAGCAAAAGTTTGGCAAAAAAGTCGACATACTATTACTATCCGCTCGTCTGACAACGCATATATGGCGTTTTCCTAGTGATAGTATGAAGTTTTTTGATTTTGGGTGATCGAGCATTCATTCCTGATTTTATGACCCGAAACGAGGAAAATATTTAAATTTGTTTTGTTAGTCAGATTTCTGTTAGACAGAAGATTTGAAAAACTGGTTTAGAAGAATATGGGAGGATTTGCGCAATTCGAACGATATTCTACATAACGTTTCGAGACACATTCAAGTTTTACCCCGGCTCTTGAAAAGTAGTCTGATTCTTAAACCATTGTACATATTACCTAAAGCTGGATTCACAATGCGAACTAATAATTAGTGACTAATACTAAATACTAAAACTAAGAAACTGAGCATTCATATAGGCTTGAAATAAGAATTAATTTTCATGAGTCGTAGCTTTCTTAAGATGACGCATTCAAATTGAAATCTACATGTTAGAAGGCTGTAAACGAGCGGTTCATCGAGCGGGATAGCTTCCTTTTGCATTGACGTTCTGTCGTTTCGAATTCACGACTTCTGATTGGTCAGACTAATGATTGAAACTGATGATTAATTCTAAAGTTGAAAGTTGGTTAACTTTCAAGGTCAGTCACTAATATTGAACACAATGTGAACGTCAACACTGATTCAGTATCTGCCAACTTTAGTTAATCACTAATCACTAATCATTAGTTCGCATTGTGAATCCAGCTTTACATATCCAGTGACTCTCCATCCTATATTCGATTCGATCCGATTATTGTTCGCT
This sequence comes from Brachyptera risi, assembly GCA_964007535.1. Lineage (NCBI taxonomy): Eukaryota > Metazoa > Arthropoda > Insecta > Plecoptera > Taeniopterygidae > Brachyptera > Brachyptera risi. The sequence continues at coordinate 13,796,460 of OZ023339.1, read as the reverse complement.
TATCGACCCCACCAATATCTAGGTTATAAGGGGATACGAATGAGCAGATGATTATGAAACTATGACGTGATAATAACTGAAAGAACGCTTACAAAAACCTATGATCATCAATAACGTAACGGGATAAGCAACATGGCGCTTTCCTTTCGCACCATGCGTATATCAAAGGGATGCCGCCTCACAAATGTTATGATGATTTGCTGGTATTATTGTATGTTGATCTACACAAGTAATAGATGTAATGCAATCTGCGAATCCAGCTCTTTTCAACTGCATTAAACAATATTGGGATAAATTCCATCTGAATTGGCCAATCTAAATTTAAAATACGTCTTCAAAATCATTTAGTTCCCTAGTTAAGAGCCTACTGCTATATTCACCATTTGATAACTGGATAATTACTCATCATCCACGAGAAAGATCAGAAACAATGCAAGTATACAACTATGCACTATACATTGAAATACGAGCCTAATACGTACGATTTGAATTGAAATTGCGAATCTCAGAAATGTACACGAATGCGCTGATTCCATCATGGTGAAAACGGCCTAATGTTAAGAGGATATGACTTACGCCATGTTGCTTATCCCGTTACGTTATTGATAGTCATTGCAAAAACTCATGCCTTAGGCCTATGTGGGACTCGAACCCACGCCCAACGGTGACTTCAGTTTCTAAAGCGGTGCCTCAGCTGACTGAAAGGAGCAATGTAGTATAAGGATAAAATAAATTCACTTACGCGTATTTTCATGAGTTGAAATGTCAATTTCTTAACTTCGAAGTTTGAGCGCGTCCAGCATGAATGTAGTCGAAGAAATGAGATACAACAATCAAAATAAATTCTGCGAAAGATTATTACATTGTTGGTTCATTTTGTTGTTGATTGTTTATATCATTAATGAAAGACATGAAAAGGGGCCGTGAAAACTGTCTGTAACAAGTAGGCAGTGTTGACTGTTCGTAGAAAGCACAGCCTTCTTTATTCAGATCATAATTCACTGATTAGACGAGCTTTAGCGAGGATTCAATTTGACATACTGAAAAAAATTGGTGTTCGTTTTGATGTTTTTTTTTTTATGTTTTTTTGTCGGTTCTCCACAGGTCAAACGGCTACAGCTATCAACTTCAAACTTTTTTTCATTATGGTTCCTCGTCTAGCTTAGATCTGTATAGTTTTGTGGCATTATCGGGTGATTACTCTTGTTTTTATGAATTTTAGAAATTTCAAAAATACCCATTAGAATAACACGACGGAAAAAAAATTTAATAAATTTAATTTTCAAAAAAATTGAAATTTTGTGTGAAGTTGAATAACATCTTGATACACATTTCTGGAAATTCTCAGCTTGATCGGGTCAGCCATTTTGAAGAAAAAACATGAAATGTACTAAATTGGTACCACTCGAAGCAGTTTTTACCCGTTTATAACTAAAATGTTACCCAATTGGCGAATTTAGGCAAAAGTTTGGCAATGAAGTCGACATACTATTACTTTCCGCTCGTCTAACAACGCGTATATAGCGTTTTCCTAATGAATAAATAACGGATGAAGAGAAAAGAATGTATGAAGAAGGCCGTGGTGGAAAGAATGACAAAATACACGGCAAGTTGATATGGAAGATTGCAACCCGACAATATATAGGCGTGGCTTATTATTTGATCATATAGATCTCCATATCATTCGTATTTGAAGATAGAATTCGATTCAATTCGATTCTGTAATATGATCATCAAAACATAATATGAGTGAGAATGAAAGAACCAAACTGAGGCGGGTGGTCGAGTGGTTAACACACTGAACCGTCATTGACGAGACCGAGATTTGAATCCCGCTATGGTCGACCGTCCTGACAGGGTTTTTCTTGGTTTACCTCTGTCATTCAGATTATTACTGGTTAACAACAGGTCACGACCGGCTCCTTCCCATCATCCAA
>OZ023339.1:13782023-13784523 GCA_964007535.1 Brachyptera risi | reverse complement strand
AACGGGGTCGAAACCCCACAAGTACAATATAATAAATACATATACAATACATTACGAGCACAAGATATTATTCTCTCTTGAAGCTCTCTTCTTGAATCATTGATCTTCGTTATATTCTTTATATAGTCTTCCAATTCATTCCATTCCCGCGTCGTTCTCTGGATGAATCCATATTTCCCCACTTTCTCCATCCACTCTTTCTTCTTCCATTCTCACCCTCCCCTTGTACTTCTTTGTAATCGCTTTCCAAATTCATTGCTAAATTCCTACCATCCTTCATATTTATTCTTGACTCTAACAAAAAAGTACATTCCTTCTATTTGTCTTCGTTTTGACAAATTTTCCCATCACATTTCCTCCAATCATTCTACTAAGTTTTTTAATAACTTTTTCCACCATATCCTTCCTGCTCCTAATGATTGCAGTGATCAGTATGTCGTTATGAGCTCAATATAAATGAATCCCCCTTGTCCCCAGTACCCCACTGACTGCATCACGCCACGGCGGTGACGTTCTAAAGGAGCGCATGCGCAGTATCGCAGATGCAGTTTTATGACGTCTGACGGCTAGCTGAAGTCGCTCTGATGACACCCCGATACTAAACCGCGTCACGTGACTGCTGCTTGTCGCTTACAGAGATAAAATATATCTGTGTTGTATATCACGTGTCAGATTATCACAGCTGACTTGCTGGCCATTAATAAGATGTACTTGATGTGGTAAGAGATGAGCGAAAAGGTGCGAGAAAATTGCGATCGTTCAATTTAATTCATTTCGATAATGATTATTGTTTGCTCAGTGAACCCCACATCAGCTAAGTTATACGGGGGTACGAATGAGCAAGTGATTAATGAAATTATGAAAGTGATGATGAAGTAGAATGAAGTTTACAAAAACCCATACCTTAAGCAAGACTCGAACCCACGCCCAACGGTGACTTCAGTTTCTGAAGCGGTGCCTCAGCTGACTGAGCTACCGAGGGAGGCGAATTCAATACAATTCAATGCTTTATTTGCCAAGTTGAGGATGAGCTGGGCGGCGCGAGAAAAATGCGATTAAGTCCGCATGCCCCAAACAAATGAGTATTCATATTTTATTTTATTGCATTTGCATCATCAGTGAATATCCTTTCTTATAGGCATGTCATATTTCTTTACTGTACACCTCACCCGGGATGCCCGTATTTGAGGTATATGCCAACAAGTTACTACAAAACAACACTAGATAGAGCGGCGATCTTTGATCCTGAGGAAAGTTCTCAGGAAATGGAACGTGTTTTGGAGTTGAGTGAAGTCATCATAAAGAAAACGGCATCTTGGACCGATTTGATTTTCATTTTTGTGATTATCATATTCCAGAATCAATTTTGAGCAATTGTAAATTACTAGGCAAACGCGTTATGTGTTGCCACGTTGATGGATGAGCTGGAAACACATCACCTTATCTTTGGATTGGTTATTATATATATATACACCTTGAGATCCGAACCATTACATCACTGCCATCATGTTTTTCATTATTGATTTTCTATGATGAAAAAGATGGCTTTGTTTCAATCGCTTACAATCAAGTGGTGTCACCTGTGGCTTGGATTTAATAGGTATCTTAATAGCATTGAATGATTCACGAAAAGTTGCATTATATATTTTTTCACATCAAAACGGCTGATCCGATTTGAATGAAAAATCGGTACAATGTGTATCATTATCAGATTGAAATTTTCTGAGAATTGGAATTCTCTCGGATGAAATATTTGTCATGAATTTTTTTCTCTGGGTAATTCTAATGGATTTTTGAAAACTTTGGAATGAGTTTTCTCAGAATTGGTTCAACCGATCGCGCCTCAAAACTATACCAGTATCGAATTAGATAAGGATACTTGTGTGTGCCAAGTTTTCAATTGATTTTTGAATTTTCGTCTGACCTGTGGAGCGCAAAAAAAAGTCTTTTTTTTTCGGGTATGGTGAAATTGAGTCTTCCGCTTCGCTCATTCCAATAGTATCATATTAAATTGAAAGAAAAAAATTAAGTGTAAAAAAGATGAAAATTTAATAAAAATTGTTTATTTCCATTTTCTGATAACACATATACTGAAATAACACTCCGCTCGCATCACCTTATCCCGTACATTCACTCCCCCATCCAACAACCACATCCACAACCACATCCACAACCACATCCACGACTCACCACGCATCACCAATCACTAACCATCACCTAATCACCTGTTTAACGACCTGTCGATATTTTATAGTCGTCCTCACAAATCGTCTCGTCTAATTATCATAAACATTTGACGGCTAGCCGCAATGAAGTTTCTATTCGGCTGGCGTTTTCTACGGAATTGAATAGAATTAGAAGATATAAATGACATTTAAAGACGTTTGTTAAAGAGCTGGAAGTGGTTGTATATATCAACAGGTGGCAGGAATCGTGAACAAGAGAAGATATTGATGGATAGAAAAAGAAGTGATTATTGATTTATGATTGGTGAGGACTC
>OZ023339.1:13759031-13781823 GCA_964007535.1 Brachyptera risi | reverse complement strand
CTAATAATAAGCCTAGTTTATGCTTATTGGACATTCTGAATTGTAAAATGTACTTTTTTTCTTGGATGAAAAATGTTCAATGTTGAATTACTTGGCGAACGCGTTATGTGTTTCCTCGTTGCTGGAGGAGCTGGAACGATAAATCAACATACCTTTGGGTTGGTTATCATATAGATCACCTTGTGATCCGAACAATTGAGTCACTGCTCTCCTATTTCCTAATTGATTTCTACGGTAATATAAAGAAGGATTTGTTTCAATCGTTGATAATTGGTGACACCTGTTGCTTGGATTTAATTGGCTCTGAGTGATTCAATAAAAATGGATTATATATATTCTTTTCACATCGAATTGACCGATCTGATTCGACTGAGAGTTCGGAATAATGTGTATAATCATCATATTGAAATTCCTCGATAATTTGAATTCTCTCGTAAAAAACATTTCCCACGGATCTTTTCCTCTGGGTTATTTTTGTAGGATTTTTGAAAACTTCGAAATGAGCTTTCTCGGGAGTGATTTAACCGATTATGTCTCAAAACTATACAGTATCGAATTAGATAAGGACACTTTCATATGCCAAGTTTCAACTGATTTTGAATCTTTGTTAGACCTGTGGGGCGCGAAAAAAAAAAAAAGGCATTTTTTTCTCGGATACGGCGAAATTGAGTCTTCGCCTCGCTCATCCAATTATCATCATTTTTTTAATGTGATTGATTCAATTGTATGTCTGAGCAATTTATTTTTAACCAAGCATTAATATTGATTGAATGCATGAATGAATAAATAAATCATCTCGACATTTTTCTCCTTCTTATTCATATGAACATATTTTTTTATTGTTCCTGAAATCCCTGAAATCCCTTGTAATCTAAAATCAGGTGTAACCCTACACCAAATTCACTAGTTGTTGACCCCTCACTTGTACTCTCTTACATTTTTTTTTGTATTTTCGTATTAACCCACAGATAAGGCTATTTTGGACTATGTGGACATTGTGAATAAAAAAATATAACCTATTTCTAAATGAAAAATGTTGAATGTTGAATAATAACGAATATATTATACCCAATAATTGGTATAACTATCAGCAGATGTTTTTCGATCAGTGTCTATAATACCACCTCCCGTTCTATTTGCATTCTACTCCAGCTGGCCATCAATCATACACCAAGTCCATGTTCCAGCATCTCTAGGTACCAATGTAACGAAAATAAAAGAACCAAACTACAAGAGAATAATACCAACCTGAGAGACGCGGGGACGAGAGAGGATGTTGGGGGAACACTCCGGGAATCTGGACTCGACATGGATATAATCGAGACGGGGCATATTTCAGTTGTTGTTGTTGTTGTTGGATTGTTGGATTTTTTTTATATTGGTTGGACTTGTTAAAATTTGAATAAGTTTTAATGGGAAGAGCATGAGAACGGTCTGTATGGGTTGGATTTAGTGTATTTCAGTTTTTTATTTTGATGATTTTTTTAGCCATACTATATTTCACAATAATATTGTGAATATATATATTTTAATAAATAAATATATTTAAAATATATACAATATATATATATATATATATATATATATATATATATATATATATATATATATATAAAAATATAATATATGAAAAAGAAATGGATATATTATTTTTTATATTGGGTTTTAACGACGCATTGTAATGATGACTGAGATCTATTGGCGTCGGATGAATGATTAATGAGATGATGAGATGAAGGTTTTTATGGGTAATGGGAAGGACAGTGGGTCGTGGCCTATATTGTGGGAACCATCCCGGCATTAGCCTAGACTACAGAGGGAAACCACGATGCACCCCTGTAAAGATGGACGGTGGCGGGGATAGAACCGGGTATCATATGTCCCTTCACCACCCGGGTCACACGAAGCTAGTGCGCTAACACTCAGCTACTGTGCTGGTGAATATATATATATATATATATATATATATATATATATATATATATATATATATTTATATATATATATATATATATATGGGATTCTAATTATCACATATATATATATATATATATATATATATATATATATATATATATATATATATATATATTCATATATATATATATATATATATATATATATATATATATATATATATATATATGTATATAATTTTTCTATATATTATATTTTCATATATATATTTTATATTTCATATTTCATATTTTATATTTTATATTGTGTGTGTTGCAATCTGGGACAAAGAACCTCCCATAGGGTGCATAAATGAAACCCCTCGTCTCCCACTCCTCTTTAAAGACTCTACTCTCATCCCTATATCCTCTCTCACTTCCTCCAACCCAGTGAAACCATTCCTTGCCCTGAAACAAATCTAAGTGTCTGTCCTCTTTTCTCACTCTCTCTAATATCTCTCACCTCAATATTTTCACCGGCACATGCAGCGTAGTGCTTGATGCACTTGCTCCATGTGACCCGGGAGGCATGTCGGACCCGGTTCGATCCCCACCACCGTCCATCTTCACAGGGGCTCCTCGTGGTTTCCCTCTGTAGTCTAAGCTAATGCCGGGATGGTTGCCACAATATAGGCCACGACCGCTTCCTTCCCACTATCCTTTCCATTGACCCATAAAACTTTCTTCTCATCATTCCATCATCTCATTAATCATCCATCCAACGCCAATGGATCTTAGTCATAATTACAGTGCGTCGTTAAAACCCAATATATATATATATATATATATATATATATATATATATATATATATATATATATATATATATATATATATATATATGCTTACGTAGGTTCTCGTGGCCGATGGTAGTTGGTAGTAATATTTCTGCGGTAATGCCACTATGTTACATAGTGGTATTACCGCAGAAATATTACTACCATATATATATATATATATATATATATATATATATATATATATATATATATATATATATATATATATATATATATATATATATATATATATATATATATATAAAAAAAAACTTCCACCACCTCATTGGCATTTCTTGAACGACACGTAACCATGAAATAAAACCTGTGAGGATGTAGACTTGGGCGTGAATTGAACCCCGGTCTCCTGAATGACACCTCAGCGCGCTAGAATAGACCACGCATTGCAGTAATTGTCCAGGTATTAATTGGTAATTAGTCGAGATATAGAATAATATAATCATCGATCGAGGGCGATAACAAGTCAATTAGTGGATCATCTCTTATAATCCGTCAATTAATTTATCGTTTAGTTAAGACAGTATCTAACTGTTAGGACGTCGTCGTCAACTGACATGAAGAATACCTCCTTCAAAATCAATAATATTCGATTTTATCAGTCGTCCCAACAACATTTTCCATGTGTCTATCTCTAGATGCATTGAGGGTTGCGATAAACCAACGCAACCCGCAATGCATCTTGGTCTGTCCAAATTTGAATACCACTCCCACACATTCTGTTATCACTAGTCAAACGCGAAATATGCGTTGTGAGATGAGCGAGATATCTGAATAAGGTATAAAAGTCCTTGAAGTAGTTCTACCCTCGCTACTTTATCGACTCTGGTATTCTACACACCTTGATATCTGAATAAGCTATTAAAGTCGTTAAAGTAGTTCTACTCTTGCCACTTCATTGACTCTGGTAATCTACACACCTTGACGCATATAAAAAATACTTTATTGTTGGTCAACTCTTGAATCTAGAAAGCAGTGAATCTTGACAACTTAATTCTGTCACAATTTTTATGATATATTTTATGAATATTATCAGTCATTTTATTTTTTTTCTTCAAAACGACTGATCAGAATTGCTTAAAAAATTGTAATAATGTGTAAAATCTATGTATACACATTTAGAGAAAATTTCATCCCATTTGGAGAGATTTTATTTTTCAACATTTTCCGCCCAGCCAAATCTTATGGGGTTTTTAGAAACTTTGAGATGATGATTCTCAAAATCGGTCTGACCGATTCATCCCAAAAACTATACAGTTCTAAGTTGGATGAGTTAGCGTGTACAAAAAAAGTTTCATGTTGATCAGTCAACCCTTGCGACCTGTGGAGTGCTTACAAAAAAAAAAAAAAAAAAAAAAAAAAACACAGACAAAGCCCTATAAGAGTGGGATGGAGACTTCGCTACGCTCATCAAAAATGATGCAGTCATAATCAAAAACAGCTGTTAATCCTTCATTATCGACACTGCCTCCTTGTTTCTAGTTGGTATTTTAGCCGTCATCAACAGCGCTCAAATTTTAGCCCGCTAATATCGTGTTTGTAAGCGCCGTAATTTTAGTTTTTCACTTTTCCAAATATTACAGTTGTTAGCGACTTATCCGAAGTTGAAAAATTAAACTGTAATACATCTACAAACTATTAATACAGATTCTAATAAATCTGAACGAATAAATAGTATATTTGGAGCTGATATCAATTTGATAAATAGTGAAAACGGTCAAGGGTGTCTGAAGGGTGATCAAGTACGCGTGATTTCCGCTAGACGGCTAGACGAATTTCAGTTAGTTTTGGAAACGCGTTGTGACAAGTTACGTTTTTGGCTCGTGCGTAAGTAATATTGCTAGCAAGGAAGCTTGGAATTTCTTGGCGCGTCGCGTTCGGTCACAAAGTTATAAAAACGGTAGGCCCAAGTGAAATTAATTCGTGTATGAGTGTAACTATAGCTTTGTTATCTTGGTACTCGTTCACTACTAGATAATATTAATAAGGTACATTTTAACGGAATCGTAAACAACTTATACTTGTGGATTTGAGAAGCTGAATAGAGTTCCAAGGATATTTTACTGTAGAAGAGCCACGCTATTCTCCCTGCGAGGTCTATTATTCTCACGGAAATTAGTATTTTACATTACACATTTTGTTTCCCTCTATTGATTGAAGCCATCACAAGTGGGTATTTAATATGTTTCAATATAGTTTCTAGCTCAGCTGAACATGCAGGGTTCTTGATCAAGTTAGGTTAGGAATTGGGTGATGTAGGGCTAGTTTTTCATCATGGAAGCGGACCAAATTTGGACAAATGCTCCCAACACTATCATAAATGTTCACTCCCTCATATAGTGAGACAAGCCTAATACATGAACTCGCTCTCGTGTAGGCCTATATAGAGATGTCTTGAAACGGGTAGGCCTATAAGAAATTCTTTAATAAAAAGATAGGCCCAAATGATATAAATTATAAGTTGTTTACAACTACCGATAGAAGTTGGGTTGAGAACTAATCATACACAGCTAATGCTACGTGTGGTGGCAAAAATTCAATGTAAGAAAACACGATCGATAAGAAGGTATAAATATCAGGAAAACAGAATAAATTGTAGGCGTGTTTAGTTATTATATTCCGTGGCCCGCTTTTATCGGACCTCTTCAAGGCCTTGAATCTGACGCGATCTCGTACCCTCGCGCAAGGTGAAAATAAGTGATTTATTAGTGTTCTTGATAAGTACTTCGCGTTGGGTTTGAAGTGAATGAGTGGAAATGTGTGTGTGTGAGTGTGTGTGTGTAGTGCAAAGTAGTGACCAAACCACCTGTGACCTGTGAACCAGTAGTTCTACTTCATACAACGTCATAGAAGGTAAGACAGAAATAAATCCTTGAAATAATTCTATGTAAACCTACTCAGTTTTCGTCAAGCAGCACGTATGAATTAACGCAAGTTCTCGACATTAGACAAATTTATATTAAAACCATATTGATCTATTTTAAAACTCATTTTGATGAATATAAATTCACTCGATTAACAGATAGTCTATCTGATCACAATTCAAGTAACATTGGACCTAATACCCATGAGGAAAAAGAAATTGGGACAGCAAAGTGCTGATTTCATTGGACCGCGGCTTTATAATAAAATTCTATTAGCTATTAGAAATTCAAAATCGCTATTCATATTCAAAAGAGACATCGACCACTGGCTGAGGAGTTCAGGTAGAGATTTCGTTCTGGATTATTTATATAATGCATAGTGAACCTCTATCATTTATATAATTCCATTTTTTTTGTTTCAATTTTTTTTTTTTTTTTTTGAGTCGTTCAGGTTTCATTTATGTTTCTATATTTATGTTATTCGTGTAAATAATATGTGAGTGCAAAACTTATCTAAATCGTAATACACGTCCTTGTATTTATTAATATCCTGTGTATTACATGTTTCGTTTACTTTTTTTTGTCGTCAGCTGTATTTCATATTTTGTTTATACAATATTATTCAGCCCGCACACAAGAATTTCTGTTCTTACGCGGGCTTCACATTGCTATCGTATAATCCTCTCGCCTAATAGTTCAGCAAACCTAAGTTACAACTTGATACTGTTTTTATTCTCATTTAAGTAGTATTTATGTGTATGTTTTCTGTTGTCTGTGTATGTATTCTGGTACACATGTGAATGTGAATAAAATGATTTAAAAATTGAATTGAATTGATTCAACTCATTTTATTTTCCTCTACTTTTTAGTGCCTGAATTAGCCTACCGCCGTGAGAGTAGGCCTATCTCTATCTGGCAGTTAAATGTGATCATTACCATGGTTACCTATGGTATTTGTTTTCACCAACTCCTAATCAGATGAAGATTGACTGGATTGTGTAATATCTGGCCTCAGCAAATTATCTCTCCACCATTTTCATGGGTAGCCGCTATTCATTGGTTTATGTCACCACATGCGGACGTTGGTTGTTGTTGTTTTTGTTTTTGTTTTTGTTGTTGTTGTTCTTGTTCCATTCGCCGCCTGAACCAATCTGAATAACCCTATCTGACTAAGGCCCGGTATTACCAAGTCTAGTTAGTCTTTATCTGACAGTTCAAACTTGTTATCACCATGGTTACCTGTGGTATTTGTTTTCGCCAACTTTCAGATAAATACTAACTGGCCGTGGTAATACCGGGCCTAATTCAATGAACCTAACCTATAACCTAACAGAACTGAGATGATGTGGGCGCTGAAGAGTGAAGAGCCTATACTGGAATAAAGTCGACTCGGTCTTGTGACATGAGCTTCAGGGTACTTTCTAATGGAATGTGGTGAGGGTTTAGGTAAGGTTGGAGTTGGACACCCAAAACCCATGTCACACCTTGCCGACCTCAGTAGCTCAGTCAGCTGAGGCACCGCTTCAGACACTGTAGTCATCTCTAGGCGTGGGTTCGAATCCCGCATCAGGGATAGATTTTTGTAAGAGTCCTTTCACTTATCACTTTATTGTTTCATAATCACCCGCTCATTCGTACTCCCGTATACCCTAGCTGTTGGTGGGGTCGTTCAGCAAACAATAATAATCATCACCATGTCACCCAACCGAGTCGATTTTATTCCGGTACCGATATACGCTTTTCGGGCGCCCCAAATTATCCGAACAAACTTCCTAGACTGATTCAATCTAAACTTGGATTCATCTGAAACCTAGCCGGCACATGCATCGCAGTGCTTAACGCACTCGCTTCATGTGAGCCGGGAGGTGAAGGGACATATCGGACCCGGTTCGATCCCCGACACCGTACATCTTTACAGGGGTTTTTCGTGGTTTCCCTCTGTAGTCTAGGCTAATGCTGGGATGGTTCCTACAGATCTATAGTTATATACGCCAATAGATCTTAGTTATCATTACAGTGCGTTGTTAAGACCCAATATAATAAATAATTCAATCTTTGAAGTATAAATATTGTGATATCTACTTCCGGTCTGTTGATGACCACTTTATTTTTTTATATTATTAGCATTTTATTGAACACGCCTAAATCATGCATGGGAAAGCGGTCGTGACCTATATTGTAGGAAATATCCCAGCATTAGCCTAGACAACAGAGGGAAACCACGAATAACCCCTGTAAAGATGGACGGTGGCGGGGATCGAACCGGGTCCGACATGTCCCTTCACCTCCCGGGTCACATGGAGCAAGTGGGTTAACCACTCAGCTATGTGTGTCTGTATGTGTCGTTATTTACTGAATATCAATAAATAAATGAATGGATATGAATAAGTGTAGGCCAATGATATGGATATGAATAAGTGTGGGCCAATGATATGGATGTGAATGACTAAATAAACGATAATATCATTATCATATCATTATTATCATTATTAAGGGGATCCAGACCTTGTATGCTTGATAATGTTAATTAATTCAGCTTCAGGCATCTTTTTCTCAGCTACGGTATATTCAAATCTGCTGTTTTTTTAACTTGTCAATTTTCACCAGACTTGAACACGAAGATTTTCCAAAATTAATTTTTTTACGATATTATGATTTTCTGAAATATTTCCGACATTTTTTAAGGATTTACTACATTTTGTAACTCGAAAATAATTTTTAAAAAATCAATACATTTTTTACCAAAATTTCCCCGTGTTAAGGTCTAACCTCCATTACCTCATGGTCATGAAAAAAATATGATTTTTTGTCAGTCGATTCGTTTTGATGTGCTCGATAATAATATCAAAAGAGATGATAGGCTAACCGGGATAAATTTTGAGATATATCAATTCAAATACTGGATGTTTCCCTATCATTCAACACACAACCTTCAAATTGTATGCGTTTTTATTATTCAACAGATCATTAAAATATACTAAAAGGAATGACATTCAATCAAAAAACTTGTTTTATTGTAGATGAAGATGTTACGAATAGAATTATGCAGAAATAAATATAGGTACCCGTTCTCATTTATGAATCACACTCATTTTAAGAGGAAAAATAGTTGATTTTTCAGTAAAATGAAGTCAAAATAGCAACTTAATATTTCATTAAAGCGCTGTAACTTTGGCCAAAAAAATATGACAGTGTTTCTGATGTGATTTTAATTCAAGACAACACATGTTCAACAAAACTTTACTCAAATTTCCCCAATGTAGAATTAATTTCAAAATTACTTTTTGACTCTGCTGACCAAACGGGTGTTAGACTTTAAAGTTTGTGAAATATGTACCTACCGGTATATGAACATGCTGTGATTTTTTCATTTTTTTCATGGGACCAATCCTTGAGAGAAGATAATTTCATGGTTGAAAACAACATTCTGAAATAAATGCGATTCAAAAAAGAGATGCCATTTGCCTAGACTTTGAATTCTGTATCATTATTGAGGAGAAAATTCACAAGAATATTCAAACAATTCTGAATTGACAGGCTTTGACATTTCTGAAATCTCAATTCAAAACTCTTGTCCAGTTGCACCGATTCAATAAGTGTAACTTCCTTTTTATGAAACCACACAATTTGGAATATTGAAAAAGTTATGATTTTTTTTATTCTCATGCAAATGTCAACTCGACTAAACCACAAAAGAAGCAGTTTCTACAGAAAGAACAGCTCGGACGTAATTGATAATAATTCCTGTACCTGAAGTATCAACAGCATGTTGGCCTACAAACAAATTATATTGCAGTATTCATCACACTTCAAATGAAAATAATAATAAAAACAAATTAAAAAATTTGAAAAGAGAAATGTCAGGTCCAGGTCCCCTTAATATAATGGTAAATCAACATAATATTACCTTCAACTCTGGTGAATAGAGGTATAGTTTATAGAAAACAATTGCAACAAATAGTCTCAGTGATTCGTGAAGAATAAACAGTTTAAATACACACAATTACACGTTTCACAATGAAAATAGTCCTGATAATATCGCCCAGACACCCGAAGGAGTGTCGAGAGTTAAAATTAGAACAAATATTATTCAAATTCATTTGAATAATATTGCATATAATTATGTGATCTTGAAATAATATTCGAGTGCAATATATGAGATAATTAGGCGGATATTAAACAATTATTTATAAGCATAACCGTGATAATTCTTAGACGTGAAAAACAGGGATATACAAATCTTTATTGATCTCTGTCCATGTACATCGGGTTGCCTATCGACACAGAATAACAAACAAATTGAAATTTAGAAAGGATAATAGAAACATAAAAATACAATTTTGAAGATGAAGTTAATTTAAGACTGAATTATTGAAGCTTATTTTGACTGTATAAATGATTTCTAAGAATGATGATTGAATCGCGTGGTACGCTCACTACTATGTTATTGATGATGGGAGATTTACCAAACTTTATTAAAGATTCTTCTGAAAATGTTGGGATAGTACCTCTTGCCCCAATAAGGGGACTTCTATCTTCTGAATGGCGTATTTTTTCAAGTAGTAATGTATTGTGGGTTCATATATATCTTTCTTCTCTTGATTCACTTCTTGAACCTGATCCAGACCTCGCTCGAATACAACTTCTTCGAAATGTAGATCATAATATGGGTTTTTCAATCGATATTAGTATTAGCTATGAAAAATAAAACTACATTAAATAACACCAATTCGAACATCCACTCACATAACACTAATAATATCCATCTACCAACAGGCAGCTCGAAACAGTTAGAAGAGGCTCCCAGTATGGCAGCTAGCAGGTTATTCAATAAGTTAACATCCAAGATTAGAATTAAAAGGTTCGCCACAATTTTTTGGTGAGCTGAACAGATTCCTCATAGAAAATGTATTCTATAATATGGAAGAGTACTTCAATATACAAAACTAAAGTCATGTGAAATTGTTGTCTGATGTATTATTTGATTATCAAGTCTAGATCTTAGTTTTATCATCATTTCAACATATTGTTCAAACATTGTATTATGCAAAGAACCAATAAATAAATAAAATAAATACATTTTAACATCACATCTTGAGATGTCTGGGATATATTGGTTTTGGAAACATATTCGAACGGGTACTATCGCCCTTGTGGTGCCCCGTTCGAACGATCCTAACTTTCATCCTTATCCTCAATTGGGGGACAATGATTTTATTTAAAGATTCGATGTTATTGAAATAAAAAATCGAACTGTTCCAGTAGATTGGGATGAATCAGGTCAAATGCGCTCATTCCATATTCTTCTCACATCATTATTCTTCATTCATATAATTTTTTTCACCCATTTCATTTTCATTTTATATATTTATTAGTATAGATTTCAAATTAAATTATGGATGAAATTAAATATAGCCGCATTGAAAGGTAGCCTCCCGTGGCTCAGTCAACTGTCGCACTGTTCCAGGAACTGAAGTCATGTTGGGCGTGGGTTCGAGTCCCGCTTCAGGCATGGGTTTTGTGAACGTTCTTTCACAATTATCATCACTTCATAGTTTCATCATGACCCGCTCATTCGTACCCCCGTATAACCCAGCTGTTGGTGGGGTCCTTGAGCAGCATATACAAAAATGATATCAATAATAATGATTAGACGAGCTTTAGCGAGGATTCAATTTGACATACTGAGAAAAATTGGTGTTCGTTTTTATGTTTTTTTTTTTATGTTCTTTTGTCGGTTCTCCATAGGTCAAACGGCTACAGCTATCTATTTCAAACTTTTTTTCAACATGGTATCCTCATCTAACTCGGATCAGTATAGTTTTGTGGCATTTTCGAATATCAACTTTTTTTTTATGAATTTTATAAATTTCAAAAACACCCATTAGAATAACACGGAGGAAAAAAATTGAAAAATTTTCATTTTCAAAAAATTGAAATTTTGTGTGAAGTTGAATAACATCTTGATACACATTCCTGGAAATTCTCAGCTTGATCGGGTCAGCCATTTTGAAGAAAAAACATGAAATGTGCTAATTTAGCCACTCGAAGCCGTTTTTACCCATTTATAACTAAAATGTTACCCAATTGGCAAATTTAGGCAAAAGTTTGGCAATGAAGTCGAAATACTATTACTTTCCGCTCGTCTAACAACGCGTATATAGCGTTTTCCTAGTGGTAATTGAAAATTTTGTTGAGTCCTCGCCATCGTCTATGACATTCGTGAGTGTAGTAATAAAATGTATCAAAGGAATAATAATTCGGTGTAATTTATTTCACGCATAGGTGCTGTCATTATTGATGATGATGATTATTGTTTGCTCATCATTATTTTTGGTGTGGTCGTTAAGCAAAAAATCATCAAAATAATCATTAAAGCCTGCCTCATGATAAAAACCAGTCTCAATGATTTCTGTTCCAAATCACCTTCACTGAAAACAATTATTCCATTTTCAAATTTCGATGATGAAAAATTTGAAAAAAGAACGAATTTATTATAACTTGGTCATAACCTATAAATATAAAATAATAATCATTATTTATCGTCCGAGTTTTTAATCCAACAGCATCGCAATTGAAGCAGCAATGGTCTATAATTTGCTTACCATACATTATTCGGTGTAATATATTACATGGACCAAGGTAGGCTGAGATATTTATATCATAATTAGTTGTACAGGGCACGGCCTTCTTGTTGTACAGTTCATGCCACGGCCGGCTCGATCGTTGCTATATGACGCGGGCTGTGCGTTGATGAACGCGGCTTGGCAGATTGACGACGTGTATTGGGAAGGCTGTGATAAGTGATGGGACGTTGAAAATTCTCAATGCAAATTTATTGGAAATTTGAATGATATTTTTTTGTGGTTCTGATGAAATTTGATGAATCTATTTTTATTCATTTATTTATTCATTCAATAAAATTTTCCTCTAACCCTCTTCTGAGGAAATCGAATGAATTGCAGTTTACAATTACTAGGAAAACGCCATATATGCGTTGTTAGACGAGCGGAAAGTGATAGTATGTCGACTTCATTGCCAAACTTTTGCCTACATTCGCCAATTGGGTGACATTTAAGTAAGAAATGGGTAAAAAGTGCTTCGAGTGCTACCAATTTAGCACATTTCATGGTTTTTCTTCAAAATGGCTCACCCGATCAAGCTGAAAGTTATCAGAAATGTGTATCAGTCAAAATGTAACTCAACTTCACGCAAAATTTCATTTCTTCTGAAAATAAAAATAATTTTTTTTTCCGACGTGTTATTTTAATGGGTATTTTTGAAATTTCTAAAATTCATAAAAATGAAAGTTACCACCCGATGATGCCACAAAACAATACAGATCTAAGTTAGATGAGGAACCAAAGTGAAAAATGTTTGAAGTTGATAGCTGTAGCCGTTTGACCTGTGGAGAACCGACAAAAAACATAAAAACAAGCATCAATTTTTTTCTTTATGTCAAATTGAATCCTCGCTAAAGCTCGTCTGAAAATGCAAATTTTCAATTGACATTTTCAAAATTTGACTCATTTACTTGTCACTTGGGTCATTTTTAAAGGACTTTTCAGTGGAGGACAGTACAGTTGAGTACTGGCCCCACCTATGGGTGATCGTCGAGAAGTCAACACATTCAGTGAGGATCTATATCAATACGTGTTCACAAACTTCAAAAAGCCAGTTATTATTTTCTGTAAGCTCTACTCATTTAGGGTCTTGACAATTTTGGAAGCAAATGCACCTTCAATGCGGTGCTTCAACAAATTGTTTTAGTATCACCGAGAGTGAATTCAAACTCCAGTTTCTGCTGTGACGACTTATATGCCATGAAAAAAAAATTTTTGAAAAAAAAATTGAGAATTTTTTGAAAAAATTTTCATTAAAATTTACATCGCTAGTGATAACTGACTGGGTTGAAAATGATGTGAACCTAATGTTTAATAGAATCAACATAAAGTAGTGTCACCAACATATTTCATCATTTAATATAAAGAAGGTGACCCAACTCCCATACTAATAACATGGACAGTATTTGTGGTTTCTTGAGGTCAGTTCAGAGCCAAAGGTCCCGATTGCCTGTCACAATTCAGTGGATTCCCTTTGTGTATTAGATGTAGATAAGAGTGGCTACGGTACCGGTATTCTCTATATCAATCAAAGCCTCATCAAAAAGAGTCTATGAGAGTCGATTTAACGAAATATCATTTTTTTTTTTTGTGATAACTTTTGAGCGGTATGAGATATCAGAACTCTAATTAGTCGAGCGTAAGCAAGGATTCAATTTGACTTACTAAAAAAAATTGGTTTTCGTTTTCATGTTTTTTTTGTTTCGATTCTCCACAGGTCAAACGGCCACAGCTATCAACTTCAAATTTTTTTTCGTTATGGTTCCCCATCTAACTTAGATCCGTAAAGTTGTGTGGCATTATCGGGTGGAAACTTTCATTTTTATGAATTTCAAAATTTCAAAAAATACCCATCAGAATAACACATCAAAAAAAATATATTTTCAAGAGTCCACGGGAGTCGATTTAGCGAAATGTCAGTTTTTTGGTGATGACTTTTGAACGGTATGAGATATCAAAATTCTAATACGCGAGAAACACAGATAATTATAATAGCTTCAAGGCGATATAAGCTATAACTATTCAAGTCATATCGCATAACCGTCAAGCGAATACATATGTGTAGTTTTAGCTGTATACGCTCGACAGTTATGCGACATGACTTGAATGGTTATGACTTATATAATCTTGAAGCTATCATGGTTATCTGTGTTTCTCGCGTATTAGAAGTTTGATATCTCACACCGTTCAAAAGTTATCACCAATAAACTGATGTTTCGCTACATCGACGCCCGTGGACTTTTGAAAGGAATCAAATATTACACAAATCACAACACATAGTTCTGGAGTATCTCAGTCACAGATATGGAGACGATAAAAGAACACCACAACCCTGAAACTAGATTCCAAGGAATGATAACGATATCCATTCCCCTTATTCCAGAGAAAACTGGGAAAAATCATGTCCTAATTTCAGAACTGATGGTTAATTTCTGTCTTTCACCAAGAGACCATCAGTCATGACGTAGGCATTACCGATTTTCAATAGAAACTTGAACAGAATCAGGTGATGTCTACGTCACGACTCGGAAAAAGAAGCCGCGGGTCCTGTAGGACAAATCGATTGATAATTATAATTATCTTTTTTTCACTATGTAAAAAAAAAAATTAGTCACTTACTTAGTTCAAAATGAAAGATATCAACATTCGTGTGTTTTGTTTACTCTCAATACCAATGCTGGTAATGTCCGGTAAATCACAGAAACGGTTTTTACTTATAATGTGTCCCGGACTTTCGGAAACTGAAAGACTTTTATCTGCGGCGGAAAGTTATGGTCACCAACAGCGCAGTCCTGGTGTTGCAGTTCATTGGTTGTAAACATTTAAAATGGGGTGGTAAGATCACCCTTGTGGAGCCCCGTCCAAACGATCCTATCTTTCATCCTTAGCCTTAATTGGTGGACAATGATTTTGTATCAAGTTTCGATGTTATTATTAAAAAATATATATGTATTTTGTTTAAATTGAGATGATGATTTTTTATTTTTCTCTAGTAACTCATTGGGAAAATAAATATCGACTTTATTCTTTAAAAACCGGATACAGGATTGAATGATATCGTTTGGTCACGTACTTTCTCCATATCATTTGGGCCTATATAATTGGAGAGAACCATCAGGTAAGGGAGATCCACAAGACAACAAGTGAAACCAATTAGATTATGAAGCGACTGAAATGAATAATTCGGGAAAAGAGTGAGTTCGATTGAATTCGATTCGAAATCGATTCGAAATCAAAGTGTATTGGGTCTCTATATAGTTTCCCATAGCATTTCATATAAAAGGCCGCTCATCTTACAATACATATGGGCCTTTGCTGCGTTTTCCTAGTAGGATGATATTACGATATACTTTCACACATTAACCATTCCAATTTCATCACTTATGATATATGGCTGATGCGAATAGAAATAAATTCGACATTATTGGATGAGCAAAGCAAAGACTCAATTTTACCATACCCGTAAAAAAAGTACTTTCTTTTTATTTTTTTTTGTTCGCGTTCCACAGATTTAATAAAAATCCAAAATCGGTTGAAACTTGACATAAACAAGTGTCCTTATCCAATTCGATACTGTATAGTTTTGAGGCACAATCGGTTGAACCACTTTTGAGAAAACTTATTTCAAAATTTTCAAAAATCTTGTCAGAATAACCCAGAAGGAAAAATTCGTGAAAAATATTTCTTCCGAGATAATTCAAACTCTCAGGGAATTTCAATACAATAATGATACACATTATTCCGCACTTTCACTCGAATCGGATGAGCCGTTTTGATGTAAAAAAATATATAAGGTAATTTTTGTAAATCGTTCAAAGCTATCAAGATACCAATTGAATCCAAGCAACAGGAGTCACTTATTAACTGAAAACGACTAAAACAAAGCCTTCATCATTATCATAGAAATCAATTAGGAAATAAGATGGCAGTGACGTAATGGTTTGGATCTCAAGGTGTATATATATATATATATATAATAACCAATCCAAAGATAAGTTGATATGTTCCTACTCATCCATCAACGCGGCAACACATAACGCGTTTACCTAGTTAATCACACTATCGTCGAATTGTCGGATTACAATCCTTCGCATCTCTTGTCCGGCGAGTTGATCTAGGACGTCGTAGCTCTTGCCCGGGAGTCGGATGGATCTAGGCCGAGTGGGAGAAGTAGGAAATTACCCTGCGACTATGCAAATTGATGATTGCACCGTTCACATCGCTATAGGAATATGTTGACCATACAGTTTTATGCATGCTTGGGACGATCCGGACAGGGGTGGCCAATGTGTGTAGTGCGTGGCTCTATGGAACCATGACTGTCGATTAGGCATCTTGTACCTTTTCCAATGCAAAACTGTTCGAGATCCTTCACAAAAAAAAGTTTTCGGACATGAAACTATTGAAAAAATGAAATGTTCGAGAAAAAAAATAGATCGGTAAAAATATTCCAAGAGAAGAAATTGTTTGTTACGGACTTGAAATTGTTGAAAAAATGAACTGTTCGAAAAAAAACGGAAGAAATGTATATATTTTTTTAATAACATCGAAACTTGATACAAAATCATTGTTCCCCAATTAAGGATATTGATGAAAGATAGGTTCGTTTGGACGGGGCACCTCAAGGGCGATCTTACCACCCCATTTCAGTTGTTTATAACCGATGAACTTCAACACCAGGACTGCGCTGTCTGTGACCATAACTTTCCGCCGCAGATGAAAGTCTTTCAGTTTCCGAAAGTCCGGAACACATTATAAGTAGAAACCGTTTCTGTGATATATCCGGACATTACCAGCATTGGCATTAATACCAATAATAGTAATAATAGAATATATAAATATTTTATGAGAAGGAATTGTTCGAATAATTATTTAACTTCTTGAAAATAGAACCGTTCGGCAGAGAAATAGTGTGCAAGAAGGAATGTTCCGATTAACCGAACCGAACCAACAGTTATGTATTTTTGTGTCACATTCATATGAATAACTTCTTCACCATTTTTTTCTAACAACATTCCAACCTCAAAAATGTATTGAATCATACCATCCAGTACGCTATACATTTGGTGACCCCTGTAATAAAACGTGGCATCAAGACCTTAAGGGCACTCTCACTCTTCATCTTTGTCTGACCCATCACACGCCGCATCGGTCTGTCTCGCTCACTCCCACTACACGTGTAGGCCAAGTGCACTGATTTGATGGGTCGCCTCCTAACGTTGGTTTAATGTAGACTGAGTTCCCACGATGATGTTAGCTTATATGGCCGGGCGAACGATGTAGTTAGCGTTAGGGACGAGTGTGCAGTGGAAGGATTCAATTTATATTGAGTTAAACGCACTGTACTGATGACTATGATCTATTGACGTCGGTGAATGGATCATGGGTTGATGATATGAAAGGTTATTTTGATAAGGCCCGGTTTTACCAATCTTGGTTAGGGTGCTAATCCACTAACTAATAATTAAAGGTACGAAAATAACATATGTAACCAATGGTGATAACAAGTTAACTCACTAACTATTGTTTAATCCAGTTTCGTAAAACCGGGCCTGAGTGTTTTTAAATAGTGGGAAGGATTTGGTCGTGACCTATTGTCAATGAACCATCTCAGTGTTGACCTGAATGACAGAGGAAAACCACGAAAAAAAACCTGTCAGGATGGTTGACCATAGGGGGAATCGAATCACGGTCTCTTGAATGACGGTGCAGTGTGTTGACCACTAGGTCACACGTCGGCTCAGACGCAAATTGTCTATTCGATGAGATAACCGGTGATATGGTACAGATCCTACTTTTCATCCATAGCCTTAATTGGGGAATAATGATTTTGTGTCAAGTTTCGATGTTATTGAAAAAAATATATTTATTAGGTGTAATTTATTAGACGTGCGAGATTAAGGCCTATGTTATGAGATGCAAAAGGATGTTGATCAATCCTATATTTCAACTCATGAGATTTCATCAATCAATGAAATATTTTTCATTCCATTTCATTTTATTTTCGTCCAATGAAGGATTTGCAAGTTTATCATTAAAAAAAAAAATGTAGATCACATAGACAGTCACTTAATCACTGAAAAATTGAAAAGTTGTAAAATGCATAAAATTGTATACAGTATTAGATGAGGTGGAATATAATATGATTGATGCTATTTTTTATAAATACTTAGCATCAATCAAGTTATATCAAGAATAATAATAAAACACAACAAAAACACACACATGCTATGTACATTGAAACACTAAATTAGGATCCATGTTCTGAAAACTCATTTTTATGATGCATCTGCTTTTTATATGATTTGTATGTTCTTTTTTTTCTTATTAGTCACTTACACTTATACAGAAAGAAAAACACAATTACAACCAAAAAACATCCACAAAGCCCCCCCCCCCCAAAAAAAAAGGTCAACTGTTGGTTGAAGTAGTGAGATGGTTCCCTGATAAAAGGTCACGACCGACTCCTTCCCACTATTTAAAACACTAATCAAAATAACCTTTCATATGATATGAATACCTCGCTGTCGATGCGCCTTAAAACCCTAATATTCATTAATTCATGATTAATAATGAATTGTATGAGATATAATATGATTATGAATGGAATGAGATGGTATAATCATTGATGAATGAGACAGAAAGTGAAATGGTTTGACCAAAACGAATAAAACTGAATAATGATGAGATGAAAACAAGATTGTGAAGCATGGAATATGGTCTGCAAAAATAGTAAATGAGAAGAGATTTGCTACGATGAATTATATGGGGTACTATGTCAGTGTCCATTTGAAATCTATCAACTCACTTTCTCCCCGATTCACCGAATTGAATAGACGAGCTTTAGCGTGGGTTCAATTTGACATACTGAAAAAAATTGGTGTTCGTTTTTATGTTTTTATTCTAATTTTTTTTTCAAATTTTTTTGTCGGTTCTCCACAGGTCAAACGGCTGCAGCTATCGACTTCAAACTCTTTTCCAATATAGTTCCTCATCTTACTTGGATCTGTATATTTTGTGGCATTATCGGGTGGTAACTTTTATTTTCATGAATTTTTGAATTTTCAGAAATACTCATTAGAATAAACACGGCGAAAAAAATATATTTTCTAAAAAAACGAAATTCTGCGTGAAGTTGAATTACATTTTGGAAATTTTCAGCTTGATCGGGTCAGCCATTCTGAAGAAAAACATGAAATGTGCTAAATTGGTACCACTCGAAGCAGTTTTCACCCATTTATAACTCAAATGTCACCCAATTGGCAAATGTTGGCACAAGTTTGGCGAAAAAAAATCGACATACTTTCACTATCCGCTCGTCTAACAACGCGTATATGGCGTTTTCCTAGTTATTTCAATTGTATTACGATCTAATTAATCTCACTTGCTGATGATCTTGTTTTTTCAATATCCTTGATTGAATGTAGAAAAAATGAATGATGATTTTTACCCTGACAACGGCTCATCTGATTCATCCAAAGCTTTGGATTGATATGTGTATAATTCAGCCTTGCGATGTAATTTTGTTGAAGTTTGAATTCATTCGAAAAATTCAACTCCACCTTTCGAAAAATCTCCTCCAAAATATGATAATAATTGAAATAAATTAGTTGTATTCTCTTAGAATTTCAATTCATTCGAAAAAATCTACTCCAAAATCTAACAATAATAATAATAATGATGATATTGAAGTTATTTCATTCTCAAACATATCGAGGTACATACATGTACACCTACCTCATTTCATTTTCATTTCATTTTGTAACCATTTTATTCACACTCAACGCTTACATATCAAGTAACACAACAATGTACTACAACAATTGCATACAGGTAGTAGACAGAAAGGTACAAATGAACAAATAGACAAATAATAAAATCAAAAGTTGACAACTATAAACATATTAAAGCAATAGTGATGCATAATTTGATATAAAGTTTTGATATAAAATTCAGAAATTTAATAATGATATTTTGTAAGTGCGAAGCCCGCATACATGAAATATTATGAAATGTTAGTAATAATATTAAGACACAAAAAGAAAATTGCATTCAGTTTCCACGAGAAGGATTGAGAAGTCCACGTGAGAGCTGTTATGTGCGGACGAACATATTGTAAATACATATGGTGATTTTACAAGGTGACAGAAAAGGAAAACTCTTGAAATATATGATTTTTGACGACCAGTTCCACTAATTGATAGTTAGTGGATTGATCAATAGTTAGCGGAATGGGTTCACATTACCCTTGGTTACATATATAATAATAATTATTATTATTATTATTTTTATTTCTGTTCAGTGGAAAATAATACATAATGTTGAAGAATATGTCAGTTCAAAAATATAATAAGGTAATAATATAATAATACTGACCATCATCCATCAACGTTCACATCTATTTTATCCTTTCAATTATCATTAGTGTCATAATTTTGTATTTAATCGTTAATTCTTTTCAATTTTTATTCCATTTTCATATCATTTCAATATTCAGTTACATAACTTTTTTCTATTATATTTTCTCATGTATTTTATATTGATTGTCATCCTGTGCACTTTGGAGTCAGCGGCCAATAAAGGTTTATATATAAACAGGAAAGTTACATAATTAATAGTCACAACCTCAGAAGATACTCAGAAACTGAGTATGACGTCATATCTATAAGATGTCTTCTTACTTCTTTTTTGAATTGTGTTGTACTTCTTCTCTCTTCCACGTGTTGCGGTAGCGAGTTGAAAAGCGCTGCTCCTTGACACGTCGGGTTTGTGTTAGTGAGTGAAACATTCCGTGAATGTATGTGTAGATCCGTATTTTTTCTTGTGTTGTGGCTGTGTATTGTGTTAGTACCTCCACTAATTTATCAGCGGATTAAAATTCGTCAAACTGACTTTAAAAACAATTCAAATATGCGGATCAAGCGGACTAAGATCCGTCAAACTGACTATAGAAACAATTCAAATATTCGGATTATAATTCATGTAGTTATTGACTCAATTGAAATATGTTGATGAATCAAATTGCATATCCGAGCATTGTGTGAATGGACCCAGACTCTGTATTTCACATCATACGAATATAGACAACTCGGACCTAGGACACGAAGTTCACCGGGAGCTGGTCTTACAATGAGCGGAATCTGAAGGAGATATCTGACGCGGAGCGTATTCTATATACTGATGGAATATTCTAGGAAAACGCTATATACGCGTTGTTGGACGAGCGGATAGTAATAGTATGTAGACTTCTTTGCCAAACTTTTGCCTGAATTCGCCAATTGGGTGACATTCAATTATAAATGGGTAAAAACTGCTTCGAGTGGTACCAATTTAGCACATTTCATATTTTTTCTTCAAAATGGCTGACCTGATCAAGCTGAGAATTCTCAAAAATGTGTATCAAGATGTAATTCAACTTCACACAGAATTTCATTTTTTTCTAAATACAATTTTTTTCATTTTTTTCGCGCCGTGTTATTCCAATGGGTATTTTTAAAATTTCTAAAATTCATAAAAATAAAAGTTATCACCCGATGATGCCACAAAAATATACAGACCCAAGTTCGATGAGGAACCATAATGAAAAAAAGTTTGGAGTTGATAGCTGTAGCCGTTCGACCTGTGGAGAACCGACAAAAAAACATGAAAAAATAAAAAACGAAAACCAATTTTTTTCAGTATGTAAAATTGAATCCTCGCCAAAGCTCGTGTAACCATTTCCGAAATGAATGAGCAATCTAGCGTCGATCATTTGAACCAGAATGGGATGTTATTACCCGAGCTCGAAAGTCCTATGCTACCAATGCTATTTAGCACGTTTGATTTATATTATTGTGCGTTACAGTGAACGTATTAAGTTATAATGTGATAGTAGTATCAATATGTATATGTTTACTATCTACTGAGAGATTTACACACTGTCGGAATGAGTAAGGTGAGAGTTAATGCAAGTTTTATATCTTGATGTTTTGCCTTTAACTCTGTGTATAAGAGGGCCAACTTTTTGAACAGTACTAAAACTCCCAGAATGAAATACCAGCGATCTCGGCTGCTAGGAGGCGTGACGCGCCTACGCATTGAATAATGAAAATGATCTATTATCTGTGAATTCCATGAGATAGGCGGGGCCATGATAGAGCGGTAGTCATGAAGGGGGCTAGATCAGATGTGGGTAAATTCGCTTTCTCGAATATATATATATATATATATATATATATATATATATATATATATATATATATATAAATATATTCATATAATATGGTACAACTCACAGTTCACCTCTCGTGAGTCTAACGGCAGTCTAATTGGCTACTATTCCAATATGACCGATCCGCCGACCAGCGCAGATCCGCGAACAGATTCCCCGTCATGTAAAGCCTGCTTGAGGTTCGACAGAACTGCGCCCCCCGCGGCCGTCTGGCGAACCGACCGTTATAATGAGCCCCTAAATATAGGCCACACATGCATGCACCTCTCAATCAAGCGTAGCCGAGCAGGACCGAGCGGTCGTTAATTCGAACAGAGATTCAGTTATTCAAATTGCCGAATTG
>OZ023339.1:13749031-13751531 GCA_964007535.1 Brachyptera risi | reverse complement strand
ATATATATATATATATATATATATATATATATACATGTATCTATCTATATATGTTTATATATATATATATATATATATATATATATATATATATATATATATATATATATACACACATATATATATATATATAAATATATATATATATATATATATATATATATATATATATATATATATATATATATATATATACATATATTTATATATATATATATATATATATATATATATATACATGTGTATCTATATATATATATATATATATATATATATATATATATATATATATATATATACATGTATCTATATATTCATATATATATATATATATATATATATATATATATATATATATATATATATATATATATATACATGTATCTATATATTCATATATATATATATATATATATATATATATATATATATATATATATATATATATATATATATATATATATATATGAATATATATATATATATATATATATTTTTTTTTCATTATTATTTTTCTATAACATCGAAACTTGATACGGAATCATTGTTCCCCAATTGCGGCTATGGATGAAAATTAGGATATTAAATTCATATATAAGCCTACCAAATTTGTTTCAAAATACAGATGGTTAATACTAACTTGAAGCGAGGAGATGAATGATATATGCCATGTGGTGCATTTACCTGATTCTTGTGTGTTAACGTTAGTCAGAAATGTAACAATCAACTTGCAATAATGAATGAATGAATTTAAATGAATCGTTAGAGTTTCAAAAATGTCTTTACCCAATCAAATATCATGATTCCTGGAAATTTGTCATTTTTGGAATAAAAATTGGTGAAAATAATGAAATATGTATTTCTATTCTAATCAGTTCGACCTTGATTCGAGACAGAGGTCTGATATTTAATATATATTAGAACCTATCCTTGATGATTGCATTTTGCATCCTTCTTCAAAACCGGAATTTTCTTCATCTCCTTCATTTTCTTCATTAGTATTTTCATCTTCTCGCATCCCCTTCCCCATCTCGAACACATCTTCGAATATACTGGCCACGACCGCTTCCTTCCCACGTCCACGCGGCGCGCACACTCGCCTTGTTCATCCTTTCCGAGAGACCTGAAAAAATGAAAAATAAAATCGAGGAATTTCACTTTTATTACCCCTAAATGCATGCGATATTTATTTGTCGAATTATTAACGCTGTAATTGCGGTGTCAGCTGCTAGGTTTGGTGCTGGCTACCAAACTTCTCAGAAACAAGTTCTGTCTTAAGAGCCCGCATCTTAGCTGAGAATGTTTCTCTTCGAAATGCTCGATCCAAGTTTGGTGAGCGTTAAAAAGTTTGGTTGTGGGTTGAAAAGTGGAAAGGGGATAATATTGAAATAGTTCCAGTAAGCATCCCTAGATGGAGTTTTCCATTTTATAATTTCGACAAAATCTAATGACATTACACATTTTGGCAAAGGAAATTGAGAAAACTGTGAAATTACGGGCGAATCAGTTTTCCAAATATAGATGAGCAAAGTTGAACTTGGAGATGTAGGTTTGTAATTCATTTCCACTATTATTAGGTAACCGGGAATAAGGCAATGAAAACCATCAAATTGGGCACACTTTGATTCAATTTAAGAGTCCGCATCTTAGCAGAGAATGTTTTTTCTCGAAATGCTCGCCCCAATTTTGATGTGCAATGAGAAGTTTGATTTGATCCCTAGATGGAGTTTTCCATTTTATAATTTCGACAAAATCTAGTGACATTACACATTTTGTCCAAGGAAAATGGGAAAACTAAAATCACAGGCAAATCAGAATTCCAAATATTGATGAGCAAAGTTGAACGTGGAGATGTGCATTTGTGATTTCAATTATTCGGTAACCTGGAATTAGGCAATAAAAACCATCAAATTAGGCACACTATGATTAAATTATTGCTCCATAATAAAATTATAATTAATTTTTCAATCAAGCATATCTAATTGTGAGAGTATCACTTTTTCATTTTGTTTTATCGCAAGTTCGGAGTGTTTGTAGTTCTTGAGATATATGTGGCGAAAGTGTATCCTGTAAATCTGTCTACTGTCCATTGCAGTCGATGTAGGGAAATATCAGTTTTTTGATGATCACTTTTGAACGGCATGAGATATCGAAATTCTAGTATAAAGTGAACGCAGATATTTTTATTACCCACATGTTAATATAAAATCAATCTATTCAATTAATAATATTAAATTAATAATTAATTACTGTGGCGAGTGGCCGAGTGGTTAATACAATGAACCGTCATTCAGGAGACCGGGACTCGATTCCTCCATGGTCGAGCATTCTCACAAGGATTTTTCGTGGTTTCCCTCTGTCCTTCAGGTCAATACTGGGATGGTTCCTCAACAACAGGCCACGACCGACTCTTCCCCACTATCCAAAGACATCTGATAAAATAACCTTCTATCTCATCATCTCACATCTCATATATGATTTACCGACGCCAATAGATCGT
>OZ023339.1:13720202-13748831 GCA_964007535.1 Brachyptera risi | reverse complement strand
ATGAGAATTTTTTATCTGCCAGTTAAAGCTACTCCCACGTTTGTAATACCGGGCCTTAGGCCTGGTATTACCAAGTCCACTTTGCAGTTATCTAAGAGTTGGTGCAAACAAATATCACAGGTAACCATGGTGATGAGAATTTTTATCTGCCAGTTGAAGCTACTCCCACGTTGGTAATACCGGGCCTTAGGCCTGGTATTACCAAGTCCACTTTGCTGTTATCTAAGAGTTGGTGCAAACAAATATCACAGGTAACCATGGTGATGAGAATTTTTATCTGCCAGTTGAAGCTACTCCCACGTTGGTAATACCGGGCCTTAGGCCTGGTATTACCAAGTCCACTTTTGCTGTTATCTAAGAGTTGGTACAAACAAATATCACAGGTAACCATGGTGATGAGAATTTTTATCTGCCAGTTGAAGCTACTCCCACGTTGGTAATACCGGGCCTTAGGCCTGGTATTACCAACGTGGGAGTAGCTCCAACTGTCAGATAAAAGTTGTTATCACCATGGTTACCTGTGTTATTTGTTTTTGACCATCTCTCAGATAACTGCTAACTGGACTTGGTAATACCGGGCTTTAGAGACTCACTCCGAATGACAGCAAGTATACCTACAACTAAAACACACGTGACTCTCCCATACAACTGAAGTGCAGAGATTTCACATTCATAATAATTATAAACACACAACAAAATCATCAACAAACATAATTAATTTCAAATGTCAACACAAACTTTTCATACCGACTTATAAGAATGATTATAAATATGCTGTGGTTTCTTTTTATTACATTGTTGAGTCAATGTTGAGTATGTTATTGACTCAGTGACACCAACGTCAAGACACGAACTGTTCCTTGAGTCAATATTGACGAGTACATATGAGTACCTGGGGCTGGACAGGAGACAAGGGGATCCACAGAGAGGTGTGAGAGAACAGCTGTAGTGGCGGGACTCGAGTGGAAGGCTGATGCAGAGGTTTTGGGAATTAATTCTGTGCCATGGCATTTTTCTCATGATATATATATATATATATATATATATATATATATATATATATATATATATATATATATATATATATATATATGAATTAATGAATGAAAAAAACAAAAATATATATATATATATATATATATATATATATATATATATATATATATATATATATATATATATGAATATATATATGTATATATTTATATATATATATATATATGTATATATATATATATATATATATATATATATATATATAAATATATATATATATATATATATATATATATATATATATATATATATATTATATATATATATGAATATATATATGTATATATATATATATATATATATATATTTATATATATATATATATATATATATATATATGAATGAATGAATGGAAAAAATATATAAATATATGTGTCTATATATGTATATATATATATATATATATATATATATATATATATATATATATATATATATTTATATATATACATATATATATATATATATATATATATATATATACATATATATATATATATATATATATATATATATATATATATATATATATATATATATATATATTATATACATATATATATGTATATAATATATATATATATGAATGAATGAATGAAAAAAAATATATGAATATATGTGTTCATATATATATATATATATATATATATAATATATATATATATATATATATATATATATATATATAATATATATATATATATTCCCTCCATGTACACCCCCTGTTCTATTCTCACAATCACTAACCCAGCCCACTGATCATCTCTAAACCAACAAATTATTCTTCAATATTATTATCCGAATAGTCCCCAAGTTTAACCCTAATCCTCACATTAATATAGGAAATGATATATATGTCCCCCCTTGTACACCCCCTATCATATCCTTTCAATTACCAACCCAGCCCACTGAACATCTCTAAACCATACTCTAGTATTCTTCGATACTAATATCTGAATATTCCGTCATTTCCTCATTTTGTTATTTACTTTTTCTCAATCGCCTGACATAAATCAATATTTAAAATTATTAAAAAAAAAATATGCAGACTATATTATATTTTAATCTCCCACAGTCTCCATCTTCCTCGGTGACTTTGTGGATTCAATTTGACTGTTCAGTTTATTTATCATTCATGTAAAAAATTGATAACAATGAAAAAAAAAATTAGGTTGAACCCTAATCCTTACACCAATGAACAAACCATATTCATTCATCTACCTTTGTTCACCCCCTATTAAATTCTTTCAATTACCAACCCAGCCCACTAAACATCCCTAAATCAACACAATTATTCTCCAAGTCAATATTGCACCTTGTAAGGTTGGTTGCCCTGCGTCTGTATGGAGCTAGCGACAAACAAATGCCAGGTTGGTCACACTGCATGACTGGCTGGCAACAAAGTCATCGCAATAGAAACAAAAAGTAAATAATTATTAAGTCTATATTTGAATAACTATGTAACAATAGTCATAATAGATGTATAGGGTGGATAGGAAAATTAAATACGATAATAATTCACGATCCTGTCAAGAGTCGACAGTTAAAAAATGTGTTTTTTTAAATTTCGATTCTTGACAGTTATGCGACATGACTTGAATAGTTATTGTAACTTATATTGTCTTGAAGCTATTATAATTATTTGTGTTTTTCATGCATTAGAATTCTGATATCTCATACCGATCAGTAGTTATCATCAAACAACTGATATTTCGATAAATTGACTCTCATGGACTCTTAAGTGTCGATTTATTGAAATAAAAGTTTGTTGACGATAACTTTTGAACGGTATGAGATATCGAAATATTAATACGTGAGAAACACAGATATATTTGCAATACTTTCTCGGTGGTCTAGCATTTAACTATAGAATAACTCATAACGCGAAACTGTCAAGTGTAAACAGCTAATAAAATATGGTTTTTCAGTTGTTTACGCTTGACAGTTAGGCTATATCATTAAAATAGTTATAACTGGATACATCAAGAAGGTATTGAAATTATCTCTGTATAATAGAATTGTTTTTCTATTTTGTATCATGATACTTTACATCAGCTGTCTGTTAATGGAAAGATGTGATCATTGCCCAAGAGACTTAGTTCAAAGTGGAAGATATCAACATTCGTTTGTTTTGTTTACTCTTAATACCAATGCTGGTACCGGCACAAGTAGCTGAGTGGTTAACGCACTTGCTTCATGTGACCCGGAAGGTAGTGGACATGTTGGACCCGGTTCGATCCCCGCCACCGTCTATCTTTACAGAGATTTTTCGTGGTTTTCCTCTGTAGTCTAGGCCAATGCCGGGATGGTTCCCACAATATAAGCCACGACCGCTTCCTTCCCACTATCCTTCCCATTACCCATAAAAACCTTCATCTCATCATCCCATCATCTCATTAATCATCCATCCGACGCCAATAGATCTTAGTCATCATTACAGTGCGTCGTTGAACCCAATATAAAAAAAATTGAATAGTCAAAACTGGATACATCAAGAAGGTATAGGCTCATGTAACAAACGACAAACAATCGTTATTATAGCAATACAGCGAGCTGGTGGACTACCAAATATTCCTATTGGTCAATTCCAACTGGTGGACATTGTTGTATCTCTCTTTCAACAATGAGTGACGTCACTTGCCGCAAGATTATTGAAATTTTCTCTTTATCTTTCGTATTTGATTTTTTTCCATTTTGTATTATGATGAACTTCACATCTACCGTCTCTTAATGGAAAGAAGTGATCATTGCCCGAGATACCTATTTCAAAGTGGAAGATATCAACATTCGTGTGTTTTGTTCAAGCTTAATATCAATGCTGATAATGTCCGGATATAGGCCTATATCACAGAAACGGTTTGTACTTATAATGTGTCCCGGACTTTCGGAAACTGAAATACCATTATCTGCGGCGGAAAGTTATGGTCACAGACAACGGAGTCTTGGTGGTTCTTTCCGGGATTACACCCCGAGTGAGTCCCACCCTGTCGTGTTAATATTGTGTTAATTAGTAAGTAATTAGTGGGTAATGTCGAGTGATGAGCGGCAATATGTTGAGGTGCCACGTGCTTCTCACATCGATAGATTTCTTTTTACATTTAAAATAATAGTCTTACACACATTTTGAGAACAAGTATTGAGGTGCTGAATTAGGTTCAGTCTTCAGGGGTGCTGGATTCTCTAGTCCTTACTGATCCTGATGCACCATCTTCCTCGTCTTCACTCTCTTCTTCCTTCTCTCCTGATATTCCCCATCCTCTCCGTTCTTCTCACACACCTCTTCTCCTCACTCTTCCACTTATCCGGTCTCACAAACTCTCATAATACTCTTTCATTACCGCTATTCATGACATATTGTTAATTTTTTATTCATACTTCACATTCTATATGAATATTCATATATCATATTCATGATATTATATAATATCCTAATATTATATATTATAATATAATAATATAATAATATCTCTCTCTCTCTCTCTCTCTCTCTCTCTCTATATATATATATATATATATATATATATATATATATATATATATATATATATATATATATATATATATATATATATTAAAATATATATATATATATATATATATATATATATATATTATATATATATATATATATATATATATATATATATATATATATATATATATATATATATATATATATATATATATATATTAACTATATATATATATATATACATATATATATATATATATATATATATATATATATATATATATATATATATATATATATACATTCATATATTTATATGAATATCTCTCTCTCTCTCTCTCTCTCTATATATATATATATATATATATATATATATATATATATATATATATATATATATATATATATTTATATATATATATATATATATATATATATATATATATATGTATATTTATATATATATTATATATATACATATATATATATATATATATATATATATATATATATATATATATATATGTGAGCGCGGAGATTTTCGTGACCGATGTTAGATGGTAAAATTTTATATATAAAATTCCGCAAATTCATTTCGCAAAAGCAGCCATTCGACTGCTTACCACCATCGTCTGAAGATGCCGGGTGAAATTCCGGCGAAACGTCGCAAAAACAGGTTCTTTTTAGAACCCAAATTGCATTTTAATCGTGGCAAATTTACCGTTAAGACATTTTTACCATATATATATATATATATATATATATATATATATATATATATATATATATATATATATATATATATAAATATATATATATATATAGAGAGAGAGAGAGAGAGATATTATTATGTTATTATATTATAATATATAATATTATGATATTATATAATATCCAATATAAAATATATTATATATATATATATATATATATATATATATATATATATATATATATATATATATATATATATATATATATATATATATATATATATATATAAATATATATATAGAGATATAGATATAGATATATAATATATACATACATACATAAGGTCGCTACTGGGTCTCTAGTGTGTCCATGTTATGTTAACGCTGGAAATGATACACCACGATTAAAACCGTCTCAAAAATCAAACAAACAATCCAGCCTCGCCTTCACGAATGTAAGAATGTAAACTAGACAAACACACCCTGTATTTCTCTCAATAAACGCCGA
This sequence comes from Brachyptera risi, assembly GCA_964007535.1. Taxonomy (NCBI): domain Eukaryota; kingdom Metazoa; phylum Arthropoda; class Insecta; order Plecoptera; family Taeniopterygidae; genus Brachyptera; species Brachyptera risi. Next base: position 13,743,082 of record OZ023339.1, on the reverse strand, counting down.
CCAATATTTCAAAAATGCCAACTTGATAATATTTGAAGACAAAAAAAAAACGAATGAAGAATCATAATTATTATCATTTTTGAAAATCTTCCATCGTCTTTGTGGTCAACCATTTGACTTAGTGACATATTTTCGTAGTAAAAAACATGTTCTCCTTCCTTCAGTCGAGCGACTGTGCTGGAGAAAAAAACTGATGAGGGTCCAAGACAAGGTGAGGTGAGGTTTGGGAGACTGGAGGTGTATTCGGTTCTTGTTGCTACATACAAAAAACTGGTTTAGTTACCTTCGCTAAAACTGTCTAGACGAATTAAATTCAGTTGTGAGGAGAAAAGTTTAGAGGTAATAACTAAGGGCCAGCATTACCAAGTCTAGATAGTATTTATCTGAGAGTTGGTGAAAACAAATACTACAGGTAACCATGTTGATAACAAGTTTGAACTGTCAGATAAAGGTTAACTAGACTTAGTAATACCGGGCCTTAGTCCTCTCGTCTATACATTTTCTACGGTGGCTGAATGTGTCAGCTGGCTCTGGAAGGTTCGAAATGTTGTAACTGCCGATTGCTAGCGTAGCAGGACGCTACATTTCCACCATGGGTAGAGGAAGTATGTTGCGAGTTTGAGTTGATGTAAAGGGTCAAAAATGGATCAGAAATTTCAGGGTAAGATGTATGCATGATTTGTAATAACAGCTAGTTCTTTTATAGTCGCATCACAAGTCAATTGGGTCTGCCTAGAAGCCAGACGCAATTTTGAGGTTAGGTTCGATAATTCACTTCAAAGTCATGCTAATAGCAGGCCTATGCAACAGACTACATTATAATGATGTGCGTATAGGCCAAATGCTACTTCAATTCTACAAACCATTCTATCCCAAATGATAGATATCAGACTTGGGTTACCCAAGTCACATAGTACCGGCATCTGCATATTTGGTAGGCCTATGAAATATTTCAAATCCAGAAACGCCCACTAGGATATATTTTAGAAGATATGACTAAATACATTAGTCACCATCAGTAAATAAAATAGCCACCAACGACTAAACACTTTATCCAACATGGCTAAATGATTTAGTCACTACAGCTAAATCACTCTGACTAAATTTTTTAGTTCCATCAATCCTTATCCTAGTCCCTTGCATATCCTCTAAAAAGTTGAGTCATCCCGAATTTAAAATAGCTTGTGGGGACTAAACAGTTTTTTGTGTGTAAGGTAAACTGAGATGAGTAGTCGAGTGGTTATTACACTGAACCGTTCTTCAGGAGACCGAGGTTGGATTCTCGCTATGGTCGACCATACTGGCAGGGGGGCATCGTGGTTTTTTCCTGTCATTAGGGCCAATACTGGGATGGTTCCTTAGCAACAGGCCACGACCGACTCCTCTCCAATATCCAGAAACATTCAGAAAAATAATTTACCATCTCATCATTCCATCATCTCATATATCATTCACTGACGCCAATAGATCGTAGTCATCAGTAGGCCTACAGTGCGTCGTTGAACCCAATATGAATAAAATTGCTAGGATATATGCCTATATATATATATATATATATATATATATATATATATATATATATATATATATATATATATATATATATATATATATATATATATGTATATATATATATATATATATATATATATATATATAGGCCTATATATATATATATATATATATATATATATATATATATATATATATATATATATATATATATATAGGATATAGGCATATATGCGCTGTGAAATGAATTGAGATATTTGTAGAGAAGCGAGGCTAGGAAAATGAGAAATATACATTGGAGGACAGAACAACCTTGAACTAGATCCAAATGAATCATTAAAATGTTGATCCCCATTTAGGAAAACGCCATATATGCGTTGTTAGACTAGTGGAGAGTAATAGTACGTCGATTTTTCTGTCAAACTTTTGCCTACATTCACCAATTGGGTGACATTCAAATTATAAATGGGTAAACACTGCTTCGAGTGGTACCAATTTGGCACATTTTATATTTTTTCTCCAAAATGGCTGACCCAATCAAGCTGAGAATTTCCAGAAATGTGTTTCAGAATGTAATTCAACTTCAAACAAAATTTCATCTCTTTTAAAATGAAAATATTTTTTTTTTTTTAAGCCGTGTTATTTTAATGAGTATTTTTGAAATTTCGTAAATTCATGAACAAAAATGTTACCACCCGATAATGCCACAAAACTATACAGATCTAAGTTAGATGAGGAACCATAATGAAAAAAAGTTTGAAATTGTTAGCTGTAGCCGTTTGACCTGTGGAGAACCGACAAAAAAACGTTAGAAAAAAAACGAACACCAATTTTTTTCAGTATGTCAAATTGAATCCTCGCTAAAGCACGTCCAATCAAGACAAAATTATTGTCTCAATTTCAGTTCTTTTTTTCTTTTTTTTTCTCCAAAGACCATAAGTCATGACGTAAACATTTCCGATTCTGTATGGAAACATGTACAGAATCAGAGTCTACGTCACGACTCAGAAAAGGGGATTGGGTCCTGGAAGACAGATAAATTGACCTTTAGAGCCCGCATCTCAGCTAAGAACGTTTCTCTTCGAAATGCTCTACCCACGTTTGAAGTGCGTTGAAAATTTTGGTTGTGGGTCGAAAAGTGAAAAGGGAATAATATTGAAATAGTTCCAGTCACCACCGCTAGATGGGGGAGTTTTTCATTTCAAAATTTGGACAAAATCTAGTTACATTACACATTTTGGCCAGGGAAATTGAGAAAACTGTGGAATTACTAGCAAATCAGGATTTCATATATTCATGAGCAAAGTTGAACTTAAGGATGTGCGTTTGTAATTTATTTCTACTATTATTCGGTAACCGGGAATTAAACAATGAAAATCATCAAATTGGGCACATTTTGATCCAATGATTGCTCCAAAATGAAAAAATTATTCAATTTTCGATTAAGTATATCCAATTGTGGGGTTATTACTCATTCATTGCATTCTACCGCAAGTCCGTAGTGTCTGTGGTTCTTGAGATATATGTGGTGAAAGTGCACCCTGCAAATCTGTCCAAGATCCTGGCTATTAAGAGAACATGGGAGTCGATTTAGTGGAATATCAGTTTCTCGATGATTTTATTCAAATTTATTTAATTTTATTCATTTATTTATTTTATTTAAGTAATAAAACTTCTGAAATTGAGTCGATGATTTCTTTTCATCGCTTGAATTGCGAAAGTAAATGTCATAATAATATGTCAAAATCTATCCCAAGAGTTGTGATGACTCTCAAATAATCTGATAATGATGAAAATGAATTAATAGGCCTACACATATAATTAGTTGGACAAGCTTTAGCGAGGATTCAATTTGACATACTAAAAAAAATTGGTGTTCGTTTTCATGTTTTTTTTTTCATGTTTTTTTGTCGGTTCTCCACAGGACAAACGGCTACAGTTATCAACTTCAAACTTGTTTTCGTTATGGTTCCTCATCTAACTTAGATCTGCATAGTTTCGTGGCATTATCGGGTGATGACTTTTATTTTTATGAATTTTAGCAATTTAGAAATTTCAAAAATAACCCGTTAACACGGCGGGAAAAAAATATAAATATTTTTATTTAAAAAAAATGAAATTTTGTGTGAGGTTGAATTACATTCTGATACACATTCCTGGAAATTCTCAGCCTGATCAAGTCAGCCATTTTGAATAAAAAACATGAAATGTGCTAAATTGGTACCACTCGAAGCAGTTTTTACCCATTTCTAACTTGAATGTCACCCAATTGGCGAATGAAGGCAAAAGTTTGGCAAAGAAGTAAACATACTGATACTTTCCGCTTGTCCAACAATGCGTATATAGCGTTTTCCTAATAATAATGAAAATGAATCAATAGGCCTATACATATAATACTTTGTTTTTTGTTTTTGAGCTATTGATTCATCGCATTTGTTCACTGCAAACTCTAAATGATTGTCGGTCTGTACTTGTTTAATATGTCAGTTGGTGAGGTGTGATTGATTTTTCATCAATCATTGTTAATTGATCTATTGATATTGATCGATCCATTGATTTTCATGGTTCCAATAGATTCCATTGTGGTGTAAAAATATTTTTCTCTCTAGAAGGATGATTTATTCATATACGACTCGATGATATTGTATTCAAATTCAACATGAATGTAAATTTTCTCGAAATTTTTTACCTATGGGTTGTTATTATATGATATGGTTTTCAAAATTTCTGATTGTTTTTTCTCAAGAGTGAGTGAAATTATTGTACCCTAAAACAATATATCACCATGGATAATGACACATATTCCAAATTTCACCGAAAATTCAATATCCGTTTGACCTTTGGAGCGAATGCGAAGAAAAACACTTCTTTCCAAGCACAGTAACACTAAACCGTCATACAGGAGACCGGGGTTCGATTCCCGCCATAATCGACTATCCTGACAGGGATGCATCGTAGTTTCCCTCTGTCGTTAAGGTCGATACTGGGATGGTTCCTCGACAACAGGTCACGACCGACTCCTTCCCACTATCCAAAAACACCTGATAAGACATAACTTTTCAGACAAGCTATAGCGAGGATTCAATTTGACATACTGAAAAAAATTATATAAATATTGGTGTTCGTTTTTATGTTTTTTTTTTATGTTTTTTTTCGGTTCTCCACATGTCAAACGGCTACAGCTATCAACTTCAAACTTTTTCTCATTATGATTGATCATCCAACTAAGATTTTCATAGTTTTGTGGCATTATCGGATGTTAACTTTTGTTTCATGAATTTTAGAAATTTCAAAAATACTCGTTAGAATAACACGACGGAAAAAAGGAAATATTTTCATTCTCCCAAAGGAATGAAATTTTGCGTGAAGTTGAATTGCATTTTGATACACATTTCTGAAAACTTTCAGCTTGATCGGGTGAGCCATTTTGAAGGAAAACAATAAAATGTGCTGAATTGGTAGCACTCGGAGCAGTTTTTACCCATTTCTGAATTAAATGTCACGCAATTGGCGAATGTAGGCAGAAGTTTGGCCATAAAAGTCGACATACTATTACTATCCGCTCGTCTAACAACGCATATATGGCGTTTTCCTAGTATCTCATCATCTCATATATCATTCACCGACCCCAATAGATCTTAGTCACCATTACACTACGTCATTACATCAAATGAAAATCAAAGCCAAGGCTCTATTTGTGATGTCTCCAGCATTCGTCACTTACAACCACCTTGTGACTCGAAACACCTGTTCGTGAGACCGACCGTCAGTTCCGACCGATCTGTCAAGTTAGGTTTAGAATGTGTAAGATCTAAAGAACATGGACCTTATCTCTGGTTGTAGATCTAAAGACCTTGATCCGGAGCGGCAGCACTAAACGGAGGGCAACGATATACCGGTCGACCACTGTGTTAGGGACGAGTGGGTCCAGAGTAATATTAGGCTGTAATTGTATTTGATTAGGCAGAACCACAAAGCATGAGAAGATGTTGGATGGGAAATGTTCTTTCATGAATCGGATGGGGAGAGACTGGAATAAATCAAAAGATGATGTAATAGTGATATTTCCAGACGAGCTTCAGCGAGGATTCAATTTGACATACTGAAAAAAAATTGTGTTCGTTTCTATGTTATTTTTTTATGTTTTTTTGTCGGTTCTCCACAGGTCAAATGGCTACAGCTATCAACTTCAACTTTTTTCGATTATGGTTCCTCATCTAACTCAGATCTGTATAGTTTTGTGACATTATCGGGTGATAACTTTCATTTTTATGAATTTTAGAAATTTCAAAAATACCCATTAGAATAACACGGCAGAAAAATAATTTATTTAAAAAAAAAAATGAAATTCTGTGTGGAGTTGAATTACATTTTGATACACATTTCTGGAAATTCTCAGCTTGATCAGGTCGGCCATTTTGAAGATAACCCATGAAATGTGCTGAATTGGTACCACTCAGAGCAGTTTTTACCCATTTATAACCTAAATGTCACCCAATTGGCGGATGTAGGCAAGAGTTTGGCAAAAAAGTCGACATACTATTACTATCCGCTCGTCTAACAACACGTATATAAAGTTTTCCTAGTTGTATCTTAGAATAAAATCTGAATGTTTTCAGATAGTCTGGGCCAACTCGTTGACCCGTGGCTTTTATGGGAGATTTTGTAATTTATGGGAATAATGTTTGCTCGGATATAGTTAATTGTGAAAACCACTGTTTGACTTCAATTCTAACCCTCACCGGGGCCACCGCCCCCCTGACCAAATTTCACGTTTTTGATCATAACTACTACGCCATGAGTTATAAATCGATTCTGTAAAATCCTAAATATGGGTAATTAGACGAGCTTTAGCGAGGATTCAATTTGACATACTGAAAAAAATTGGTGTTCGTTTTTATGTTTTTTTTTTTTTTTTTTTTTTTTTTTTTTGTTTTTATGTTTTTTTGTCGGTTCTCCACAGGTCAAACGGCTACAGCTATCAACTTCAAACTTTTTTTCGTCATGGTTCCTTATCTAACTTAGATCTGTATAGTTTTGTGGCATTATCGGGTGGTAACTTTTTTTTTTATGAATTTTAGAAATTTCAAAAATCCCCATTAGAATAACCCGGAGGAAAATACTTGAAAAATCAAAATTTTTCAAGACCTCTCAAATTTTCGCCGAATATAAAGGAAACTATTAAGCACATTTTGAGAGATTTTTCGCATCAATCGGATGAGAAATAACGAAGAAAACGCATTTATAAAGCATTTTCCCATCAATTTAGGCTATTACGGGAACCAATTAAATCTATAGCAACAAGTGTCACCAATTAATTCAAAACGATTGAAATGAATGAAGAGGAAGGCCGTGACATAACTGATTCTCGTAAGGTTTTTGAACGTTTGGAGTGATCCAAGGTCTGTAGATGTAGATTGGGTTGACAAATTATTTTTCATTCCAGATTTCTATACCCCTAAGCTCGTCTAACAACGCGCATCCCGCGTTTTCCTAGTATTGATAACTTAACCTTCCTCTGGTCACGTGGGATCCTGTGGATCTCAACACTTCAGTTATTAGACGAGCTTTAGCGAGGATTCAATTTGACATACTGAAAAAAATTGGTGTTCGTTTTTATGTTTTTTTTTTTTTTTTTTTTTTTTTTTGTTTTTATGTTTTTTTGTCGGTTCTCCACAGGTCAAACGGCTACAGCTATCATCTTCAAACTCTTTTTCGTCATGGTTCCTCATCTAACTTAGATCTGTATAGTTTTGTGGCATTATCGGGTGGTAACTTTTTTTTTATGAATTTTAGAAATTTCAAAAATCCCCATTAGAATAACCCGGAGGAAAATACTTGAAAAATCAAAATTTTTCAAGACCTCTCAAATTTTCGCCGAATATAAAGAAAACTATTAAGCACATTTTGAGAGATTTTTCGCATCAATCGGATGAGAAATAACGAAGAAAACGCATTTATAAAGCATTTTCCCATCAATTTAGGCTATTACGGGAACCAATTAAATCTATAGCAACAAGTGTCACCAATTAATTCAAAACGATTGAAATGAATGAAGAGGAAGGCCGTGACATAACTGATTCTCGTAAGGTTTTTGAACGTTTGGAGTGATCCAAGGTCTGTAGATGTAGATTGGGTTGACAAATTATTTTTCATTCTAGATTTCTATACCCCTAAGCTCGTCTAACAACGCGCATCCCGCGTTTTCCTAGTGTTAATATAACATAGATGCCATAACTTCTAATTTTTGGGAGTCTCTATACCTTCAAATTGAACCCTATATTGGGTTTAAACGACGCACTGTAATGATTGCTAAGATCTATTGACGTCGGATGAATGATTAATGAGGTGATGGGATGATGAGATGAAGGTTTTTTTATGGGTAATGTGAAGGATAGTGGGCAGGAATCGGTCGTGGCCTATATTGTGGGAACCATCCCGGCATTAGCCTAGACTACAGAGGGAAACTACGAAAAACCCCTGTAAAGATGGACGGTGGCGGGGATCGAACCGGGTTCAATATGTCCCTTAACCTCCCGGGTCACACGAAGCAAGTGAGCTAACCACTCAGCTACTGTGCCGGTAAGTTGAACCCTCTAGTAGCAAACCAAAAAAGTTTCAAAACCAACAAAAATGTACATCATGTTCTGTAATGAGAACTGTTTTGGGGTCTCTGAGACCCCACGTGACCACTCGCGTCACAGAAACTGTCTCTTTTTCAGCAGGTAAGACAATTTTTTGTTCAATTATTGCCTATTTTTATGATGCGTATTTTATAGATACATATCTTTGAAACTTTTCATACTTTATCCAAACCCCTGTGAAGTTGGCCCCGCACATGTGCCAAATTCGACTGAGGAAAATGCCAATCGTTAGTGCTTCGTTAGTGCAAGTTAGTGCCGCAAATTAAATCATCACTGCTATTTCAGTGCAGGCTCTATCTTACCGAATCTATGTGCGGGGCCAACTTCACGCTGGCCACGCACATGATCGGAAATGGATTTTTTTTCGTTCCTTTATCTTGAATTAGGTTAGTGCTCGTTAGTGCCGTAAATTTTTTGTTAGTGCTTCACTGGTTTGGTGCAAAAACGACATAAGCCATGTTCGGGGCAGCCCCGCACATGAGCAATTATGGCATTTTTATTACATGGAAACTTTGGTGTTCGTTAGTGCTGGTTAGTGTCACAAAAAGTATCGTTAGTGCTATCTTGGTTTGGCCTCAAATAATTATACAGTATCGAGAAATAATTGAGTGACGGTGCCATCTATGTATGGGGCCAACTTCACGCTGGCCCTGCACATGATCGGAAATTGATTTTTTTTGTTCACCATCTTGAATTAGGAAGCATTGCCCCATGCAAGTAAGCCGTACGAAATCAGAGACTCAGCCATAGCAGTATAATTAAACGATTTACATGAGATGGTAAAACAAATTCTAGATTAAATAATTGAAGAGCACAAGGCCTTAATCTTTTACACAAGCTGTCTATATGATCCTTCCAAGTGAAATATTTATCAATCGTAATACCCAAATATACGTGACTGTCCACAACATTTATTTTATCAGTTCAAGAATTACACCTCAGCTCACTTAGTCCTATTGAATTGTGAAGACAGCTATAATTATGATAAATGATATCAACAGATTCAAGTCTGAAGTCATTGAATGGGGAACAAATGTGGATAATTTTAGTTTTGCTAGAATTTATCACCAAGTTATGGTCGTGAGTCCATTTCAAAATATTATTGAAATCTGCTTGCATATTGCACTCTGCAATCATCAAATTTGTATGAACTGACAATAAGACAGTGTCATCGGCATACAAAAAAACCTTACAATTCACAAGATGATTTACCATATCATTAACATGAATTGAATAGAGAATTGGTCTCAAAATTGGACCTTGTGGCACGCCACTTTCACAAGTTTTAATATCACCAAATACATTCTTAACTTTTACTAAAAAAGTTCTATTCGTTGAATAACTTTTGACCCAATCCAGCATAGGGCCTCTAACACCAACATTATCAAGTGCTTTTAATAATTTATTGTGGGAAAGAGTTTCAAAAGCTTTTGAAAAATCAATAAACATAGAAATAATGTGCATATTAGCCTAGGCCTAGTAGTAGTAGTGGTAGTTTTTTTTCCGAAAAGTTCTTTATTTATTCAATTTACATCACGTATTTATTTCTAGACCCACTAAGCCATCAATGTGGTCAATAAGTAGTAGTAGTATTTTTTTTTTCAAAGTTCTTTATTTATTCAATGTACATGACGTATTTATTTCTAGACCCACTAAGCCACTAATGTGGTTTGTCTGTAGGTATATTTTCATGAATACATTCCACTTCTATATTTTTGGATCACGTACATAAACTAATTATAATATATATATAGGCTACATGAAGCTTACATTTTCATAAACTAATTATAATACAAACATAAAGTTTACATTTTGCATTTAACTTATGGTGACCTTTTTTTAACTGAGCATTGGGTTTATAATTTTCACGAAACATATTTATAGCAAAAAATAAGTACCGAGAACACAATAACAAAAACATAGAAGATAATATTTAGAATAAAAAAAAAGATGAAGGAAAAAACCAACATTTCATACAAGTTGCTCTAATTAGATGAGCGTAGCGAAGCTTTCCATTTCACACCCTGAAAAAAATGGGCTTCGTTTTTTTTTTTTTTTTTTTTTTTTTTTGTAATTATGTACGCGGCATACAGGTCAGAGAAATGAATCAATCGACTTGAAACTTTTTCTGAACGTTGGTGTCATACCAGAATAGGTTGGGATTGTTATTCAGAAAATTCGGTTCGAAGGTTTTTCCGTAAAATAATCGGAAAGTTGGAAAAATCCTCATAAGAATAAACCGGAGGAAAAATACTTGGAAAACAGGCATTTTTCAAAAGCTCTCAAATTCTCACCGAATATAAAAAATACTATTATACACCTTTCCAGAGATTTTTGCAACAATCGAATGATAAATAACAAAGAAAACGCATTAAAGGTGTACATTTTATTGAATATTTGGATCAATTGAATGTGCAAAGTGTTTATGCGACAGGTTGCAGGTTACTATAAATATCAACAAGTTGCAGGTAAGGTTTTTGAACGTTTGAAGTAAGTCAAGGTTTGTAGATGTAAATTGAGCTGACAAGTTATTTTTCATTCTAGATTGCCATACTTCTAAGCTCATCTCACAACGCGCATCCCGCGTTTTCCTAGTAATAATTGATTTTCTAATAAATTTGTAATTTCTGATATTTTCTGCGAGGAAAGTAGTAGTAGTACTGTAGTAGTGGTAGAAGAAGTATCATTATTATTATTATTTTTACCTCTTGCAATAGCATATAAATGCGCGGTGGCAAGTTCCGTAACGACCCCTATCCCACCATCTCCCTAACACTCTGACGGTAGTAGTAGTAGTAGTAGTAGTGGGCCTGGTAGTAGTAGTAGTGTTTATTCCTTTAACGCTCTTTCGAAAGAAATGGTACACAATTCACATATTCCACAATATAACTTATAGATAGAATCACAATTGAGTTTGTCAGTAAGCCATCATTCATGATTTATCAACGAATAAGTGATTATAGCATATCGAACAAATAATACACAGGTATTGATACATTGAAAGATTCCAGATTGATATGGAATTGAGGAATTGATTCAACCCAAATTATTCATAACATGCATGTGTATTGTGAATCAAGTAAGAATAGAATGATTTCGAAATTTAAATAATTGGAATTAAATTATTCATTCCTGTTCTTCCGTGTCAACAGGAGACACCCACCGCCGCCTTCTAGAGGACGACTCGCGGACTCCAATTGTCCACGTCAGTGCAGCCGTGCAGTGGCAAGGCTCAACAGACAAGAAACAAATGTAGGATGGCTAATCTGTACTTTTCAATACAGATTGGAATGTCTTTCACTAGAAAAAGCACATTACTAGGAGAACGCGGGATGCGCGTTGTGAGATGAGCTTAGAAGTATGGCAATCTTGAATGAAAAATAACTTGTCAGCTCAATTTACATCTACAAACCTTGACTTACTTCAAACGTTCAAAAACCTCACCTGCAACTTGTTGATATTTATAGTAACCTGCAACCTGTCGCATAAACACTTTGCAAAACCAATTGATCCAAATATTCAATAAAATGTACACGTTTATTGCGTTTTCTTCATTATTTCTCATTCGATTGTTGAAAAAATCTCTGAAAAGATGTATAATAGTATTTTTCATATTCTGTGAGAATTTGAGAGCTTTTGAAAAATTCTTGTTTTTCAAGTATTTTTCCTCCGGGTTATTCTTATGAGGATTTTCCAAACCCTCCGATTATTTTCCGGAAAGACTTTCCGACCGATTCCTCTGAATAACAATCCCAACCTATTCTGGTATGACACCATCGTTCATAAAAAGTTTCAAGTTGATTGATTGATTTCTCTGACCTGTATGCCGCGTACATAATTACAAAAAAAAAGCATAAAAACGAAGCTCATTTTTTTTCAGGGTGTGAAATGGAAAGCTTCACTACGCTCATCTAATACTATGAAAACGCGGGATGCGCGTTGTGAGATGAGCTTAGAAGTATGGCAATCTAGAATGAAAAATGACTTGTCAGCTCAATTTACATCTACAAACCTTGACTTACTTCAAACGTTCAAAAACCTCACCTGCAACTTGTTGATATTTATAGTAACCTGCAATCTGTCGCATAAACACTTTGCAAAACCAATTGATCCAAGTATTTAATAAAATGTACACGTTTATTGCGTTTTCTTCATTATTTCTCATTCGATTGATGTAAAAATCTCTGAAAAGGTGTAAAATAGTATTTTTTCATATTCTGTGAGAATTTGAGAATTTTTGAAAAATTCTTGTTTTTCAAGTATTTTCCCTCCGGGTTAATCTTATGAGGATTTTCCAAACTTTCCGATTATTTTCCGGAAAAACCTTCCAACCGATTCCTCCGAATAACAATCCCAACCTATTCTGGTATGACACCAACGTTCAGAAAAAGTTTCAAGTTGATTGATTCATTTCTCTGACCTGTATGCCGCGTACATAATTACAAAAAAAAAAACATAAAAACGAAGCCCATTTTTTTAAGGGTGTGAAATGGAAAGCTTCGCTATGCTCATCTAATAACTAGGAAAACGCGGGATGCGCGTTGTGAGATGAGCTTAGAAGTATGGCAATCTAGAATGAAAAATGACTTGTCAGCTCAATTTACATCTACTAGGAAAACGCGGGATGCGCGTTGTGAGATGAGCTTAGAAGTATGGCAATCTAGAATGAAAAATAACTTGTCAGCTCAATTTACGTCTACAGACCTTGGATTACTTCAAAAACCTCACCTGCAACTTGTTGATGTTTATAGTAACCTGCAACCTGTCGCATAAACACTTTGCAAAACCAATTGATCCAAATATTCAATAAAATGTACACGTTTATTGCGTTTTCTTCATTATTTCTCATTCGATTGTTGTAAAAATCTCTGAAAAGGTGTATAATAGTATTCTTCATATTCTGTGAGAATCTGAGAGCTTTTGAAAAATTCTTGTTTTTCACGTATTTTTCCTCCGGGTTATTCTTATGAGGATTTTCCAAACTTTCCGATTATTTTCCGGAAAAACCTTCCAACCGGTTCCTCTGAATAACAATCCCAACCTATTCTGGTATGACACCAACGTTCAGAAAAAGTTTCAAGTTGATTGATTCATTTCTCTGACGTGTATGCCGCGTACATAATTACAAAAAAAAAAAAAAAAAAAAAAAAAACATAAAAACGAAGCCCATTTTTTTCCAGGGTGTGAAATGGAATGCTTCGCTACGCTCATCTAACAAACCTTGACTTACTTCAAACGTTCAAAAACCTTACCTGCTACTTGTTGATATTTATCGTAACCTGCAACCTGTCGCATAAACACTTTGCAAACCAATTGATCCAAATATCAATAGAATGTACACTTTTATGGCGTTTTCTTTGTTATTTCTCATTCGATTGTTGCAAAACTCTCTGAAAAGGTGTATAATGATATTGTTCATATTCGGTGAAATTTTGAGAGCTTTTGAAAAATGCCTGTTTTCCAAGTATTTTTCCTCCGGTTTATTCTTATGAGGATTTTTCCAACTTTCCGATTATTTTACGGAAAAACCTTCGAACAAAATTTTCTGAAAAACAGTCCCAACCTATTCTGGTATGACACCAACGTTCAGAAAAAGTTTCAAGTTGATTGATTCATTTCTCTGACCTGTATGCCGCGTACATAATTACAAAAAAAAAAAAAAAAAAAAAAAACATAAAAACGCAGCCCATTTTTTTTCAGGGTGTGAAATGGAAAGCTTCGCTACGCTCATCTAAATGGATGAACATCTTGCTGGTCAAAATTTGAAGTTGATACAGATATAATCAGAATCGTAAATAGATCTACAAACCGATCAAAATAACTAATTTCATCATTTAAATTACTAGGAAAACGCGGGATGCGCGTTGTGAGATGAGCTTAGAAGTATGGCAATCTAGAATGAAAAATAACTTGTCAGCTCAATTTACATCTACAAACCTTGACTTACTTCAACGTTCAAAAACCTCACCTGCAACTTGTTGATATTTATAGTAACCTGCAACCTGTCGCATAAACACATTGCAAAACCAATTGATCCAAATATTCAGTAAAATGTACACGTTTATTGCGTTTTCTTCATTATTTCTCATTCGATTGTTGTAAAAATCTCTGAAAAGGTGTATAATAGTAATTTTCATATTCTGTGAGAATTTGAGAGCTTTTGAAAAATTCTTGTTTTTCAAGTATTTTTCCTCCGGGTTATTCTCATGAGAATTTTCCAAACTTTCCGATTATTTTCCGGAAAAACCTTCCGATCGATTCTTCTGAATAACAATCCCAACCTATTCTGGTATGACACCAACGTTCAGAAAAAGTTTCAAGTCTATTGATTCATTTCTCTGACCTGTATGCCGCGTACATAATTACAAAAAAAAAAAAAAAAACATAAAAACGAAGCCCATTTTTTTCAGGGTGTGAAATGGAAAGCTTCGCTACGCTCATCTAACAATTCACAATAAATTACAGTTATAATTTGAGTTGATACAAATATATATATATATTTTTAATAACATCGAAACTTGATACAAAATCATTGTCCCCCAATTTAGGCTGAGGATGAAAGATGGGATCGTTTGATACAATATAATATAATATTTATAATATAATATAATATACAAATATAATCAGAATCATAAATGGAACTACATAGCGATCAAAATAACCAATTTCATCATTTAAATTACAATTCACAATAAATTACAGTTACAATTTCATCTGATTTTTCTTCTTCATTTATGAATATCCTCTCATAGATTAATTATATTGCATCCTCGTCTATTATGCATAGAATTATGAAATATTCAATATGATTCTAGTTTCGTGGTGTGAGGTATTTGGTTTATTCTATGACTATCAATAACGTAAGGGATAAGCAACATTGCGGTTTCCTTTCACACCATGCGTACATCAAAGGGATGCCGCCTCACAAATGTTATGATGATTTGCTGGTATTGTTGTATGTTGATCTATACAAGTAATAGATGTAATGCAATCTGTGAATCCAGCTCTTTCCAACTGCATTAAACAATATTGGGATAAATCTCATTTGAATTAGCCAATCTAAATTTAAAATAAGTCTGTAAAAGCATTTAGACCACTAGTCAAGAGCCCTACTGCTATATTTACCATTTGATAACTGGATAATTACTCATCATCTACGAGAAAGATTGAAATCAATGCAATTGTACAACTATTTACTATATATTGAAATACGAGCATAATGCGTACGATTTGATTTGAAATTGCGAATCTCACAAATGTACACGAAAGCGCGCTGATTCCATCATGGTGAAAACGGCCTAATGTTAAAAGGATAGGACTTACGCCATGTTGCTTATCCCGTTACATTATTGATAGTCATAGATTTATTTCAATCGATTATTGTGATCAATTTTTTTTTCAATCATGCTTTTATTTTCAATATTGGTTCCTTATATTGTTGTTGAAGTATAGTGTATTTTATAAGCTATTTTCATTTCATTTTTTTCCACATATGTATCAGATATATAATTTCCATATGATTGTCCAAACACCCTTGTCATAAGGGTAATAATTTTGTGAACACAAATTTGGAAATAAAATCATCATATTATTGTTATGAAAACTTGCTTCAATTCGATAAAAAAAAACACGGAAAGTTTTTATGAGAATAGTATTAACCACAATTACCCACTTGGTGACGTCAAATATCAGAGCCACATCGAATTTTAAGATTCTTAATTGTAAATTTCAATGAAGTATTATAATCAAGAAGACCGTTTTCGGACATTTCTTGTCCGAATGTGTCTAAAAATAGTATTGTGGTTAATGCTATAAGTGGTGGCTCGGAGCGACCCTCTATACTCCGATGTGATTCGTGAAATTGTTTCAAATGTAATCAATACACTCAGTTGTCATATTATCTGCCATGAATAGTTGATTTCCGTTGAATATTTCAGAACAAAAAAATGAATGAGTTCTCAACCACGCCCACAAAATGTCTCCTCCAATCACAGAGTCAGCATTAGTTTGTTTGCCCCGACTTTTTTGAGTCGCCATGGTAACCGGACAAGCCGTGTATGACCCCACACCTTCGCGTGTTTTTTTTTTTTACTTAAACATTTCCTCAGTACTTTGTGAACAATATACAGAGTCAGGGTGATGAAGTGGACAGCTTTATGTGAATCGACAAATAACTTATAGACAGCCTGCTAGTTCAGTATATTTTCCTGGTGACGTAATCTAAAGTGTCTGCAAGAACAGCTATTGGCGGCAAGAGTGGAGTGAAACATCTCTTTCCGAATCAATTTATGATGAAATTAATATCAATTTATAATGATCCTACCTACAATATTCATGTGGATGATTTCGTTTCTGAGGCAGTATTAAAAATAAGATGGTTTTAGATAATAAGGCCACTTCCGGTAATAAGGTCACTTGCTTGTATATTCGATGCGTTCGAATATTTCAAAGTTTCAGCGCTATATTATGATTTCTTTACTTTGTCCAAGGAAAAAAGTATAGATTTCATTTTTCTAGCTTGAAAATTGCGTCTTCTACATTCGATTGTCTATCAGATCTCAGATTCTGAACACGCTGATCCAATATTCGGTGAGTACTAGAATAAACATCACATATGTATATATTAAAATGTACTAGGTTTTGATAAAATAATATCATTATCAAAATGAATTCAAAAGGAATCTGTCAATTCTGATATGTTTTTGTTCTGATGATTATTTTATTCTTTCAAATAATAAATTATTGGCCTTATTACCTACCCTCACACGCTCTGATGAGACCAGTTCGCAGACTTTATTGTAACATTTTGGGGGGGAATGAAAAAAATAATGGAAACGAGAAAAGTTATTAATTTCTTGTGAATAAATGTCATACAATTGTTGTCCTGAATTTTCAGGTTCCTATCTTATTTCTGTGACTCCAAATGAAATGCCATCGAGGTGGCCTTATTACCTGAACCTACCTCATAAATCACGTAATAACCCAGTACATGAGGCAGTATCTTCGGATGGTATGGATCAGTTGCACCACGACATGTTTCCACGGAAAACGACAACGATCGTACATATGTCACGTTGACAATGAAACTGTTACGATGTGTGTGGGTTTTCCGTGATGACAGCGGTTTGGAAGAATATTGTCGACTTGAATCAACAAGATTAACAGTATGGCCGACAAAGAGGAGAGATCTTGTCTTGAGTACAACGTGAAGATACTCGACTTCTACGGTAAGCTTCGTTCCGAACGTATAATCTATGACTATCAATATCGTAACGGGATAAGCAACATGGCATAAGTCCTATCCTTTTAGCATTAGGCCGTTTTCACCATGATGGAATCAGCGCTTTCGTGTACATTTGTGAGATTCACAATTTCAAACCAAATCGTACGTATTAGGCTAGTATTTCAATGTATAGTACATAGTTGTATACTTGTATTGTTTCTGATCTTTCTCGTAGATGATGAGTAATTAAACAGTTATCAAATGGTAAATATAGCAGTAGGGCTTTTGACTAGAGAACTAAATGCTTTTACAGACGTATTTCAAATTCAGATTGGCCAATTCGAATGAAATTTATTCCAATATTGCTCAATGCAGTTGGAAAGAGCTGGATTCACAGATTGCATTACATCTATTACTTTTATAGATCAACATACAATAATACCAGCAAATCATCATAACATTTGTGAGGCGGCATCTATTTGATATACGCATGGTGCGAAAGGGAAGCGCCATGTTGCTTATCCCGTTACGTTATTGATAGTCATATGTATAATAATATATAATATATAATATATTATATATTCAAATATCGTGTTCTGGTTTGATATTTTTTCATCTTTCTTCCAGGATTATGGCGACAAAAGCACGAGTTGAACACCTGGAAATCTTACTACTTCTACCTTTTCCCGACCATCCAACTCTTTCGACTCTCCTACTCCATCTTATTTCAGTGCATCAACATCTACCTCACTACGCACGACACCGAAGTAATGGCTGAACATGCCTTGGCAGTGTGGTTATATTTCGGACTCACAGTAAAGTACGCGAGTACATTTCACCAACGAGGAAAGATACGCGAGATTGTCGACACTCTGGTGAAGTTGAACAATGCAAACTGGCAGCATTTGGCGCACAACGCTGAGGTGCTCGACATGGCCGATTATATCTGTCAAATGATGACGAAATATTGCGCAATTGGGGTTTTATTCGTTACTGGATGTGTGGCCTCCGTGGTGGTTGTCCAAAGTTACGCGACGAGGACAATCATAATGCGGTAAAGATTTGTGTATTTTTATATTTTGGCACAAAAATGACTTACTGAAACATGAAAATTCGCCACTCACCCTGTTCACTGACTGCTTCATTCACAGGAGATGGCTGCCGTATGACTACCATTCATCCCCCGTGTATGAGCTGACTCTTGTGATAGTCACTTATCTGACCGTAGCAGACTGCTTCATTGAGTTCATCAGTGGCTCAATATTGATAGCACTCATCATACACATGCACGCCCAGCTCAAGATATTGAGGTGATTGCTCATTTCGACACTATTCAGTGATCAGGTTCTAAGGACGACTATCACGTTGAATTATGTCCTGGATCTTATTATTATGAACCAATAACATGACACGAGCTGGAAATAACTCCACTCAGCTGGGGCATAGACTAAACCTGTTCAAGCAGAGCCCAACTTATTCGGGGTGTGAACCTCATGATATCTTTCCAAACAAACTGAAAAACTTGAGACATAATAGTGGCAGTGATTTTAAAAACGAATTAAAAAATCTCCTCCATGAAAAGTTTTAATATTATGTGAATGAATTTTCAGAAGATTTTGCTTTCTATAGGTTTGCTTTCTATCATGATTGATACTCCTAGCAGAGGTTTCTTGTGGTTCCTCCTCGACATGTTGATACATACTTGCATGACCATGAGCGTTTACTAACCACAATCCGTAATCAGATGATGAAATGACCTTCAATTCCTTCTCCTCATTAACTCGTTCGTTATTTATTCGACGCCGCTAAACCTTGGTTATCCGCAGATTTCGTTGTGAGATTCAATTCAGATACGATTCCATGATTACAAATGTTCATGAATGCATGTATACGCTTCATTTATTACAGATATAATCTCGAGAATGTGCGTGAAATCGTCATGAACCAGATAACCATCTCTGAGAAGAAGCAAACAGAAACTCTAATACCCACTGAAACTGTGGATGAAACTCTGTTGAATATTGCCGGCTTGCAACTCTCTGCCATCTGCACTGTGAACATGGAGATGAGAGCTGACACCTGCTCGCTGGAAATAAACCCAGACGAGAAGAGTTCAGTCGATGGCATCTGTGGAGGTGATAACAAACCTGTGAGGAGCGTTGGAAGAAGATTGAAACATGTGATTAATGTAGTAGAGAGAGTCAGGATGATTGAGAATGAGTCAAGAGAGAAGAGGAAACTGAATCTTGAAATGGAACGTTTCTTAGCCGACTGGGTGATTCATCATCAAACATTGATAGAGTGAGTAGTATTTATATTTGTTTTCATTTTTTTTTTTTTGAAAATAACAATGTATATTATTGAGAAAATGATGGAAAATAGTATCATAACGAAATATTGGAACACAATGTCCATAACCAGTATTGGAAGTTCCATATTCAGGTCATTCTGATTGTTGATATTCCGACGTTGAGTCTCTGAATGATGTGTTATCATAATCAATTAATTGTCTCCATGTTCCACATCGCAGTCTGACAGGGAAATACAACAGTTCCTTCAGGGGCGTTCTCTCCTACCAGCTGATCTTGACGATGATGTTGGGATTGGCGGGGATGTACATCAGTGCGGTTGTGAGTGATTCTTATATTACGATATTCAGTGGTATGAAAGTATCCATGTTTTGATTTGTCATCAATTCTATCATCCATTATTTCTTCTCTTCAATTCAATATTGATACTCGATTCAAATCAATCCGTTAGAGACATACAATCAATCAAATTAGTTGCATGAAAAATGATAATGATGATAATAATTTGAAGCAATACTCACATAAGCCGAAGACTGTGTGTGAGAAAGACCTCTTTTTAAATCTTATGTACTGCTTACTCTACCTTGTATTTTCATTCCTCAGTCCGTCGTTTTGTGAAAGAGAATTTTAAACCATTTCAATGTAATCATGAAATCCACCAACATGATACACGACGTCATAATGACTTACGTGAGGACAAACATAGACTTATGCTGTATAAGAAAGGACCGCAATATTCAATGTCACGGTTTTATAGCAACCTACCAATAGACATCAAGTCGATATCCAGCATGCATATGTTTAAATCCAGAGTCAAGAAACTGTTATGTGAAAATGCTTTTCACTCTGTTGACGATTTTTTAGCTTTCAGCTAATCTTGAACAATGCTTATTATATGTATATTTGTAATTCATGACGTATATCATACTGTTTGTACAGTCTCCGATAATAAAAACCATCATTATCATCATTATTAAATAATCTTGAATTGGCAAATAAATAAAAATATCTTCAAAAAAGAATATCATTATTAATAATATTGAAGAAAGAAAGAGAATCGACCAGTATGGAAGTATCCAAGAGGGGAAGAACCACAGAAATGAATAATCAGAATGATAGAAATAATAGAAATGGATCCAAACAACAACAATTATATATGAATATGATGCGGTTATTCAAGCAGTGGATTCGAAATGACACAAAATAATGAAGGATCATGATAATAATTTGAATGTATTTTATAGCAATCGGAATGTTATGGAAATAAAACTTGATTCAGTTCCTAATTCAATTATATTTCAATGAAGATTCTGTTTATTTCAGGCAGAGTCGTTGATTGATTCCAAAGTACTCGTGACATTCGTGATTGTTTGTGGTCTGGTCATTGAATTCTCCTTGTTCTGCGCCTTTGCTGATCTTCTGACCAACGAGGCAAGTAACTTTTCATGAAACCAACTATTGGGGTTGTAAGATCAAGGAGTTGTATTGTTATGGAGGTATGACTCCGTGTTAAAAGCTCAACCCACTTGATCACTTCAAATAGTGGGTAACGGCGGTCATGTTCACTGTTCAAACTAATTGTTGTCAGGTGTGAATCTACATAAATGTGTTAAATATTCAGTGACTGAATTCATGGTCTTTTATATTCTTATTTATTATATTTCTATATACTTTATATACACAATCGATTGTTAATAATGATAAACTTTACATCTGCTGAAAATGGAAAGAAGTGATCATTGCCCAAGATACTCAGTTTCAAGTGGAATATATCAACATTCGTGTATTTATACTGGAATACTTTATCCATTGTGAAAAATTATGGTCACAGATAGCGAAGTCCTGGTTTTGAAGTTCATTGGTTATAAATAATCAAAATGGGGTGGTAAGATCGCCCTTGTGGTGCCCCGTCCAAACGATCCTATCCTTCATCCTTAGCCTTGACTAGGGAGCAATGATTTTGTATCAAGTTTCGATGTTATTAGAAATATATATATATATATATATATTCTTATATTTATTCATTTATTTATATATATATATATCAGTCCAGATCTTCCATATCATCATATGATATGTTATGATAAAGAAGGCCTTGCTGAATTACCAACGTGGGAGTAGCTCCAACTAGCAACAACATGGCCGCCGTTTGAAAGTAACCGGAAGTGCATGGCTCGTCGCTGAGTTGGACCTCCATAACAATACAACTCCATGTTAAGATTGTCCTTGAGATGCCTCGCCTGAAGATCCTATCTTTCACAACTCCCAACCAGCGTTTTGTCAGTCACACTTGACAAGTCGTCAGACTCACCGGATCCCAGCTGACGTCATTCAGGCTCGGAACTACTCGGACTCGAGGAATATTCTCGAGAGGAAGATGACCAATACAGAGTCTCCACTCACCAATATATTGTATATACCCATAGAGCCAATAGTTGGAACACTGCGCAAGGATTTCTTGTTGATAACGTACAATGGCGGACGGCATTGACGTTAGGTGACAGATCCATCACAGATGGGATACGAAGTGACATCACTGTTAGGTGATAGATCCATCTCATATGGGATGAGAACGGCAAGTAACATTGCTAATGGGTGACAGATTCATTTCAGATGAGATGAAAACGGCACATTACATTGCTGTACATATCCATCACAGATGGGATGAGAACGGCAAGTAACTCTGCTGATAAATGACGGATTTATCACATTCTGAGATGGTTTATGGCACGTGAGGTGACAAGGAAGGTTCGGATCAGTAACTTGGGATGAAACAGATACATGACTTAACTTGGCATCAAGCAAGCATCTTCATAAAATATTTGTGTACAGTAATTTGGGAGTGAACTGTTCACTCCCCGCAACCGATCCGTGCTTATTGGTGCTTGATATGTCATTGATTGATTGAACAATTGGAAACAACTCGGAGTGAATACATACTCGCATCTCATCAGAATGCAATCAGTATTCTTTTCGATACATTTCATAAACATAATCATCATTGGATATAGAGAATCGATCGGTTACGAGTTGAGTCGATACAATTTGTTTTATTTATCTGCCTCTTTCTTCCGACAGGGTGCACTGATCAACGAAGCGTCCTACGCGTGTGATTGGCTGGACGCTTCAGAAGGATTCAAGCGGTCTATTCGTATCATCATGGACAGATCCCAGAAACCACTCCACATCAAA
>OZ023339.1:13713018-13715002 GCA_964007535.1 Brachyptera risi | reverse complement strand
CAAGGCTCGGTATTGGGACACACACTGTTCATATCATATTGATGTAAGTAGGACTACCAGAAGCTCAAGTAACTGTTTTCGCAGATGATACCATTATCGTGGAAACAGGCTGCAATGAGGAATAGGCTGCTTGAACTATGGGTGCAGCAGATGAAGAGACTGTAGGAATATTCAAAAAATTCAAATCAAATCATTAATAATTAGACGAGCTTCGGCGAGGATTCAATTTGACATACTGAAAAAAATTGGTGTTCGTATTTATGTTTTTTTTTTTTAAATCTTTTTTTGTAGGTTCTCCAAAGGTCAAACGGCTACAGCTATCAACTTCAAACTTTTTAACATCATGGTTCCTCATCTAGCTTAAATCTGTATAGTTTTGTGGCATTATCGGGTGGTAACTTTTATTTTTATGGATTTTAGAAATTTCAAAAATACCCATTAGAATAACACAACGGAAAAAAAATTTAAAAATATTTATTTTCAAAAGATTGAAATTTTGTGTGAAGTTGAAGAACATCTTGATACACATTTATGGAAATTCTCAGCTTGATCTGGTCAGCCATACCGAAGAAGATACATGAAATGTGCTTAATTGGTACCACTCTAACCGTTTTTACCCATTTATAACTCAAATGTTACCCAATTGTCGAATTTAGGCAAAAGTTTGGCAATGAAGTCGACATACTATTACTTTCCGCTCGTCTAAAAACGCGTATATAGCGTTTTCCTAGTACTATATTCACTGCCACAGTACGAGAAATAAGGAGTCATTCTGTTTAGTCAATCATAATTTAAACTTATTATCGAAATGCCCAATATATGCAGGAAGTAAATTGTTCAACTCACTACCATATGACATGAAGCAGCTTGGTCGTCACAATAGCTCTTTCACCAGATCACTCGACACTTTCCTGACGACTCATTGTTTTAATAATTTTGATGAATTTTTGAACCACTCATGATGGTTATAGATTGTTATTATTATAGAACTTTTGGTTATTGAATTTTCATTGTTGATGTTGACTGTCTGAATATCATGTGGGTGATCAATTTAAGGACAGTGAACATATTATTATTATTATTATCATCATTATTATATTGAATGATATATAACACTGGAAAGAAATACTATTTAAGAGTTGTTACCTTCGGAATGATAACTCTCTATATCGAACCCTCTCCATTTTAGGAGCTTCCGAGAGTCCATTCAATGGAATATCATATATTCTTGATTATGACTTCCATAACTTATGAGATAACTGAATTCTAGTCACAGGAATGAAATATATTGCGAGTCTCTTCATGATTGTGTATTGAATAACATTATTCCACTCACATCTTATAGTTTCTACTATGGGGTGGTAAGATTGCCCTCGTGGTGTCCCGTCCAAACGATCCTATCTTTCATCTACAGCCTTGATGGGGAACAATGATTTTGTATCAAGTTTCGATGTTATTAAAAAAAAAAAAATCTACTTGAAAATACTCGGGGTGAAACACCGTTCCTAACTGTATCTGTGAATATGTTAACATTTATAGATGATGAATACCTCTTGAGTCATCCAGAAATCAATTGTACACTGTTGATGGAATGTTGATTTCTCACACTGTTCAGGAGCTAACGTCGAATGAATCATATTTCCACTAGGCAAACGCGAAATATGCGTTGTAAGATGAGCGAGATATCTGAATAAGGTATAAACGTCGTTGAAGTAGTTCTACCCTTGCTACTTTATCGACTCTGGTATTCCACACACCTTGATATCTGAATAAGATATGAAAGTAGTTAAAGTAGTTCTAATCTTGCCACTTTATTGACTCTGGTATTCTACACACCTTGACGCATATAAAAAATACTTCATTGTTGGTCAACTCTTGAATCTAGAAAGCAGTGAATCTCAACAACTCAATTCTGTCACAATTTGTATGATATATTTGATGAATATTATCAGTTCTTTTCATTTTTTTCTTAAAAACGACTAAT
>OZ023339.1:13678018-13710518 GCA_964007535.1 Brachyptera risi | reverse complement strand
GCACTCTGGCGGGAGGAAGGGGAGAATGAAAAGAAGAAATTTGCTTCCATTTATTCCTCAGCTACACGCTTCTTCACGTCCAGTGATGATGAAGTGTGAAGAATAGTTAGTATATATTCCACTAAACTTTTCTGAATGGTGATTAAATATAATTGAACAGCCAGTTGTTCCAATTGACCACTAGTGATGGGCGTGGCTAATCGCCAAAGTCAACCGGATCTATACTTCATGTGGAAATTTAGAGATACTCTGATAGGTCAATGTGAAATTTCCCACATAACAAAGCCAATTTGATTGGATGTTCTGTTTTATGACGTTCAAGGGCGGGTCAATCACTAGTCGTCAATTGGCTGAACATTTCTGACAGAAGCAAACTTCTCCAATAACAAAGCACTTCGAGGAGACATCCAAAGATACGTCATATAAATATGGAAGAATCCATCATCATGGTTCACGCTTACACCCAAGTTGGACGTGATTACTTCATCTCTGCTCAGAACTGCTTCAGACGATGCAATTCAACAAGTTGGAGGAATTGATTTATTACCTGAGGTTTGAGATGCTATATGAATCAAACTTGACTCATTACGAGGGACTTACTAACAGCGTCACATTTTCAGTGTCGAAACGATCAAAATATCCGATCAAACCATCACGACACCAGACGTTGTAACGACTTAAGAGTTGAGCAACCCAGACTAGCAGTGTTCGCGAAAGGCCCGACCTACTCCATGACCCAGCTATACAACCACTTGCCAAGAAATTTTAAACAAATTAAATGTTCAGTTACTTTCAAGAAGACTGTGAAGAGGTTTCTACTAGAAAGGTCTTTTCAGTCAATTGACGAATACTTATGTACTAATTATTGACCATCTAACTACTGAATATATTGTGTATTATATCTTACTAGGAAAACGCGGGATGCGCGTTGTTAGACGAGCTTAGGGGTATAGAAATCTAGAATGAAAAATAATTTGTCAACCCAATCTACATCTACAGACCTTGGATCACTCCAAACGTTCAAAAACCTTACGAGAATCAGTTATGTCACGGCCTTCCTCTTCATTCATTTCAATCATTTTGAATTAATTGGTGACACTTGTTGCTATAGATTTAATTGGTTCCCGTAATAGCCTAAATTGATGGGAAAATGCTTTATAAATGCGTTTTCTTCGTTATTTCTCATCCGATTGATGCGAAAAATCTCTCAAAATGTGCTTAATAGTTACCTTTATATTCGGCGAAAATTTGAGAGGTCTTGAAAAATTTTGATTTTTCAAGTATTTTCCTCCGGGTTATTCTAATGGGGATTTTTGAAATTTCTAAAATTCATAAAAAAAAAAGTTACCACCCGATAATGCCACAAAACTATACAGATCTAAGTTAGATGAGGAACCATGACGAAAACAAGTTTGAAGTTGATAGCTGTAGCCGTTTGACCTGTGGAGAACCGACAAAAAAACATAAAAAAAACAAAAAAACAAAAAACACAAAAACGAACACCAATTTTTTTCAGTATGTCAAATTGAATCCTCGCTAAAGCTCGTCTAATAATAGTGACGATTATCATTCTGTATGAGGTACAGTCTTCCGGTAATAAAGATTATTATTATTATTATTATTATTAATAATCCTATCATCCCTAACGATCCCTTCCAAACGATCCTACCTTCTATCCATAGCCTCAATAGGGCAAGGCAACATTGATTCTGTATCAAGTTTCGATGTTATCAAAATAGAATAATTTCCAGTGTCAATGTTACATACACTGTTGTTGGTACTTCCATATCAAACATATGTAGTGAAACTGCTTCACATCATGTAGATAAGGGACAATTCTAGGTAAGTGCTCATTCGAATCAACAGTTCTCAAGAGTAGTTCTCAAGGGTACATCTTAGAGATTGTGACTTTTGTGAAATCCAATTTTAATTTATTCGAAAAAGAGATTAGCCACTCGCATAACACTCGTGGGAAAAATGACCCCCAAATTGATTGTCATCGAACTGTTCTTTATGAAACTGGACTCAACCATAATGGTGTTGGATTTTACAATAATTTACCAAAAGACTTGCGGAGCATCAACAACATACATACTTTTGAATTTAAAGTAAAAACTCATCTCATTGAGAAAGAATTTTATTATATAACAGATTTTTATGTAAGATTCGGTAAAACGACCTGATTCTAATAATTGTACCATGAAAATGAAAATGACGAAACATAACATGTAACATGTATACTGTCAATGAATATCATTGTTATTATTATCATTATTATTATTATTATCATTATTATTATTATCATTATTATTATGTTATTTGTTGATAATTTGAGATGGAATGAAATGGCAAAAATATCGAGTGTTGCCTTTACATACAAGAGATCTCTCAAATATTTCTTCCTCTTTTAATATCATATCCATTCATCATGATTCAGTCATTCAATTTCTCATATAATTGCAGTATTTGACTCGGTTCATACAATGATATTGTTAACAGACACAACCCGTACTGAAATTATGAAATTGGTCATTAGTTTAGTACATCATTTGCAAAACATTTTGTCAATAAGTGGATAAGTTTGTTTCATATTCTTGTTATTTACATAAACTTTTTCCATAAACTTTTTTTTTTCATAAACTTGGCATTCGATGATGTGAAGAAATTGGTCAGCTATTGGTAATTGAAGAAATCCATGCCTTTTCATTTTTGTCGACCATGTTCATCAAAATTTGGCATTCGATGATTGAATAAATTGATGATCAAAGTCATCAATTGCAAAGCAATAACATATAATTTTGTTTGATATTGTTGATGATGTCTGATTTACAATTTCTTCCCAATATATTGGCATGTTTTACAAATTCTGAACAAGAATTTACCACTTGATGATCAAATATGTCAGTACGGAAAAGTATGAATAAATGGATGAATAAATATTTATAATCATGAAATCAACCTGATTACAGTCTTGAATGAATGTTGTCCACAATTCATGAAGTGTCTGTAGATAACTGTAATCTGTGAGGTAAGAATCCCCAATGATGTTCCTCTTATTCACTGTTAGAGTTTCATGACCATGTGTGTCTGAAACGTCACACTGGCGGCAACTGTTTGCCCTACTGGAACTGACAACACCTTAAGATGCCTGCGAAGAGGATTTCTAATGTGTATACCAGCCGTTCTGGCGTCACGTTCACAGAATTGTGTTAGCGAACAGTGAAGCCTGCTATTTCTATTATTTGCTATTTCTATTTCTATTATTTCTATTGACATTTCTATTATCGACATCAAAACTAGATAATAAATAACTGTTTCTTCAATAGGGGCATGAATAGAAGGTTGGAAGCACAACAAGGTCAGAATTATTTTCTCGAAAAAAAAGTTACAAACTCTCATTTCTTGAAGAATCTACTTAGGGGACGTCCATAAATTACGTAACAGTTTAGGGAGGGGGGGGGGGAGGGTGGTGGTCAAGATCTGTGACAAGGTGTTACAAGGGGGGGGGGGGGAGGCAACTGTGCGACGTACCATTTTTTTTGTTCTATGTATTTGGCGCCATTTTTATAGATTCTTGTATTTATACCCACCCTACAAACAGCAGATGCACTTCAAATAATTATTAAGTTCGACTTCTCAAAGAGCAAACATGAAGAGATGAATATTTTGATTTTATCACCTTTGCCGCCTGTTAATTTCAATTTTTGTTAGAGGGGGGTATGAGAATTTGTGACGTATTTAAAGGGGGGAGGGTAATAGGTTTTGTGACCAACTGTGACATGAGAGGGAGGGGGGTTCAAAGAGGCCTGAAAGAGTGTGACATTGATCATGAACGTCCCCTCACCTCGTTGGTGAGAAGATCAGCGAAGACACAGCACGAGAAGAATTCAGCGACCACACCACAAATAGCTATGAATATCACAAGAACCCTGGAATCTATCAACGACTCGGCCTGGAAAACCGTTATCATTGATGAAGGATGGAGTGAATCAAGACAACCACGCAGTAATAATTGAATTCCACTCATGATTATATTGAAATGACCACTCACAACTGCACTGATGTACAAGCCGAAGGAGCCCAACAATATCGTCATTATCAACAGTAAAGAAAGTACTCCATTGAAGCCTTCGTTGATTTTCTTGGTCAAACTGTGAGAAAAAACAGAGACATTCGATTAATTATGTTGAATATACTGGCATGTCCATGCCTGATCCATCTGTCATCTCACATGTTACAACAATAACACGACCTTGAGTGATGGCTGTCACTCAACATGGAGAGACTATGCGACACGTTATCAGAGTGACTACAGAGAGAACTAGAGTATTTACACATCAGAGAGATCGTGGATACACTCACTCTCACTTCCGCCCACAACATCTGACCATGTTAGTCCATTGTAATGGGTTTGCAACGTGTGTGAGTAAAGATGATGACCAGTAATCAGTAACTCTGCGTGCATGGATCTATTGGTCGATGAGTACAATGTTGAATCAATGAATTTATCAATCATCATTTTGGAGGGGTTGATGGTTCAGACAGTATTGGAACGATTGAATAACCAATACGATGCATGTGTTCGCATCTATAACATTTCATTGTTTGAAAGTTTACTCAGCATTCTCATCTTGCATGATCAATCAATGAATCTAAGAGTCAGTTACCAAGAGTGCAAAGAAGTGAGAGTAGAGTGCAATAACCTGTCAATAACCGAATCCATCAATAAATCCTTTCCTCTCACATGCCGAATGATACTGGATCAATCACTCCCAAACGTATGAGCCACATTTCCCAATCACTGATCATAAGTGGGTATCACAAGTTTGACCTATAATTATCCATGGGCTACTCATATTCGTGACTATTATTGAATGAATAATAATCCAATATTTACTTTCAGGAATCATTTCTCAACATTGTGTCTCGATATTTAACGTATATAAGAAAGAAAATGGATCAAATGATGTATTAGTCTTTCATATAACATAAAGTGAGTATAAATTGTAAAAGTAAGCTGTTTTTATAATTTCAATATTGTTAAGCTTATTACGATTATTATCTTTCACTCTCATTCTCATGATAATTTCTGATTCATCGATTATTGTCGTGTTTATATATTCATATATATATATATATATATATATATATATATATATATATATATATATATATATATATATATATATATATATATATATATATATATATATATATATATATATGTATATATATATATATATATATATATATATAAACATATATATATATATATATATATATATATATATATATATATATATATATATATATATATATGAATATATATATATATATATATATATATATATATATATATATATATATATATAAACACATATTTATATATATAAATATATATATATATATTTTTATATATATATATATATATATATATATATATATATATATTTACAGAACAAATATCACTACTCACTCTATCAATGTTTGATGGTGAGTCACCCAGTTGGCCAAGAAACGTTCCATCTCAAAATTCAGTTTCCTCTTCTCTCTTGACTCATTCTCAATCATCCTGACTCTTTCTACTACATTCATCACATGTTTCAATCTTCTTCTTCCAACGTTCTTCACAGGTTTGTTATCACCTCCACAGATGTCATCGACTGAACTCTTCTCGTCTGGGTTTATTTCCAGCGAGCAGGTGTCAGCTCTCATCTCCATGTTCGCAGTGCAGATGGCAGAGAGTTGCAAGCCGGCAATATTCAACAGAGTTTCATCCACAGTTTCAGTGGGTATTAGAGTTTCTGTTTGCTCCTTCTCAGAGATCGTTATCTGGTTCATGACAATCTCACGCACATTCTCAAGATTATATCTGTAATCAATAAAGAGTATGGGTCAGTGAATTAATGAATATCTGTAATTTTTTAGCCTCATCCGAATCGGGTTCAATGAGGAGGTTTGATGGTGGCTTAAGTCTATTGACATCGGATGAATGAAGACAGATATGTTGAGAAGATGAGAAAGAAGGTTATTTCATCAGGCGATACCGGAAAGTGGGTAATAATCACTAAGCACGATGGATTTTCGTCAGGAGAAAATACCAGAGTGAAATTCAACCCGTGGCCTCCTGACTCACCCGATTTCAGGGCTCATCTGTCTACAATTATCCAGATTTCTGATGGATTTGCAACTCCATCAGAAGGAATGAGTCCTAAAAATCCGAAGGTGTGTGTTTTCTCATCTGAAACTCATCAGAGAAAAAAAGTGCTGGAGAGGCCGCAGGCGCTCGTATTCACGCCGCAATCTCTCACGATCGTTATTTCTGAGATATCAATTCGATTGTTTTCGCATTCTGTTGATAATTGAAAAACGGAGGTTATCGCATTTACAGAATTTTGAACCAAAGATTTGTAATTTTTCAAATTCTTCAAATGAAAAATGAAAAAGTTTCTAGTTTACGAAAACCTAGATACATATTTTTGAATAACAAACAAAAATATATACTGAAATATATCAAAAGTGTGAGTCAGGGAATTGACGGCGTTCACGTGAATATGAGTTCGGCTGGCTAGTCTACGGGTGGCGCCTAGCACACGATGCATGTTGAACTCGAGTCTGAAGCGAGCGAAGAACGAGCCCGTGTAGAGCGCCTGCGCCCTCTGAAGCGTTTGCCGCGGAACACTGCTGAGAGAAGGTTACGACCATCGCGAAATGTCTGGTCATTGTATATCCCGAATGTCATGAGCACGATATTCCAGCACTGCTCTCGGCTTAGAAATGTGTCAAGTTGTCAGTCTTTATTAGACGAGCTTTAGCGAGGATTCGATTTGACATACTGAAAAAAATTGGTGTTCTTTTTTATGTTTTTTTTTTCATGTTTTTTTGTCGGTTCTCCACAGGTCAAACGGCTACAGCTATCAATTTCAAACTTTTTTCATCATGGTTCCTTATCTAACTTGGATCTGTATAGTTTTGTGGCATCATCGGATATCAACTTTTTTTTTTATGAATTTTAGAAATTTCAAAAATACTCATTAGAATAACACGGCGGAAAAAAATTAAAAAATTTTATTTTCAAAAAAATTGAAATTTTGTGTGAAGTTGAATAACATCTTGATACACATTACTGGATGCTAAATTGGTACCACTCGAAGCCGTTTTTATCCATTTATAACTAAAATGTTACCCAATTGGCGAATTTAGGCAAAAGTTTGGCAATGAAGTCGACATACTATTACTATCCGCTCGTCTAACAACGCGTATATAGCGTTTTCCTAGTGAAACCCTAATCTAACTATTTTTTCCGCGTTGTCACTTAATTCGAGTGATCTTGATTTTTTTTTCAATCAAAGTGCTAACTCTTCGGATCTGGCCATGCCCATGACGTCATTTCACGTCGTGTTTAGCAGTGGCCATGTGACTCTAGTCACTGATTCTAGATTCAAAATTGGAACTCACCTCAATATCTTGAGTTGGGCGTACACTTGGATGATTAGCATACCCAACATCGTTCCAGTGATTAACTCGATAAAGCAGTCCGCAACCGATAGTAAACTGACTGTCAGAAGAGTCAGCTCATACACGGGGGATGAGTGGTAGTCATAGGGCAGCCATCTCCTGTGAAAACAACAGTTAGTGGACATAGTGTGAACAGAATATTTGTCATAAACAACATTCCCCAAAAAAAAGTTTGTAGTTTTTGTTCCGTTTACTCTTGACACCAATGCTGGTGATGTCCGGATATATGTATATCAGAGTAACGGTTTTCACTCAATGTGTTTCGGAATTTTGTTTACTGAAATACTTTTACCTACGGCGGTAAATTATGGTTACAGACAGCGCAGTCCTAGTGTTGAAGTTCATTGGTTTCAAATAATAAAAATGAGGTGGTAAGATCGCCCTTGTGGTGCCCCGTCCGAACGACCTTACCTTCCATCTGGAGCCTTCATTGGGGAACAAAGATTCTATATCAATTCAAAACAATTTAATTTCAATTCTATTCACACACATGTACATACAAATAATAAACGATTAATGAATTTACTATCATCATAATATCGTAATATCGGACATCACTATATAATACATTCAAATAATAATAATATATTTTGATGATAACTGGGAAAACGCTACATACGCGTTGTTGAACGAGTGGAAAGTGATAGTATGTTGACTTCGTTGCCAAAATATCGCCTAAATTCGCCAATTGGGTAACATTTTAGTTATAAATGGGTAAAAACAGCTTCGAGTGGTACCAATTCAGCACATTTCATGTTTTTTATTCAGAATAGCTCACCCGATAAAGCTGAGATTTTTCAGAAATGTGCATCAATATGTAATTCAACTCCACACAAAATTTCAATGCTTTCGAAAATATCAATTTTTTTTTGTCGTGTTATTCTAACGGGTATTTTTGAAATTTCTAAAATTCATAAAAATGAAAGTGACCACCCGATAATGCCACAAAACTTTAAAAATCTGAGCTAGATGAGGAAGCATGATGAGAAAAAGTTTGAAGTTGATAGCTTCAGCCGTTTGACCTGTGGAGAACCGACAAAAAAACATGAAAAAAAACAAAAAAAACGAACACCAATTTTTTTCAGTATGTCAAATTGAATCCTCGCTAAAGCTCGTCTAAAAATATAACAAATTTTTATTATCAAGTTTCGATGTTATAGAAAAAAAAAGTTCGCAAGCATGAGGCAAAATCAGGTATTCTTGAGTCAGTTATGCTCATGAAAAGATTGTATTAATTTTTACCGCATTAGAATCGTCCTCGTCGCATAACTTTGAGCGACTGTCACGACGACTCCAAATCCAGTGGCGAGAAGAAAACTAAATCCAACATATTTGGTCATCATTTGACAGATATAATCGGCCATGTCGAGCACCTCAGCATTGTGCGCCAGATGCTGCCAGTTCGCATTGTTCAACTTCACCAGAGTGTCGACAATCTCGCGTATCTTTCCTCGATGGTGAAATGTACTCGCGTACTTTACTGTGACTACGATATAGAACCACACCATCAGAGCATGTTCAACCATTACTCCAGTATCGTGCGTAGTGAGGTAGATGTTGATGCACTGGAATAAGATGGAGTAAGAGAGTCGAAAGAGTTGGATCGTCGGGAAAAGATAGAAGTAGTACGATTTCCAGGTGGTCAACACGTGCTTTTGTCGCCATAATCCTGGAAGAAAGATAGGTTCACCATATATCGACCATATATCAGATATCGGACCATATGTATCTAACTGAATAAGTGTGGACAAACTAGAGCCATTGCAGCTAGGTTAACCTCGTATAATTGTCCTCACATACTTCTCATTTACGATATTAAATAAATTAAAAAGAGGAATAAAAATATAAATAGAAAATAACGTCTTGAAACTTTGATATACTATCTTGAAGGTGAAATTTCTTGAGTGGTATATGCTTACATCATTTCTGATGTATTTAAATAACCTTTATTTTTTTCTGTATTAGAAATGTGGTAATTGAAACCTTTCAAAAGTGATGAGCAAAACTGATATTGCGCCAAATCTATTCCTATGCAGCGTTAATGGTTCGTGGCATTGAGTCAGAACCACTTCCTCTCTCCTTGATGTTCGGAACGAAGCTTACCATAGAAGTCGAGCAACATCACGTTGTACTCCAGACAAGTTCTCTTCTCAGCGTTGGCCATGTTGTCAATCCTGTTGAATCAAGTTGGCAACGATCTTCTCAGCCACTGTTCCTCTGGGAGACACATCCATCCCGTACCATATTCAGTGTCAACGTGACATACTAGGAAAACGCCATATATGCGTTGTAAGACGAGCGGATAGTAACGGTATGTCGATTTTTCTGCCAAACTTTTGCCTACTTTCGCCAATTGGGTGACATTCAAGTTATAAATGGGTGAAAACTGTCACGAGTGGTTCCAATTTAGCACATTTTATAGTTTTTCTTCGAAATGGCTCACCCGATCAAGCTGAAAGTTTTCATAGATGTGTATCAGAATGTAACTCAACTTCACGCAAAATTCCATTTTTTCTGAAAAAGAAAATATTTTCTGTTTATTTCCGACGTGTTATTCTAATGAGTATTTTTGAAATTTCTAAAATTCATAAAAATAAAAGTTATCATCTGATAATGCCACAAAACTATACAGATCTGAGTTAGATGAGGAACCAATACGACAGAATGTTTGGAGTTGATAGCTGTAGCCGTTTGACCTGTGGAGAACCGACAAAAAACTTAAAAAAAAAACATGAAAACGAACACCAATTTTTTTCAGTATGCCAAATTGAATCCTCGCTAAAGCTCGTCTAATGAACGACCTATTGACTTTCCATCTGAATGTATGTTGATACTCCCACATACCACTACCACAAAAATTGTGTGATGAAACAACATTCACAATATGTCAGATGTGTATTAGAAGGGTAAGCGGTGAGGTTGAAATATCGACTGGACAAAATCAGGTGTTGCTGTTAGGCCTACATACTGAAACAAGATGAACTGTAAGGAATTATCTATCATCGTTCACTCAGATTGGGAAGGAAACACAATATTAATAATAATCATATTATAATATCCATCCTGACTTGGTTTTTCGTGGTTTCCCACAGTCCTCGAAGCAAGTGCTTGGATCAAGTACTAATTGGCTACGACTATTAATTAGTAGAGTGATAGGCCTAATTTGAACATTATAGACCTATCACTTATTTAATTTGTGCATTTTGTTTGATGATGATCTTTACATCTGCTGTCAATAGGAAGAAGTGATCATTGCCCAAGAGACTCAGTTCAAAGTGGAAGATATCAACATTCGTGTGTTTATACTGAAACACTTTTATCCACGGCGAAAAATTATGGTCACAGACAGCGCAGTCCTGATGTTGAAGTTCATTAGTTTCAAATGATCGAAATGGGGTGGTAAGATCGCCCTTGTGGTGCCCCGTCCAAATGATCCTATCTTTCATCCACAGCCTTGATTGAGGAACAATGATTTCGTATCAAGTTTAAATGTTATTAAAGAAAAAAAAATCCAGTACTAAACATGGTTTACACATATTAATATATTTTCATATAAAAAACCCTGAAAAATGAAATAAATGAATTAATAAATAAATGTCGATGTAGCACTGAAGGTTAACATCACTATCTCATGTGCTCGGGGTCCATGGTTCGTCTTCCGGTGACCACTTATACCAAGTCATATATACTGTATACTTACATAGGTCAAGTAGAAGACCTTTATTAAGTAGGTTTCTTAATACTCTTGATTCTTAAAAAGGTTCTTTATTAGGTTTCTTTAAGTAGTAACCTTTATTGGTCCCTGGCTATATTATAAAACAGGATAGCAATCAGTATAAAAAATACATAGAAAAATATAGAGAAATAGATTGAAAATATGACATATTGGTACATGAAAAGAGAACTGATCGAATAGAAAAAATGTAAAAACAAAATAAGATTGAATAAAATAATGAGGAGATTTAGTAATTACAAAATTAAAAAGTGATATAGTGAAACGTTAATTATACAAATGATTTCTTGAAATTCTTACGGAGTCTCTAAGTGCTGACATTCCGTTTCGATATTTTAAAAAGTTACTTATAAAAAAACGTTTACATGATGAGCGGTGTTATAGTGACATTTATCCGTTGAATTCGATCGTAGAAACAAATTCATCCGCACATATGTTGTGAGTTTCATCCACTGTTTCTATTTCCATCAAAAACCAACTCGCAGAAACATTTTCACACTGCGGTCTGGCGTCAAATATTTCGGCAGACTCTTCGTATTCTTGAGGCCAACGTCACCAAGAGAACACATGAAACTAGCGAGCTATTGGTGAGTTCGTTATTGCCCAACATAAGCAGTCCATTCTATTTCCCTGACTTTCTATTATATAAGCAGAAGATAAAGAGAATAACGTAGTGTATAATACAGACTGGCAAGGTAGAAGGGGCAATGAGATAATACCCCTTTTGAGGAAAGGTTGTTACAGTAACTTGAGAGAGTCGGGTCGAACAAACTATTACAGGCATTGTTATTGTAGGAGACACGCTGTGGGGCGTGTCTATTACCTCACCATGACAATGTATGTCAAGACTTCAAAGAAGTCTGTTGCATTTGTGGTAACGATTCATTTTCTATACTGGACAATGGAACAGAATTCAACAATTCAAGACGAAAGTTGTAACAATTGAGACTATCGATTTCACTAGAAACAATTTCGTTGATAATTCAAGAATTATGAGAGTATATTTCTTACAATTCATCTCAGTTCCTTCGGGGTTTTCCCTTGTTATTTATAAAATATTGTTGAGTTTGTTTATTAGGCCTATTTGTTTGTGTTGCACCAACCTGAACTAAAGTGTTGCTGGTGCAGAAAGGAAATGCGTCATATTACGGGTTTTTTGACATATTGACAGTTTTGGGGTGGTAAGATCGCCCTTGTGGTGCCCCGTCCAAACGATACTATCTTTCATCCTCAGCCTTAATTGGGGAACAATGATTTTGTATCAAGTTTCGATGTTATTAAAAAATATATATTTATTACGGGTTTGGTGCAGAAAATGATCCCTAAATGTTGAGGTACAAACAAACACGATAGTGCCGATTTCAACGATTCCTAGACGCAAATTTTGAAAATGAGAAAAGTTATTTGGGTAAAATCACGGAGACGTAAATCTGCATGTCAACTTGATTGAAAATAATCACAACCCTTATTCAAATATATAATTTCCCAATCTCATCGACACGAATTCAAGCGTCAACAACTTGTAAGCCAACAAAGTGTCCGCCTACAATTTGATTTTAGCGCCTGCCATCTTGAACTGAACTAAGCACACCAGCTCCATAGCTGGTGTAGAACTACTTGAACTAGTGCAAGTGAACTGGGACAAACAAACACAAGAGTGTAGCTTTGGTGCAGCACCACGGTTACAAACAAACACGAAAGTGCAAGAACTGAAGGACCAGTGCAGGTAGTTCAGGACAAACAAACATAAGAGTGTAGCTTTGGTGCAGCACCACGGTTACAAACAAACACGAAAGTTCAAGAACCGAAGAACCAGGGCAGGTTGTTCAGGACAAACAAACACGAAAGTGCAAGAACTGAAGGACCAGTGCAGGTTGTTCAGGACAAACAAACACGAAAGTGCAAGAACTGAAGGACCAGTGCAGGTTGTTCAGGACAAACAAACACGAAAGTGCAAGAACTGAAGGACCAGTGCAGGTTGTTCAGGACAAACAAACAGATCTATTGACTGCTGTGCACTGTGACTACACGACTTCACTGACGTAAACCTTGAGACTCGTTCAGTCAAAGATGATTGTGGGTGTTTACACAGAGGAACAGAGGTAATGGGAAATGATTATTATCAGCCTCAGATACTAAAGGCGTAACGGTATTGACTTATCAATATTAATTGATTTCAGAGATGAAGGAATTTGAACAATGAGAACCATGCAATTGTGAATATGTACAAAAGTGGATATTCAATTGACAGTAAAGTGGTATTCACACTGTTCAATTTCATTTGATTCAAGACTTGTATTCAATGAATTATATACAAGATATTGGAAGGTCAATTAGACAATCCAATACATTTTATCAAATGATGACGTTTGTTTGGTATCTAAGAGGCCGTGCATCATAGCTGTTTTCTCAATTCTCATAAGACCTTTGATGGAAATGGGACATACTCTAAACGAAAAAATCCTATCTAACCTTTCAAACGAAAATTGGAAGCGCTAGTTTCGGTACAATTTAACGATTAGACTATCAAATAACTGTGATACAAGTCTTGAATCAGAGGAATTTGATGGGAAATTGGACAGTGTAAATGGGGCTCAAGAATGCGTATCAATGACAGATTTGTCTACAGAAATTATCAGTGAAATACGATTCTACAACCGTGACATGGTATGACTTTTGACCTGGCAATGCCTGGGATGCAGAATGCAGTCAAGCCTATATGACTGAAATAGCTGAGAGCTCTACCAGGTGGAGCCGGTTGTAGGCAGGAACTAATTGGATGAGCGAAGTGAAGACTTAATTTCACCATACCAAAAAAAAGTACTTTTTTTTTTTCGCGCTCCACAGGTCAAACGAGAATACAGAATCAGTTGAAACTTAGCATACACAAGTGTCATTATCTAATTCGATACTGTATAGTTTTGAGGCACAATTGGTTGAATCACTTTTGAGAAAACTCATTTCAAAGTTTTCAAAAATCCCGTAAGAATAACCCAGCAGAAAAAATTAGTGAAAAATATTTCATTCGACAGAAATCAAATTCTCAGGGAATTTTAATATAATATTGATACACATTATGTTGAACTTTCACTCAGATCGTATCAGCCGTTTTGATGTAAAAAAATATTAAATGTAATTTTTGTGAATCATTCAAAGCCATGAAGATACCAATTAAATTCAAGCAACAAGTGTCACCACTTGATTGTAAACGATCGAGACAAAGCCTTCCTCATTATCATAGAAATTAATGAGGGAAAATAAGATGGCAGTGACATAATGGTTTTGACCTCAAGGTTTATATATATAATAACTAATCCAAAGATATAAGTTGATATGAGTAGCTCATCCATCAACGCGACAACACATAACACGTTTGCCTAGTTACCCTCCACGAGGCCACCACATGATTCATCACACATGAGATCATCTCTGAAATAATATATTTTTTTTCATCCAATAAATGTACATTATTACAAGATATTTTCCACTCTTGAGTGTCCACAAAACCCATTGAGGGTTTGCCTGTGGAATAAACTTTTAATACTCTCTTCAAAAGACTCATCTTCTTCGGCATGAATAAATAATATCTAGAAGTCACATTTAACTAGCGAACTCTAATCAAATGAGGATATGATTCAATAAAAATGAATATATATATATATATATATATATATATATATATATATATATATATATATATATATATATAAACACAGTACAATACAGACACAAGACACACAGGTAAACACGCTACGATAAGAATAAATGTAGATGTAACAACAATGAATAATAATTACCTGAACAAAATACACGCAAGTTTCAACTTGAACTTCTACATGATAATTTGATTGATTGATTGATTGATTCTATCATTTTGTGTCATCATTGAATCATTTCACGGTGCTTAGTTACCATGAAATTATTAATAATCGAGAAATGATGAATAATAATGATAATAATGATAATAATATTATTGATCTTATTTCCTTTCAGATCATTACATGATATGATGAGAAGTCATAAAAAAGTCATGAAACAAAAATTCAAAATATTCAATATAAAAATCTCAATATGATCACACTTTAACAAAACTCATCCCACCTATGAAAGAATGTCTCAATCAGATAACTGCGTAGTCTTCTTTCGAATACATATTTGGAAACGACTTTTCTGGCATCTTCTAGCACAATAGGTAAACAATTAAAAAATCCACACCCAGCATAAACTGGACCTTTCAGAAGAGCTCCAGCTTGTGAGCCTCCAAGACGAATGCGGATTTGTTTCTTGTGTGGAAATCATGCAGTTTGTCATGCGTTATATTGTCTCGGCTGTTCTCCAGTACGAACATTATAGTACTGAAAATGTATAAGCCAACAACTGTCAATATTCAAAAATTTCCAATTAGTGTTCTGCAAGAGTCTTTATACCAAACGTCAGCACACGGGTCTTTGCTTGCACGCGCCATGATACGCAAGGCACGTTTTTGGAGCCTCAGAAGCCTTGGTGCTTGCGAAGAGCTGCCCCATAATATTATGCCGTATCGTAGCCCAGATTCTATATGGGCGTAGTATACCAGTTTTACGGTGTCGATGATGGATATATATATACATCAGTTTATTGAGCAGAAAACATCCTGATGCCACCTGAGAACTCGCATACTTCACATGGCTTACCCAGTTCAATACGTCATCCACAATTATTCCTAGAAACTTTTTTTTTGCCTTGACTATCAAGCTCTTCCCATCCATTCTTACTAGAGGATTTTGGTCACATTTTAACTGCATCGTTCTGAACTGAATTAATAAGGTGTTTTCCCTGATCAGAAAAAGTTCATTATTAACGTACCATTCATTCATTTCCACAACTGCCTCAGAAGCCATCTTTTGTATTCCACCATTGTTCGAGCTGATCAGCTGACTCGTGTCATCGGCGAAGAGTGTGAGTTTTCCCATCGTGTTCACTTCTGGTTAATCATTCGTGAACAAATAACATAGCTACTCAGCTGATGGAGTAACAATAGAAAATAGAGTAATAAATATTTCTCCCAGACTGGGAGATGACTGTCTGGCGTAAAACCCTGGACAATGAGTCAGCGTGCAAACATTTTCAGCTGGTGAAAATAAGTCGATCCAGTGTTCCGAGATACTAATTCCAACCGAAACTTGACATGATTGATCTTTCGACTATTTGAATTAAAGCAAGATGTATCGAGCTTATATGCTAGTTTAGTTCATGTACTTCTTCTTACACCGACTTCGAACTTGTACATGAATTGTATTCACTTGTCCAATTTGTATTACTATGAAATGAATACTGAATAAAAGAATCATATTGATTTGGTTCACACTTGATGGTATTGACTATGGTTTATCACATTCAAATCCTTCATTGGCTCTTTCGGGACTTCTCTATTAGTTTCTCTCCGTAGTACATCTTCGAGAGTAACATATGGAAATAGTATGCTGACTTGACGGCCTGAAAGAGAGCAACAGTAGGATTGAATTAAATAACCAGTTCAATGGCGATATGTGCTGCTATCCTTATATATATATATATATATATATATATATATATATATATATATATATATATATATATATATATATATATATATATCTATATCTATATATATATATATATATATATATATATATATATATATATATATATATATATATATATATATATATATATAAATATTTATATATATATATATATATATATATGGTATGATTGAAGTTGATTCCTTGATCCATAATTATGATAAAGATAAAATTTCCGGTTGATCAAGTAAGGGCTTTATTTATTTTAAAATTAAATAAAATAATAAAGAAGCCTAACGTTTCGATGTGTTCGCACACACCCTGGTCACAGGCACAAAATGAACTGCAAAACAGAATTTTCTATTCCAATGCCAATAACAATACTTGATGATAGAAAAGGTAAACAAAAACAATTAATAATACAAATCCTGATCCAACAAGCCGTTAACAAATATCGCTCCAATATGCCGATAAAAAACCAGAGCCTTCTGCGTATGAAATATCAAACACTTCAAAAAATATATAACTGTACTGTTTTTTGGCATGAAAGTCGAAAATTCTGGTCTAGATATTCCTAAGATGAAGTAAAAGTGTAAAAGAAAGAAGAAAACAATAAATGCGTGAATAAAATACGAATAAAAATTGAGTGTGATTTAGTTGCTGCAAAACATCAGCATTATATATCTATATCTATATCGACGAGATATAGGACGAGAGTGCTGAATATCCAAGAAAGATGCTTACAAAGAAAAATTGGAGAATCCATTGAATTGGAGAAACGACCTCTAAATTTAAACAGCCGAGATGATAGTTCGAGACTCCCTCCGGCATGGAAACCAGTTCTGACAAGATACGTAGTCAAAAGCAAAGTTCCATCTGAAGAAGCAAAACATCGTGCTCGTTTCCCAGTTCCAAAAAGAGATAGAAGGAAGAGAGAGACACAAGTCGAACCGATGTCAGCTCCCTTGACGAGAAGTAAAACTGCGAGGAAGAAAGTTTCGTCATAATGCTGATGTTTTGCAGCAACTAAATCACACTCAATTTTTATTCGTATTTTATTCACGCATTTATTGTTTTCTTCTTTCTTTTACACTTTTACTTCATCTTAGGAATATCTAGACCAGAATTTTCGACTTTCATGCCAAAAAACAGTACAGTTATATATTTTTTGAAGTGTTTGATATTTCATACGCAGAAGGCTCTGGTTTTTTATCGGCATATTGGAGCGATATTTGTTAACGGCTTGTTGGATCAGGATTTGTATTATTAATTGTTTTTGTTTACCTTTTCTATCATCAAGTATTGTTATTGGCATTGGAATAGAAAATTCTGTTTTGCAGTTCATTTTGTGCCTGTGACCAGGGTGTGTGCGAACACATCGAAACGTTAGGCTTCTTTATTATTTTATTTAATTTTAAAATAAATAAAGCCCTTACTTGATCAACCGGAAATTTTATCTTTATCATATATATATATATATATATATATATATATATATATATATATATATATATATATATATATATATATATATATATATAATATATATATATTCATATATATATATATATATATATATATATATATATATATATATATATATATATATATATTATATATATATATATATATATATATATATATATATATATATATATATATATATATATATATATATATATATATGAATATATATATATATATATATATATATATATATATATTCATATATATACATATATATATATATATATATATATATATATATATATATATATATATATATATATATATATATATATAAATATATATTCATGAATATATGTGTATATATATATATATATATATATATATATATATATATATATATATATATATATATATATATATATATATATATACATATATATTCATATGAATATTGAAGAATCCTGATGAATCAGAATTGAATTTGAAATGATAATGCGTTATTGTAGAAGAAAAGCTACCCATATTTCATGGTACATGACGACTGGAATTTCAAAATTGACCATTCTCCCAAACTTCTCTGGTTACTCACTGGAACTTCTTTGTCCCCAACAAAGCCTCACGCTATTCAAGTGAGACCCTAATAAAAGATGGTTCCAACTCACCGCTCTGAAGGTAACCCTTGACAACGTGCAGCACATGATGTTGATACTCACTGGAACACTCCTCACCCTACCAAAGCTTGACGTGATTCAAGTAAGACCCTAATACAAGATGGTTCCAACTCACCGCTCTGAAGGTAACCCTTGACAACGGTATCCCTGCTGCTTTGATGTGGAGTGGTTTCTGGGATCTGTCCATGATGATTCGAATAGACCGCTTGAATCCTTCTGACGCGTCCAGCCAATCACACGCGTAGGACGCCTCGTTGATCAGCGCACTCTGGCGGTAGGAAAAGAGGATGAAAAAAATCGAATTGCATCGATTGAACTCGTAACCGATCGATTCTCTATTTCCAATGATGATTATGTTTATAAAATGTCTCGAAAAGAATACTGATTGCATTCTGATGAGATACGAGTATGTATTCACTCCCAGTTGTTTCCAATTGTCCAGTCAATCGATG
Source organism: Brachyptera risi (assembly GCA_964007535.1). NCBI lineage: Eukaryota > Metazoa > Arthropoda > Insecta > Plecoptera > Taeniopterygidae > Brachyptera > Brachyptera risi. The sequence goes on along the minus strand of OZ023339.1, from coordinate 13,691,131 downwards.
ACATATCAAGCACCAATAAGCACGGATCAGTTGCAGGGAGTGAACAGTTCACTCCCAAATTACCGTACAGACATATTTTATGAAGATGCTTTCTTGATGCCAACGTTCTGGCAGCCATGGATCTGTTTCATCCCAAGTTACTGATCCGAACCTTTCTTGTCACCTCACGTGTCATAAACCATCTCAGAATGTGATCAATCTGTCACCCATCAGCAGAGTTACTTGCCGTTCTCATCTCATCTGAAATGAATCTGTCACCCATTAGCAATGTTACTTGCCGTTCTCATCCCATATGAGATGGATCTATCACCTAAGAGTGATGTCACTTCTTGAATGAATGAATATTAGGGTTTTAAGGCGCATCGACAGCGAGGAATGAAGCCGGAGGTGCCGGTGATCGAACACGGATCTCCGCAGTGAGAGTCAGCCGTCCTACCACCAGACTATACTGACTTCCTAACTGTGATGGATCTGTCACCTAACGGCAATGTAGTGAGCCATGCCGTCCGCCATTGTACGTTATCAACAAGAAATCCTTGCGTAGTGTTCTAACTATTGGCTCTATAGGTATATACAATATATTGGTGAGTGGAGATTCTGTATTGATCATCTTCCCCTCGAGATTATTCCTCGAGTCCGAGAAGTTTCGAGCCTGAATGACGTCAGCTGGAATCCGTTGAGTCTGGCGACTTGTCAAGTGTGACTGACAAAACGCTGGTTGAAAGTTGTGAAAGATAGGATCTTCCAGACGTGGCATCTCAAGGACAATCTTAACATGGAGCTGTATTGTTATGGAGGTCCAACTCAGCGACGAGCCATGCAATTTCGGTTACTTCCAAACGGCGGCCATGTTGTTGCTAGTTGGAGCTACTCCCACGTTGGTAATTCAGCAAGGCCTTCTTTATCATAACATATCATATGATGATATGGAAGATCTGGACTGATATATATATAAATATATATATATATATATATATAAATAAATGAATAAATATAAGAATATATATATATATTTTTCTAATAACATCGAAACTTGATACAAAATCATTGCTCCCTAGTCAAGGCTAAGGATGAAGGTTAGGATCGTTTGGACGGGGCACCACAAGGGCGATCTTACCACCCCATTTTGATTATTTATAACCAATGAACTTCAAAACCAGGACTTCGCTATCTGTGACCATAATTTTTCACAATGGATAAAGTATTCCAGTATAAATACACGAATGTTGATATATTCCACTTGAAACTGAGTATCTTGGGCAATGATTACTTCTTTCCATTTTCAGCAGATGTAAAGTGTATCATTATACACAATCGATTGTGTATATAAAGTATATAGAAATATAATAAATAAGAATATAAAAGACCATGAATTCAGTCACTGAATATTTAACACATTTATGTAGATTCACACCTGACAACAATTAGTTTGAGCAGTGAACATGGCCGACGTTACCCACTATTTGAAGTGATCATGTGTGTTGAGCTTTTAACACGGAGTTATACCTCCATAACAATACAACCCCAATAGTTGGTTTCATGAAAAGTTACTTGCCTCGTTGGTCAGAAGATCAGCAAAGGCGCAGAACAAGGAGAATTCAATGACCAGACCACAAATAATCATGAATGTCACGAGTACTTTGGAATCTATCAACGACTCCGCCTGAAATAAACAGAATCTTCATTGAAATATAATTGAATTAGGAACTGAATCAAGTTTTATTTCCATGACATTCCGATTGCTATAAAAAACATTTGAATTATTATCATGATCCTTCATTATTTTGTGTCATTTCGAATCCACTGCTTGAATAACCGCATCATATTCATATATCATTGTTGTTGTTTGTATCCATTTCTATTATTTCTATCATTCCGATTATTTATTTCTTTGGTTCTTCCCATCTTGGATACTTTCATACTGGTCGATTCTCTTTCTTTCTTCAATATTATTAATAATAATATTCTTTTTTAAAGATATTTTTATTTATTTGCCAATTCAAGATTATTTAATAATGATGATAATAATGGTTTTTATTATCGGAGACTGTACAAACAGTATGCTATACGTCATGAATTACAAATATACATATAATAAGCATTGTTCAAGATTAGCTGAAAGCTAAAAAATCGTCAACAGAGTGAAAAGCATTTTCACATAACAGTTTCTTGACTCTGGATTTAAACATATGCATGCTGGATATCGACTTGATGTCTATTGGTAGGCTGTTATAAAACTGTGACATTGAATATTGCGGACCTTTCTTATACAGCATGAGCCTGTGTTTGTCCACACGTAAGTCATTATGACGTCGTGTGTATCATGTTGCTGGATTTCATGGTTACATTGAAATGGTTTAAAATTCTCTTTCACAAAACGACGGACTGAGGAATGAAAATACGAGGTAGAGTAAGCAGTACATAAGATTTGAAAAGAGGCCTTTCTCACACACAGGCTCCGGCTTATGTGAGTATTGCTTCAAATTATTATCATCATTATCATTTTTCATGCAACTAATTTGATTGATTGTATGTCTCCAACGGATTGATTTGAATCGAGCATCAATATTGAATTAAAGAGAAGAAATAATGGGTGGTAGAATTGATGAAAAATCAAAAGATGGATACTTGGATAAGACTAAAGATCGAAATATAAGAATCACTCACAACCGCACTGATGTACATCCCCGCCAATCCCAACATCATCGTCAAGATCAGTTGGTAGGAGAGAACGCTCTTGAAGGAACTGTTGTATTTCCCTGTCAGACTGCGTTGTGGAACATGGAGAAAATTGATTGATTATGATAACACATCATTCAAAGACTCAACGTCGGAATATCAACAATCAGAATGACCTGGATATGGAACTTACAATACTGGTTATGAACATTGTGTTCCAATATTTCGTTCTGATACTATTTCTCATCATTTTCTCAATAATATACATTGTTATTTTCAAAAAAAAAAAAATGAAAACAGATATAAATACTACTCACTCTATCAATGTTCGATGATGAATCACCCAGTTGGCCAAGAAACGTTCCATTTCAAGATTCAGTTTCCTCTTCTCTCTTGACTCATTCTCAATCATCCTGACTCTTTCTACTACATTCATCACATGTTTCAATCTTCTTCCAACGTTCTTCACAGGTTTGTTATCACCTCCACAGATGTCATCGACTGAACTCTTCTCGTCTGGGTTTATTTCCAGCGAGCAGGTGTCAGCTCTCATCTCCATGTTCACAGTGCAGATGGCAGAGAGTTGCAAGCCGGCAATATTCAACAGAGTTTCATCCACAGTTTCAGTGAGTATTAGAGTTTCTGTTTGCTTCTTCTCAGAGATGGTTATCTGGTCCATGACGATTTCACGCACATTCTCAAGGTTATATCTGTAATAAATGAAGAGTATACATGAATTCATGAACATTTGTAATCATGGAATCGTATCTGAATTGAATCTCACAACGAAATCTGCGGATAACCAAGGTTCAGCGGCGTCGAATAAATAACAAACGAGATAATGAGAAGAAGAAATTGAAGCTCATTTCATCATCTGATTGCGGATTGTGGTTAGTGAACGCTCATGGTCGTGCAAGTATGTATCAACATGTCGAGGAGGAACCACAAGAAACCTCTGCTAAGAGTATCAATCATGATAGAAATCGAACCTATAGAAAGCAAAATTCTCTGAAAATTCTTTCACATAATATTAAAACTTTTCATGGAGGATATTCTTTAATTCGTTCTTAAAATCACTGCCACTATTATGTCTCAAGTTTTTCAGTTTGTTTGGAAAGGCATCATAAAGTTCACACCCCGAATAAGTTGGGCTCCGCTTGAACAAGTTTAGTCTATGCCCCAGCTGAGTGGAGTTATTTCCAGCTCGTGTCATGTTATTGGTTCATAATAATAAGATCCAGGACATAATTCAACGTGATAATCGTGCTGAAAACCTGATCACTGAATAGAGTGTCAAAATGAGCAATCACCTCAATATCTTGAGCTGGGCGTGCATGTGTATGATGAGTGCTATCAATATTGAGCCACTGATGAACTCAATAAAGCAGTCTGCTACGGTCAGATAAGTGACTGTCACAAGAGTCAGCTCGTACACGGGTGATGACTGGTAGTCATACGGCAGCCATCTCCTGTGAATAAAGCAGACAGTGAACAGGGTGAGTGGCGAATTTTCATGTTTCAGTAAGTCATTTTTGTGCCAAAATATAAAAATACACAAATCTTTACCGCATTATGATTGTCCTCGTCGCGTAACTTTGGACAACCACCACGGAGGCCACACATCCAGTAACGAATAAAACCCCAATTGCGCAATATTTCGTCATCATTTGACAGATATAATCGGCCATGTCGAGCACCTCAGCGTTGTGCGCCAAATGCTGCCAGTTCGCATTGTTCATCTTCACCAGAGTGTCGACAATCTCGCGTATCTTTCCTCGTTGGTGAAATGTACTCGCGTACTTTACTGTGAGTCCGAAATATAACCACACTGCCAGGGCATGTTCAGCCATTACTTCGGTGTCGTTCGTAGTGAGGTAGATGTTGATGCACTGGAATAAGATGGAGTAGGAGAGTCGAAAGAGTTGGATCATCGGGAAAAGGTAGAAGTAGTAAGATTTCCAGGTGGTCAACTCGTGCTTCTGTCGCCATAATCCTGGAAGAAAGATGAAAAAATATCAAACCAGAACACGATATTTGAATATATAATATATTATATATTATATATTATTATACATATGACTATCAATAACGTAACGGGATAAGCAACATGGCGCTTCCCTTTCGCACCATGCGTATATCAAATGGATGCCGCCTCACAAATGTTATGATGATTTGCTGGTATTATTGTATGTTGATCTATAAAAGTAATAGATGTAATGCAATCTGTGAATCCAGCTCTTTCCAACTGCATTGAGCAATATTGGAATAAATTTCATTCGAATTGGCCAATCTGAATTTAAAATACGTCTGTAAAAGCATTTAGTTCTCTAGTCAAAAGCCCTACTGCTATATTTACCATTTGATAACTGGATAATTACTCATCATCTACGAGAAAGGTCAGAAACAATGCAAGTATACAACTATGTACTATACATTGAAATACTAGCCTAATACGTACGATTTGATTTGAAATTGCGAATCTCAGAAATGTACACGAAAGCGCGCTGATTCCATCATGGTGAAAACGGCCTAATGCTAAAAGGATAGGACTTACGCCATGTTGCTTATCCCGTTACGTTATTGATGGTCATAGATTATACGTTCGGAACGGAGCTTACCGTAGAAGTCGAGTATCTTCACGTTGTACTCAAGAAAAGATCTCTCCTCTTTGTCGGCCATACTGTTAATCTTGTTGATTCAAGTCGACAATATTCTTCCAAACCGTTGTTATTACGGAAAACCCACACACATCGTAACATTTTCATTGTCAACGTGACATATGTACGATCGTTGTCGTTTTCCGTCGAAACATATCGTGGTGCAACTGATCCATACCATCCGGAGACACTGCCTCATACTGGGCTATGACGTGATTTATGAGGTAGGTTCAGGTAATAAGGCCACCTCGAGGGCATTTTTCTTTGAGTCACAGAAATGAGATAGGAGACTGAAAAATCAGGACAACAATTGTATGACATTTATTCACAAGAAATTAATAACTTTTCTCGTTTTCATTATTTTTTTCATTCCCCCCCCCAAAATGTTACAATAAAGTCTGCGAACTGGTCTCATCAGAGCGTGTGAGGGTAATAAGGCCAATAATGTATAATTTGAAAACATAAAATAATCATCAGAACAAAAACATATCAGAATTTACAGATTCCTTTAGAATTCTCTTTGATAATGATATTATTTTATCAAAACCTAGTACATTTTAATATATACATATGTGATGTTTATTCTAGTACTCACCGAATATTGGATCAGCGTGTTCAGAATCTGAGATCTGATAGACAATCGAATGTAGAAGGCGCAATTTTCAAGCTAGAAACATGAAATCTATACCGTTTTCCTTGGACAAAGTAAAGAAATCATAATATAGTGCCAAAACTTTGAAACAATCAAACGCATCGAATATACAAGCAAGTGACCTTATTACCCAAGGTGGCCTTATTATCTAAAACCATCTTATTTTTAATACTACCTCAGAAACGAACTCATCCACATGACTATTGTAGGTAGGATCATTATAAATTGATATTAATTTCATCAGAAATTGATTCGGAGAGAGATGTTTCACTCCACTCTCGCCGCGCAATAGCTGTTCTTGCAGACACTTTTGATTACGTCACCAGGAAAATATACTGAACTAGCAGGTTGTCTATAAGTTACTTTTCGATTCACATAAAGCTGTTCACTTCATCACCCTGACTCTGTATATTGTTCACAAAGTACTGAGGAAATGTTTAAGTAAAAAAAAAAACACGCGAAGGTGTGGGGTCATACACGGCTTGTCCGGTTACCATGGCGACTCAAAAAAGTCGGGGCAAACAAACTAATGCTGACGCTGCGATTGGAGGAGACATTTTGTGGGCGTGGTTGAGAACTCATTCATTTTTTTGTTCTGAAATATTCAACGGAAATCAACTATTCATGGCGGGTAATCTGACAACCGAGTGTATTGATTTCATTTGAAACAATTTCACGAATCACATCGGAGTATAGAGGGTCGCTCCGAGCCACCACTTATAGCATTAACCACAATTCTATTTTTAGACACATTCGGACAAGAAATGTGCGAAAACGGTCTTCTTGATTATAATACTTCATTGAAACTATGACTATCAATATCGTAACGGGATAAGCAACATGGCGCTTTCCTTTCGCACCATGCGTATATCAAAGGGATGCCGCTTCACAAATGTTATGATGATTTGCTGGTATTATTGTGTGTTGATCTATACAAGCAATAGATGTGAAGCAATCTGTGAATCCAGCTCTTTCCAACTGCATTAAACAATATTGGGATACATTTCATTTGTATTAGCCAATCTAAATCTAAAATAGGTCTGTAAAAGCATTTAGTCCCCTGACCCCTAGTCAAGAGCCCTACTGCTATATTCACCATTTGCTAACTGGATGATTACTCATCATCTACGAGAAAGATCAGAAACAATGCAAGTATACAACTATGTACTATATACTGAAATACGAGCCTAATATGTACGATTTGATTTGAAATTGCGAATCTCAGAAATGTACACGAGAGCGCTGATTCCATCATGGTGAAAACGGCCTAATGTTAAAAGGATAGGACTTACGCCATGTTGCTTATCCCGTTACGTTATTGATAGTCATGGATTGAAATTTACAATTAAGAATCTTAAAATTCGATGTGGCTCTAATATTTGACGTCACCAAGTGTGTAATTGTGGTTAATACTATTCTCATAAAAACTTTCCGTGTTTTTTTTTTATCGAATTGAAGCAAGTTTTCATAACAATAATATGATGATTTCATTTCCAAATTTGTGTTCACAAAATTATTACCCTTATGACAAGGGTGTTTGGACAATCATATGGAAATTATATATCTGATACATATGTGGAAAAAAATGAAATGAAAATAACTTATAAAATACACTATACTTCAACAACAATATAAGAAACCAATATTGAAAATAAAAGCTTGATTGAAAAAGAAATTGATCACAATGATTGATTGAAATGAACCAAATACCTCACACCACGAAACTAGAATCATATTGAATATTTCATAATTCTATGCATTATAGACGAGGATGCAATATAATTAATCTATGAGAGGATATTCATAAATGAAGAAGAAAAATCAGATGAAATTGTAACTGTAATTTATTGTGAATTGTAATTTAAATGATGAAGTTAGTTATTTTGATCGCTCTGTAGATCCATTTATGATTCTGATTATATTTGTATCAACTCAAATTTTGATCAGCAAGATGTTCATTTATATTATAATATGCTTTTTCTAGTGAAAGACATGTCAATCTTTATTGAAAAGTACAGATTCGCCATCCTGCATTTGTTTCTTGTTTGTTGAGCCTTGCCACTGCACGGCTGCACTGACATGGACAGTTGGAGTCCGCGAGTCGCCCTCTAGAAGGCGGTGGTGGGTGTTACTGTTGACACGGAAGAACAGGAATGAATAATTTAATTCCAATTATTTAAATTTCGAAATCATTCTATTCTTACAATATTCACAATATACATACATGTTATGAATAATTCGGGTTGAATGAATTCCTCAATTCCATATCAATCTGGAATCTTTCAATGTATGAATACCTGTGTATTATTTGTTCGATATACTATAATCACTTATTCGTTGATAAATCATGAATGATGGCTTACTGACAAACTCAATTGTGATTCTATTTATAAGTTATATTGTGAAATATGTAAATTGTGTACCGATTTTTTCGAAAGAGCGTTAGAGGAATAAACACTACTACTACTACCAGGCCCACTACTACTACTACTACTACTACCGTCAGAGTGTTAGGGAGATGGTGGGATAGGGGTCGTTAGGGAACTTGCCACCGCACATTTATATGCTATTGCAAGAGGTAAAAATAATTATAATAATAATACTTCTTCTACCACTACTACAGTACTACTACTACTTTCCTCGCGGAAAATATCAGAAATTACAAATTTATTAGAAAATCAATTATTATTAGAGCAACTTGTATGAAATGTTGGTTTTTTCCTTCATCTTTTTTTTATTCTAAATATTATCTTCTATGTTTTTGTTATTGTGTTCTCGGTACTTATTTTTTGCTATAAATATGTTTCGTGAAAATTATAAACCCAATGTTCAGTTAAGAAAAAGGTTACTATAAGTTAAATGCAAAATATAAACTTTATGTTCATATTATAATTAGTTTATGAAAATGTAAGCTTCATGTAGCCTACATGTATTATAATTAGTTTATGTACGTGATCCAAGAATATAGAAGAGGAATTTATTTATGAAAATAGACCTACAGACAAACCACATTAGTGGCTTAGTGGGTCTAGAAATAAATACGTGATGTAAATTGAATAAATAAAGCACTTTTCGAAAAAAAAACTACCACTACTACTACTAGGCCTAGGCTAATATGCACATTATTTCTATGTTTATTGATTTTTCAAAAGCTTTTGATACTCTTTCCCACAATAAATTATTAAAAGCACTTGATAATGTTGGTGTTAGAGGCCCTATGCTGGATTGGTTCAAAAGTTATTTAACGAATAGAACTTTTTTAGTAAAAGTTAACAATAAATTTGGTGATATCAAAACTTGTGAAAGTGGCGTGCCACAAGGTCCAATTTTGAGACCAATTCTCTATTCAATTCATGTTAATGATATGGTAAATCATCTTGTGAATTGTAAGGTTTTTTTGTATGCCGATGACACTGTCTTATTGTCAGTTCATACAAATTTGATGATTGCAGAGTGCAATATGCAAGCAGATTTCAATAATATTTTGAAATGGACTCACGACCATAACTTGGTGATAAATTCTAGCAAAACTAAAATTATCCACATTTGTTCCCCATTCAATGACTTCAGACTTGAATCTGTTGATATCATTTATCATAATTATAGCTGTCTTCACAATTCAATAGGACTAAGTGAGCTGAGGTGTAATTCTTGAACTGATAAAATAAATGTTGTGGACAGTCACGTATATTTGGGTATTACGATTGATAAATATTTCACTTGGAAGGATCATATAGACAGCTTGTGTAAAAGATTAAGGCCTTGTGCTCTTCAATTATTTAATCTAGAATTTGTTTTACCATCTCATGTAAATCGTTTAATTATTCTGCTATGGCTGAGTCTCTGATTTCGTACGGCTTACTTGCATGGGGCAATGCTTCCTAATTCAAGATGGTGAACAAAAAAAATCAATTTCCGATCATGTGCAGGGCCAGCATGAAGTTGGCCCCATACATAGATGGCACCGTCACTCAATTATTTCTCGATACTGTATAATTATTTGAGGCCAAACCAAGATAGCACTAACGATACTTTTTGTGACACTAACCAGCACTAACGAACACCAAAGTTTCCATGTAATAAAAATGCCATAATTGCTCATGTGCGGGGCTGCCCCGAACATGGCTTATGTCGTTTTTGCACCAAACCAGTGAAGCACTAACAAAAAATTTACGGCACTAACGAGCACTAACCTAATTCAAGATAAAGGAACGAAAAAAAATCCATTTCCGATCATGTGCGTGGCCAGCGTGAAGTTGGCCCCGCACATAGATTCGGTAAGATAGAGCCTGCACTGAAATAGCAGTGATGATTTAATTTGCGGCACTAACTTGCACTAACGAAGCACTAACGATTGGCATTTTCCTCAGTCGAATTTGGCACATGTGCGGGGCCAACTTCACAGGGGTTTGGATAAAGTATGAAAAGTTTCAAAGATATGTATCTATAAAATACGCATCATAAAAATAGGCAATAATTGAACAAAAAATTGTCTTACCTGCTGAAAAAGAGACAGTTTCTGTGACGCGAGTGGTCACGTGGGGTCTCAGAGACCCCGAAACAGTTCTCATTACAGAACATGATGTACATTTTTGTTGGTTTTGAAACATTTTTTGTTTGCTACTAGAGGGTTCAACTTACCGGCACAGTAGCTGAGTGGTTAGCTCACTTGCATCATGTGATCCGGGAGGTGGAGGGGCATATCGGATCTGGTTCGATCCCCGCTACCGTCCATCTTTACAGGGGTTTTTCGTAGTTTCCCTCTGTAGTCTAGGCTAATGCCGGGATGGTTCCCACAATATAGGCCACGACCGCTTCCTTCCCACTATCCTTCCCACTACCCATAAAAACCTTCATCTCATCATCCCATCACCTCATAAATCATTCATCCGACGTCAATAGATCTTAGACATCATTACAGTGCGTCGTTAAAACCCAATATAAAGTTCAATTTGAAGGTATAGAGACTCCCAGAAATTAGAAGTTATGGCATCCATGTTATATTAACATCACTAAAGTGTTGGGATCCACAAGACCCCACGTGACCACTGGAGGGTTGAGTTATCAATATTACCCATACTTAGGATTTTACAAAATCGATTTATAACTCATGGCGTAGGAGTTATGATCAAAAACGTGAAATTTGGTCAGGGGGGCGGTGGGGGCGGTGGGGGTGAAAATTGAAGTAAAACATTGGTTTTTACAGTTAACTATTACCAAACAAACATTATTTTCATGAATTACAAAATCACCCACATAAAAGCCCACGGGTTAACTAGTTAGCCCCGACTATTTGAAAATATTCAGATTCTATTCTACTAGGAAAACGCCATATATGCGTTGTTAGACGAGCGGATAGTAATAGTTTGCCAAACTTTTACCTACATTCGCCAATTGGGTGACATTTGAGTTATAAATGGGTAAAAACTGCTTCGAGTGGTACCAATTTAGCACATTTTATGTTTTTTCTTCAAAATGGCCGACCGGATCAAGCTGTCAGAAATGTGTATCAAGATGTAATTCAACCTCACACAGAACTTCATTCTTTTTGAATTTTTTTCTCTGCCGTGTTATTCTAATGGGTATTTTTGAAATTTCTAAAATTCATAAAAATAAAAGTTATCACCCGATAATGCCACAGAACTATACAGATCTAAGTTAGATGAGGAACCATAATCAAAAATAGTTGAAGTTGATAGCTGTAGCCATTTGACTTGTGGAGAACCGACAAAAAAACATAAAAAACAACATAAAAACGAACACAAATTTGTTTCAGTATGTCAAATTGAATCCTCGCTAAAGCTCGTCTGGAAATATCACTATTACATCATCTTCTGATTTATTCCAGTCTCTCCCCATCCGATTCATGAAAGAACATTTCCCAACATCTTCTTATGTTTTGTGGTTCTGCCTAATCAAATACAATTCCTGCCTAATATTACTCTGGACCCACTCGTCCCTAACACAGTGGTCGACCGGTATATCGTTGCCCTCCGTTTAGTGCTGCCGCACCGGATCAAGGTCTTTACATCTACCACCAGAGATAAGGTCCATGTTCTTTACATCTTCTTATGCTTTGTGGTTCTGCCCAATCAAATACAATTCCTGCCTAATATTACTCTGGACCCACTCGTCCCTAACACAGTGGTCGACCGGTATATCGTTGCCCTCCGTTTAGTGCTGCCGCTCCGGATCAAGGTCTTTAGATCTACAACCAGAGATAAGGTCCATGTTCTTTACATCTTCTTATGCTTTGTGGTTCTGCCCAATCAAATACAATTCCTGCCTAATATTACTCTGGACCCACTCGTCCCTAACACAGTGGTCGACCGGTATATCGTTGCCCTCCGTTTAGTGCTGCCGCTCCGGATCAAGGTCTTTAGATCTACAACCAGAGATAAGGTCCATGTTCTTTAGATCTTACACATTCTAAACCTAACTTGACAGATCGGTCGGAACTGACGGTCGGTCTCACGAACGGGTGTTTCGAGTCACAAGGTGGTTGTAAGTGACGAATGCTGGAGACATCATAAATGGACCCTTGGCTTGGATTCTCATTTGATGTAGTGACGCAGTGTAATGGTGACTAAGATCTATTGGGGTCGGTGAATGATTAGACAAGTTTTAGCGAGGATTCAATTTGACATACTGAAAAAAATTGGTGTTCGTTTTTTTTTTTTTCATATTATTTTGTCGGTTCTCCACAGGTCAAACGGCTACAGCTATCAACTTCAAACTTTTTTTCATTATGGGTCCTTATCTAACTCAGATCTGTATAGTTTTGTGGCATTATCGGGTGGTAACTTTTATTTTTATGAATTTCAGAAATTTCCAAAATACCTATTAGAATAACACGGCGGAAAAAAGAGAATATTTTTATTTTCTAAAGAAATGAAATTCTGTCTGAAGTTGAATAACATCTTGATACACATTTCTGGGAATTCTCAGCTGGATCGGGTTTTGGATTCATTTTGAAGAAAAAACATGAAATGTGCTAAATTGGTACCACTCGAAGCAGTTTTCACCCATTTATAACTTAAATGTCACCCAATTGGCGAATTTAAGCAAAAAATTGGCAAATAAGTCGACATACCATTATCAGGTGTTTTTGGATAGTGGGAAGGA
>OZ023339.1:13568636-13677818 GCA_964007535.1 Brachyptera risi | reverse complement strand
ATACCGAGCCTTGGGGTACATCAAATAGCATGCCACTATGATATGAACAGTGTGTGTCCCAATACCGAGCCTTGGAGTACATCAAATAGCATGCCACTATGATATGAACAGTGTGTGTCCCAATACCGAGCCTTGGGGTACATCAAATAGCATGCCACTATGATATGAACAGTGTGTGTCCCAATACCGAGCCTTGGAGTACATCAAATAGCATGCCACTATGATATGAACAGTGTGTGTCCCAATACCGAGCCTTGGGGTACATCAAATAGCATGCCACTATGATATGAACAGTGTGTGTCCCAATACCGAGCCTTGGGGTACATCAAATAGCATGCCACTATGATATGAACAGTGTGTGTCCCAATACCGAGCCTTGGAGTACATCAAATAGCATGCCACTATGATATGAACAGTGTGTGTCCCAATACCGAGCCTTGGGGTACATCAAATAGCATGCCTCTATGATATGAACAGTGTGTGTCCCAATACCGAGCCTTGGGGTACATCAAATAGCATGCCACTATGATATGAACAGTGTGTGTCCCAATACCGAGCCTTGGGGTACATCAAATAGCATGCCACTATGATATGAACAGTGTGTGTCCCAATACCGAGCCTTGGGGTACATCAAATAGCATGCCTCTATGATATGAACAGTGTGTGTCCCAATACCGAGCCTTGGGGTACATCAAATAGCATGCCACTATGATATGAACAGTGTGTGTCCCAATACCGAGCCTTGGAGTACATCAAATAGCATGCCACTATGATATGAACAGTGTGTGTCCCAATACCGAGCCTTGGGGTACATCAAATAGCATGCCACTATGATATGAACAGTGTGTGTCCCAATACCGAGCCTTGGGGTACATCAAATAGCATGCCACTATGATATGAACAGTGTGTGTCCCAATACCGAGCCTTGGGGTACATCAAATAGCATGCCACTATGATATGAACAGTGTGTGTCCCAATACCGAGCCTTGGGATACATCAAATAGCATGCCACTATGATATGAACAGTGTGTGTCCCAATACCGAGCCTTGGGATACATCAAATAGCATGCCACTATGATATGAACAGTGTGTGTCCCAATACCGAGCCTTGGGGTACATCAAATAGCATGCCACTATGATATGAACAGTGTGTGTCCCAATACCGAGCCTTGGGATACATCAAATAGCATGCCACTATGATATGAACAGTGTGTGTCCCAATACCGAGCCTTGGGGTACATCAAATAGCATGCCACTATGATATGAACAGTGTGTGTCCCAATACCGAGCCTTGGGGTACATCAAATAGCATGCCACTATGATATGAACAGTGTGTGTCCCAATACCGAGCCTTGGGGTACATCAAATAGCATGCCACTATGATATGAACAGTGTGTGTCCCAATACCGAGCCTTGGGGTACATCAAATAGCATGCCACTATGATATGAACAGTGTGTGTCCCAATACCGAGCCTTGGGGTACATCAAATAGCATGCCACTATGATATGAACAGTGTGTGTCCCAATACCGAGCCTTGGGGTACATCAAATGGCATGCCACTATGATATGAACAGTGTGTGTCCCAATACCGAGCCTTGGGGTACATCAAATAGCATGCCACTATGATATGAACAGTGTGTGTCCCAATACCGAGCCTTGGGGTACATCAAATGGCATGCCACTATGATATGAACAGTGTGTGTCCCAATACCGAGCCTTGGGGTACATCAAATAGCATGCCACTATGATATGAACAGTGTGTGTCCCAATACCGAGCCTTGGGGTACATCAAATAGCATGCCACTATGATATGAACAGTGTGTGTCCCAATACCGAGCCTTGGGGTACATCAAATAGCATGCCACTATGATATGAACAGTGTGTGTCCCAATACCGAGCCTTGGGGTACATCAAATAGCATGCCACTATGATATGAACAGTGTGTGTCCCAATACCGAGCCTTGGGGTACATCAAATAGCATGCCACTATGATATGAACAGTGTGTGTCCCAATACCGAGCCTTGGGGTACATCAAATAGCATGCCACTATGATATGAACAGTGTGTGTCCCAATACCGAGCCTTGGGGTACATCAAATAGCATGCCACTATGATATGAACAGTGTGTGTCCCAATACCGAGCCTTGGGGTACATCAAATGGCATGCCACTATGATATGAACAGTGTGTGTCCCAATACCGAGCCTTGGGGTACATCAAATGGCATGCCACTATGATATGAACAGTGTGTGTCCCAATACCGAGCCTTGGGGTACATCAAATAGCATGCCACTATGATATGAACAGTGTGTGTCCCAATACCGAGCCTTGGGGTACATCAAATGGCATGCCACTATGATATGAACAGTGTGTGTCCCAATACCGAGCCTTGGGATACATCAAATGGCATGCCACTATGATATGAACAGTGTGTGTCCCAATACCGAGCCTTGGGGTACATCAAATAGCATGCCACTATGATATGAACAGTGTGTGTCCCAATACCGAGCCTTGGGGTACATCAAATAGCATGCCACTATGATATGAACAGTGTGTGTCCCAATACCGAGCCTTGGGATACATCAAATGGCATGCCACTATGATATGAACAGTGTGTGTCCCAATACCGAGCCTTGGGGTACATCAAATGGCATGCCACTATGATATGAACAGTGTGTGTCCCAATACCGAGCCTTGGGGTACATCAAATGGCATGCCACTATGATATGAACAGTGTGTGTCCCAATACCGAGCCTTGGGGTACATCAAATGGCATGCCACTATGATATGAACAGTGTGTGTCCCAATACCGAGCCTTGGGGTACATCAAATAGCATGCCACTATGATATGAACAGTGTGTGTCCCAATACCGAGCCTTGGGGTACATCAAATAGCATGCCACTATGATATGAACAGTGTGTGTCCCAATACCGAGCCTTGGGATACATCAAATAGCATGCCACTATGATATGAACAGTGTGTGTCCCAATACCGAGCCTTGGGGTACATCAAATAGCATGCCACTATGATATGAACAGTGTGTGTCCCAATACCGAGCCTTGGGGTACATCAAATAGCATGCCACTATGATATGAACAGTGTGTGTCCCAATACCGAGCCTTGGAGTACATCAAATAGCATGCCACTATGATATGAACAGTGTGTGTCCCAATACCGAGCCTTGGGATACATCAAATAGCATGCCACTATGATATGAACAGTGTGTGTCCCAATACCGAGCCTTGGGACACATCAAATAGCATGCCACTATGATATGAACAGTGTGTGTCCCAATACCGAGCCTTGGGGTACATCAAATAGCATGCCACTATGATATGAACAGTGTGTGTCCCAATACCGAGCCTTGGGGTACATCAAATAGCATGCCACTATGATATGAACAGTGTGTGTCCCAATACCGAGCCTTGGGGTACATCAAATAGCATGCCACTATGATATGAACAGTGTGTGTCCCAATACCGAGCCTTGGGGTACATCAAATAGCATGCCACTATGATATGAACAGTGTGTGTCCCAATACCGAGCCTTGGGGTACATCAAATAGCATGCCACTATGATATGAACAGTGTGTGTCCCAATACCGAGCCTTGGGGTACATCAAATAGCATGCCACTATGATATGAACAGTGTGTGTCCCAATACCGAGCCTTGGGGTACATCAAATAGCATGCCACTATGATATGAACAGTGTGTGTCCCAATACCGAGCCTTGGGGTACATCAAATAGCATGCCACTATGATATGAACAGTGTGTGTCCCAATACCGAGCCTTGGGATACATCAAATAGCATGCCACTATGATATGAACAGTGTGTGTCCCAATACCGAGCCTTGGGGTACATCAAATAGCATGCCACTATGATATGAACAGTGTGTGTCCCAATACCGAGCCTTGGGGTACATCAAATAGCATGCCACTATGATATGAACAGTGTGTGTCCCAATACCGAGCCTTGGGGTACATCAAATAGCATGCCACTATGATATGAACAGTGTGTGTCCCAATACCGAGCCTTGGGGTACATCAAATAGCATGCCACTATGATATGAACAGTGTGTGTCCCAATACCGAGCCTTGGGGTACATCAAATAGCATGCCACTATGATATGAACAGTGTGTGTCCCAATACCGAGCCTTGGGGTACATCAAATAGCATGCCACTATGATATGAACAGTGTGTGTCCCAATACCGAGCCTTGGGGTACATCAAATGGCATGCCACTATGATATGAACAGTGTGTGTCCCAATACCGAGCCTTGGGGTACATCAAATGGCATGCCACTATGATATGAACAGTGTGTGTCCCAATACCGAGCCTTGGGGTACATCAAATAGCATGCCACTATGATATGAACAGTGTGTGTCCCAATACCGAGCCTTGGGGTACATCAAATAGCATGCCACTATGATATGAACAGTGTGTGTCCCAATACCGAGCCTTGGGGTACATCAAATAGCATGCCACTATGATATGAACAGTGTGTGTCCCAATACCGAGCCTTGGGGTACATCAAATAGCATGCCACTATGATATGAACAGTGTGTGTCCCAATACCGAGCCTTGGGGTACATCAAATAGCATGCCACTATGATATGAACAGTGTGTGTCCCAATACCGAGCCTTGGGATACATCAAATAGCATGCCACTATGATATGAACAGTGTGTGTCCCAATACCGAGCCTTGGGATACATCAAATAGCATGCCACTATGATATGAACAGTGTGTGTCCCAATACCGAGCCTTGGGGTACATCAAATAGCATGCCACTATGATATGAACAGTGTGTGTCCCAATACCGAGCCTTGGGGTACATCAAATAGCATGCCACTATGATATGAACAGTGTGTGTCCCAATACCGAGCCTTGGGGTACATCAAATAGCATGCCACTATGATATGAACAGTGTGTGTCCCAATACCGAGCCTTGGGGTACATCAAATAGCTTGCCACTATGATATGAACAGTGTGTGTCCCAATACCGAGCCTTGGGGTACATCAAATGGCATGCCACTATGATATGAACAGTGTGTGTCCCAATACCGAGCCTTGGGGTACATCAAATGGCATGCCACTATGATATGAACAGTGTGTGTCCCAATACCGATCCTTGGGGTACATCAAATAGCATGCCACTATGATATGAACAGTGTGTGTCCCAATACCGAGCCTTGGGGTACATCAAATAGCATGCCACTATGATATGAACAGTGTGTGTCCCAATACCGAGCCTTGGGGTACATCAAATAGCATGCCACTATGATATGAACAGTGTGTGTCCCAATACCGAGCCTTGGGGTACATCAAATGGCATGCCACTATGATATGAACAGTGTGTGTCCCAATACCGAGCCTTGGGGTACATCAAATAGCATGCCACTATGATATGAACAGTGTGTGTCCCAATACCGAGCCTTGGGGTACATCAAATAGCATGCCACTATGATATGAACAGTGTGTGTCCCAATACCGAGCCTTGGGATACATCAAATGGCATGCCACTATGATATGAACAGTGTGTGTCCCAATACCGAGCCTTGGGGTACATCAAATAGCATGCCACTATGATATGAACAGTGTGTGTCCCAATACCGAGCCTTGGGGTACATCAAATAGCATGCCACTATGATATGAACAGTGTGTGTCCCAATACCGAGCCTTGGGGTACATCAAATAGCATGCCACTATGATATGAACAGTGTGTGTCCCAATACCGAGCCTTGGGATACATCAAATAGCATGCCACTATGATATGAACAGTGTGTGTCCCAATACCGAGCCTTGGGGTACATCAAATAGCATGCCACTATGATATGAACAGTGTGTGTCCCAATACCGAGCCTTGGGATACATCAAATAGCATGCCACTATGATATGAACAGTGTGTGTCCCAATACCGAGCCTTGGGGTACATCAAATAGCATGCCACTATGATATGAACAGTGTGTGTCCCAATACCGAGCCTTGGGGTACATCAAATAGCATGCCACTATGATATGAACAGTGTGTGTCCCAATACCGAGCCTTGGGATACATCAAATAGCATGCCACTATGATATGAACAGTGTGTGTCCCAATACCGAGCCTTGGGGTACATCAAATAGCATGCCACTATGATATGAACAGTGTGTGTCCCAATACCGAGCCTTGGGGTACATCAAATAGCATGCCACTATGATATGAACAGTGTGTGTCCCAATACCGAGCCTTGGGATACATCAAATAGCATGCCACTATGATATGAACAGTGTGTGTCCCAATACCGAGCCTTGGGGTACATCAAATAGCATGCCACTATGATATGAACAGTGTGTGTCCCAATACCGAGCCTTGGGGTACATCAAATAGCATGCCACTATGATATGAACAGTGTGTGTCCCAATACCGAGCCTTGGGGTACATCAAATAGCATGCCACTATGATATGAACAGTGTGTGTCCCAATACCGAGCCTTGGGGTACATCAAATGGCATGCCACTATGATATGAACAGTGTGTGTCCCAATACCGAGCCTTGGGGTACATCAAATGGCATGCCACTATGATATGAACAGTGTGTGTCCCAATACCGAGCCTTGGGGTACATCAAATGGCATGCCACTATGATATGAACAGTGTGTGTCCCAATACCGAGCCTTGGGGTACATCAAATAGCATGCCACTATGATATGAACAGTGTGTGTCCCAATACCGAGCCTTGGGGTACATCAAATAGCATGCCACTATGATATGAACAGTGTGTGTCCCAATACCGAGCCTTGGGGTACATCAAATAGCATGCCACTATGATATGAACAGTGTGTGTCCCAATACCGAGCCTTGGGGTACATCAAATAGCATGCCACTATGATATGAACAGTGTGTGTCCCAATACCGAGCCTTGGAGTACATCAAATAGCATGCCACTATGATATGAACAGTGTGTGTCCCAATACCGAGCCTTGGGGTACATCAAATAGCATGCCACTATGATATGAACAGTGTGTGTCCCAATACCGAGCCTTGGGGTACATCAAATAGCATGCCACTATGATATGAACAGTGTGTGTCCCAATACCGAGCCTTGGGGTACATCAAATAGCATGCCACTATGATATGAACAGTGTGTGTCCCAATACCGAGCCTTGGAGTACATCAAATAGCATGCCACTATGATATGAACAGTGTGTGTCCCAATACCGAGCCTTGGGATACATCAAATAGCATGCCACTATGATATGAACAGTGTGTGTCCCAATACCGAGCCTTGGGGTACATCAAATAGCATGCCACTATGATATGAACAGTGTGTGTCCCAATACCGAGCCTTGGGGTACATAAAATAGCATGCCACTATGATATGAACAGTGTGTGTCCCAATACCGAGCCTTGGGGTACATCAAATAGCATGCCACTATGATATGAACAGTGTGTGTCCCAATACCGAGCCTTGGGGTACATCAAATAGCATGCCACTATGATATGAACAGTGTGTGTCCCAATACCGAGCCTTGGGATACATCAAATAGCATGCCACTATGATATGAACAGTGTGTGTCCCAATACCGAGCCTTGGGGTACATCAAATAGCATGCCACTATGATATGAACAGTGTGTGTCCCAATACCGAGCCTTGGGGTACATCAAATAGCATGCCACTATGATATGAACAGTGTGTGTCCCAATACCGAGCCTTGGGGTACATCAAATAGCATGCCACTATGATATGAACAGTGTGTGTCCCAATACCGAGCCTTGGGGTACATCAAATAGCATGCCACTATGATATGAACAGTGTGTGTCCCAATACCGAGCCTTGGGGTACATCAAATAGCATGCCACTATGATATGAACAGTGTGTGTCCCAATACCGAGCCTTGGGATACATCAAATGGCATGCCACTATGATATGAACAGTGTGTGTCCCAATACCGAGCCTTGGGGTACATCAAATAGCATGCCACTATGATATGAACAGTGTGTGTCCCAATACCGAGCCTTGGGGTACATCAAATAGCATGCCACTATGATATGAACAGTGTGTGTCCCAATACCGAGCCTTGGGGTACATCAAATAGCATGCCACTATGATATGAACAGTGTGTGTCCCAATACCGAGCCTTGGGGTACATCAAATAGCATGCCACTATGATATGAACAGTGTGTGTCCCAATACCGAGCCTTGGGGTACATCAAATAGCATGCCACTATGATATGAACAGTGTGTGTCCCAATACCGAGCCTTGTGGTACATCAAATAGCATGCCACTATGATATGAACAGTGTGTGTCCCAATACCGAGCCTTGGAGTACATCAAATAGCATGCCACTATGATATGAACAGTGTGTGTCCCAATACCGAGCCTTGGGGTACATCAAATAGCATGCCACTATGATATGAACAGTGTGTGTCCCAATACCGAGCCTTGGGGTACATCAAATGGCATGCCACTATGATATGAACAGTGTGTGTCCCAATACCGAGCCTTGGGATACATCAAATAGCATGCCACTATGATATGAACAGTGTGTGTCCCAATACCGAGCCTTGGGGTACATCAAATGGCATGCCACTATGATATGAACAGTGTGTGTCCCAATACCGAGCCTTGGGGTACATCAAATGGCATGCCACTATGATATGAACAGTGTGTGTCCCAATACCGAGCCTTGGGGTACATCAAATAGCATGCCACTATGATATGAACAGTGTGTGTCCCAATACCGAGCCTTGGGGTACATCAAATAGCATGCCACTATGATATGAACAGTGTGTGTCCCAATACCGAGCCTTGGGGTACATCAAATAGCATGCCACTATGATATGAACAGTGTGTGTCCCAATACCGAGCCTTGGGGTACATCAAATAGCATGCCACTATGATATGAACAGTGTGTGTCCCAATACCGAGCCTTGGGGTACATCAAATGGCATGCCACTATGATATGAACATTGTGTGTCCCAATACCGAGCCTTGGGGTACATCAAATAGCATGCCACTATGATATGAACAGTGTGTGTCCCAATACCGAGCCTTGGGGTACATCAAATAGCATGCCACTATGATATGAACAGTGTGTGTCCCAATACCGAGCCTTGGGACACATCAAATAGCATGCCACTATGATATGAACAGTGTGTGTCCCAATACCGAGCCTTGGGGTACATCAAATAGCATGCCACTATGATATGAACAGTGTGTGTCCCAATACCGAGCCTTGGGGTACATCAAATAGCATGCCACTATGATATGAACAGTGTGTGTCCCAATACCGAGCCTTGGGGTACATCAAATAGCATGCCACTATGATATGAACAGTGTGTGTCCCAATACCGAGCCTTGGAGTACATCAAATAGCATGCCACTATGATATGAACAGTGTGTGTCCCAATACCGAGCCTTGGGGTACATCAAATAGCATGCCACTATGATATGAACAGTGTGTGTCCCAATACCGAGCCTTGGGATACATCAAATGGCATGCCACTATGATATGAACAGTGTGTGTCCCAATACCGAGCCTTGGGATACATCAAATAGCATGCCACTATGATATGAACAGTGTGTGTCCCAATACCGAGCCTTGGGGTACATCAAATAGCATGCCACTATGATATGAACAGTGTGTGTCCCAATACCGAGCCTTGGGGTACATCAAATAGCATGCCACTATGATATGAACAGTGTGTGTCCCAATACCGAGCCTTGGGATACATCAAATAGCATGCCACTATGATATGAACAGTGTGTGTCCCAATACCGAGCCTTGGGGTACATCAAATAGCATGCCACTATGATATGAACAGTGTGTGTCCCAATACCGAGCCTTGGGGTACATCAAATAGCATGCCACTATGATATGAACAGTGTGTGTCCCAATACCGAGCCTTGGGGTACATCAAATAGCATGCCACTATGATATGAACAGTGTGTGTCCCAATACCGAGCCTTGGGGTACATCAAATGGCATGCCACTATGATATGAACAGTGTGTGTCCCAATACCGAGCCTTGGGGTACATCAAATGGCATGCCACTATGATATGAACAGTGTGTGTCCCAATACCGAGCCTTGGGGTACATCAAATGGCATGCCACTATGATATGAACAGTGTGTGTCCCAATACCGAGCCTTGGGGTACATCAAATAGCATGCCACTATGATATGAACAGTGTGTGTCCCAATACCGAGCCTTGGGGTACATCAAATAGCATGCCACTATGATATGAACAGTGTGTGTCCCAATACCGAGCCTTGGGGTACATCAAATAGCATGCCACTATGATATGAACAGTGTGTGTCCCAATACCGAGCCTTGGGGTACATCAAATAGCATGCCACTATGATATGAACAGTGTGTGTCCCAATACCGAGCCTTGGAGTACATCAAATAGCATGCCACTATGATATGAACAGTGTGTGTCCCAATACCGAGCCTTGGGGTACATCAAATAGCATGCCACTATGATATGAACAGTGTGTGTCCCAATACCGAGCCTTGGGGTACATCAAATAGCATGCCACTATGATATGAACAGTGTGTGTCCCAATACCGAGCCTTGGGGTACATCAAATAGCATGCCACTATGATATGAACAGTGTGTGTCCCAATACCGAGCCTTGGAGTACATCAAATAGCATGCCACTATGATATGAACAGTGTGTGTCCCAATACCGAGCCTTGGGATACATCAAATAGCATGCCACTATGATATGAACAGTGTGTGTCCCAATACCGAGCCTTGGGGTACATCAAATAGCATGCCACTATGATATGAACAGTGTGTGTCCCAATACCGAGCCTTGGGGTACATCAAATAGCATGCCACTATGATATGAACAGTGTGTGTCCCAATACCGAGCCTTGGGGTACATCAAATAGCATGCCACTATGATATGAACAGTGTGTGTCCCAATACCGAGCCTTGGGGTACATCAAATAGCATGCCACTATGATATGAACAGTGTGTGTCCCAATACCGAGCCTTGGGATACATCAAATAGCATGCCACTATGATATGAACATTGTGTGTCCCAATACCGAGCCTTGGGGTACATCAAATAGCATGCCACTATGATATGAACAGTGTGTGTCCCAATACCGAGCCTTGGGGTACATCAAATAGCATGCCACTATGATATGAACAGTGTGTGTCCCAATACCGAGCCTTGGGGTACATCAAATAGCATGCCACTATGATATGAACAGTGTGTGTCCCAATACCGAGCCTTGGGGTACATCAAATAGCATGCCACTATGATATGAACAGTGTGTGTCCCAATACCGAGCCTTGGGGTACATCAAATAGCATGCCACTATGATATGAACAGTGTGTGTCCCAATACCGAGCCTTGGGATACATCAAATGGCATGCCACTATGATATGAACAGTGTGTGTCCCAATACCGAGCCTTGGGGTACATCAAATAGCATGCCACTATGATATGAACAGTGTGTGTCCCAATACCGAGCCTTGGGGTACATCAAATAGCATGCCACTATGATATGAACAGTGTGTGTCCCAATACCGAGCCTTGGGGTACATCAAATAGCATGCCACTATGATATGAACAGTGTGTGTCCCAATACCGAGCCTTGGGGTACATCAAATAGCATGCCACTATGATATGAACAGTGTGTGTCCCAATACCGAGCCTTGGGGTACATCAAATAGCATGCCACTATGATATGAACAGTGTGTGTCCCAATACCGAGCCTTGTGGTACATCAAATAGCATGCCACTATGATATGAACAGTGTGTGTCCCAATACCGAGCCTTGGAGTACATCAAATAGCATGCCACTATGATATGAACAGTGTGTGTCCCAATACCGAGCCTTGGGGTACATCAAATAGCATGCCACTATGATATGAACAGTGTGTGTCCCAATACCGAGCCTTGGGGTACATCAAATGGCATGCCACTATGATATGAACAGTGTGTGTCCCAATACCGAGCCTTGGGATACATCAAATAGCATGCCACTATGATATGAACAGTGTGTGTCCCAATACCGAGCCTTGGGGTACATCAAATGGCATGCCACTATGATATGAACAGTGTGTGTCCCAATACCGAGCCTTGGGGTACATCAAATGGCATGCCACTATGATATGAACAGTGTGTGTCCCAATACCGAGCCTTGGGGTACATCAAATAGCATGCCACTATGATATGAACAGTGTGTGTCCCAATACCGAGCCTTGGGGTACATCAAATAGCATGCCACTATGATATGAACAGTGTGTGTCCCAATACCGAGCCTTGGGGTACATCAAATAGCATGCCACTATGATATGAACAGTGTGTGTCCCAATACCGAGCCTTGGGGTACATCAAATAGCATGCCACTATGATATGAACAGTGTGTGTCCCAATACCGAGCCTTGGGGTACATCAAATGGCATGCCACTATGATATGAACAGTGTGTGTCCCAATACCGAGCCTTGGGGTACATCAAATAGCATGCCACTATGATATGAACAGTGTGTGTCCCAATACCGAGCCTTGGGGTACATCAAATAGCATGCCACTATGATATGAACAGTGTGTGTCCCAATACCGAGCCTTGGGACACATCAAATAGCATGCCACTATGATATGAACAGTGTGTGTCCCAATACCGAGCCTTGGGGTACATCAAATAGCATGCCACTATGATATGAACAGTGTGTGTCCCAATACCGAGCCTTGGGGTACATCAAATAGCATGCCACTATGATATGAACAGTGTGTGTCCCAATACCGAGCCTTGGGGTACATCAAATAGCATGCCACTATGATATGAACAGTGTGTGTCCCAATACCGAGCCTTGGAGTACATCAAATAGCATGCCACTATGATATGAACAGTGTGTGTCCCAATACCGAGCCTTGGGGTACATCAAATAGCATGCCACTATGATATGAACAGTGTGTGTCCCAATACCGAGCCTTGGGATACATCAAATGGCATGCCACTATGATATGAACAGTGTGTGTCCCAATACCGAGCCTTGGGGTACATCAAATGGCATGCCACTATGATATGAACAGTGTGTGTCCCAATACCGAGCCTTGGGACACATCAAATAGCATGCCACTATGATATGAACAGTGTGTGTCCCAATACCGAGCCTTGGGGTACATCAAATAGCATGCCACTATGATATGAACAGTGTGTGTCCCAATACCGAGCCTTGGGGTACATCAAATAGCATGCCACTATGATATGAACAGTGTGTGTCCCAATACCGAGCCTTGGGGTACATCAAATAGCATGCCACTATGATATGAACAGTGTGTGTCCCAATACCGAGCCTTGGGGTACATCAAATGGCATGCCACTATGATATGAACAGTGTGTGTCCCAATACCGAGCCTTGGAGTACATCAAATAGCATGCCACTATGATATGAACAGTGTGTGTCCCAATACCGAGCCTTGGAGTACATCAAATAGCATGCCACTATGATATGAACAGTGTGTGTCCCAATACCGAGCCTTGGGATACATCAAATAGCATGCCACTATGATATGAACAGTGTGTGTCCCAATACCGAGCCTTGGGGTACATCAAATAGCATGCCACTATGATATGAACAGTGTGTGTCCCAATACCGAGCCTTGGAGTACATCAAATAGCATGCCACTATGATATGAACAGTGTGTGTCCCAATACCGAGCCTTGGAGTACATCAAATAGCATGCCACTATGATATGAACAGTGTGTGTCCCAATACCGAGCCTTGGGATACATCAAATGGCATGCCACTATGATATGAACAGTGTGTGTCCCAATACCGAGCCTTGGGATACATCAAATAGCATGCCACTATGATATGAACAGTGTGTGTCCCAATACCGAGCCTTGGGGTACATCAAATAGCATGCCACTATGATATGAACAGTGTGTGTCCCAATACCGAGCCTTGGGGTACATCAAATAGCATGCCACTATGATATGAACAGTGTGTGTCCCAATACCGAGCCTTGGGGTACATCAAATGGCATGCCACTATGATATGAACAGTGTGTGTCCCAATACCGAGCCTTGGGGTACATCAAATAGCATGCCACTATGATATGAACAGTGTGTGTCCCAATACCGAGCCTTGGGGTACATCAAATGGCATGCCACTATGATATGAACAGTGTGTGTCCCAATACCGAGCCTTGGGACACATCAAATAGCATGCCACTATGATATGAACAGTGTGTGTCCCAATACCGAGCCTTGGGGTACATCAAATAGCATGCCACTATGATATGAACAGTGTGTGTCCCAATACCGAGCCTTGGAGTACATCAAATAGCATGCCACTATGATATGAACAGTGTGTGTCCCAATACCGAGCCTTGGGGTACATCAAATAGCATGCCACTATGATATGAACAGTGTGTGTCCCAATACCGAGCCTTGGGGTACATCAAATAGCATGCCACTATGATATGAACAGTGTGTGTCCCAATACCGAGCCTTGGGGTACATCAAATAGCATGCCACTATGATATGAACAGTGTGTGTCCCAATACCGAGCCTTGGGGTACATCAAATGGCATGCCACTATGATATGAACAGTGTGTGTCCCAATACCGAGCCTTGGGGTACATCAAATAGCATGCCACTATGATATGAACAGTGTGTGTCCCAATACCGAGCCTTGGGGTACATCAAATAGCATGCCACTATGATATGAACAGTGTGTGTCCCAATACCGAGCCTTGGGGTACATCAAATAGCATGCCACTATGATATGAACAGTGTGTGTCCCAATACCGAGCCTTGGGGTACATCAAATGGCATGCCACTATGATATGAACAGTGTGTGTCCCAATACCGAGCCTTGGGGTACATCAAATAGCATGCCACTATGATATGAACAGTGTGTGTCCCAATACCGAGCCTTGGGGTACATCAAATAGCATGCCACTATGATATGAACAGTGTGTGTCCCAATACCGAGCCTTGGGGTACATCAAATAGCATGCCACTATGATATGAACAGTGTGTGTCCCAATACCGAGCCTTGGGGTACATCAAATAGCATGCCACTATGATATGAACAGTGTGTGTCCCAATACCGAGCCTTGGGGTACATCAAATGGCATGCCACTATGATATGAACAGTGTGTGTCCCAATACCGAGCCTTGGGATACATCAAATGGCATGCCACTATGATATGAACAGTGTGTGTCCCAATACCGAGCCTTGGGATACATCAAATGGCATGCCACTATGATATGAACAGTGTGTGTCCCAATACCGAGCCTTGGGATACATCAAATAGCATGCCACTATGATATGAACAGTGTGTGTCCCAATACCGAGCCTTGGGGTACATCAAATAGCATGCCACTATGATATGAACAGTGTGTGTCCCAATACCGAGCCTTGGGGTACATCAAATAGCATGCCACTATGATATGAACAGTGTGTGTCCCAATACCGAGCCTTGGGGTACATCAAATAGCATGCCACTATGATATGAACAGTGTGTGTCCCAATACCGAGCCTTGGGGTACATCAAATGGCATGCCACTATGATATGAACAGTGTGTGTCCCAATACCGAGCCTTGGGGTACATCAAATAGCATGCCACTATGATATGAACAGTGTGTGTCCCAATACCGAGCCTTGGGGTACATCAAATAGCATGCCACTATGATATGAACAGTGTGTGTCCCAATAGCGAGCCTTGGGGTACATCAAATAGCATGCCACTATGATATGAACAGTGTGTGTCCCAATACCGAGCCTTGGGGTACATCAAATAGCATGCCACTATGATATGAACAGTGTGTGTCCCAATACCGAGCCTTGGGGTACATCAAATAGCATGCCACTATGATATGAACAGTGTGTGTCCCAATACCGAGCCTTGGGATACATCAAATAGCATGCCACTATGATATGAACAGTGTGTGTCCCAATACCGAGCCTTGGGGTACATCAAATAGCATGCCACTATGATATGAACAGTGTGTGTCCCAATACCGAGCCTTGGGGTACATCAAATAGCATGCCACTATGATATGAACAGTGTGTGTCCCAATACCGAGCCTTGGGGTACATCAAATAGCATGCCACTATGATATGAACAGTGTGTGTCCCAATACCGAGCCTTGGGGTACATCAAATAGCATGCCACTATGATATGAACAGTGTGTGTCCCAATACCGAGCCTTGGGGTACATCAAATAGCATGCCACTATGATATGAACAGTGTGTGTCCCAATACCGAGCCTTGGGGTACATCAAATAGCATGCCACTATGATATGAACAGTGTGTGTCCCAATACCGAGCCTTGGGGTACATCAAATAGCATGCCACTATGATATGAACAGTGTGTGTCCCAATACCGAGCCTTGGGGTACATCAAATAGCATGCCACTATGATATGAACAGTGTGTGTCCCAATACCGAGCCTTGGGATACATCAAATGGCATGCCACTATGATATGAACAGTGTGTGTCCCAATACCGAGCCTTGGGGTACATCAAATAGCATGCCACTATGATATGAACAGTGTGTGTCCCAATACCGAGCCTTGGGATACATCAAATAGCATGCCACTATGATATGAACAGTGTGTGTCCCAATACCGAGCCTTGGGGTACATCAAATAGCATGCCACTATGATATGAACAGTGTGTGTCCCAATACCGAGCCTTGGGGTACATCAAATAGCATGCCACTATGATATGAACAGTGTGTGTCCCAATACCGAGCCTTGGGGTACATCAAATAGCATGCCACTATGATATGAACAGTGTGTGTCCCAATACCGAGCCTTGGGGTACATCAAATAGCATGCCACTATGATATGAACAGTGTGTGTCCCAATACCGAGCCTTGGGGTACATCAAATAGCATGCCACTATGATATGAACAGTGTGTGTCCCAATACCGAGCCTTGGGGTACATCAAATAGCATGCCACTATGATATGAACAGTGTGTGTCCCAATACCGAGCCTTGGGATACATCAAATGGCATGCCACTATGATATGAACAGTGTGTGTCCCAATACCGAGCCTTGGGGTACATCAAATAGCATGCCACTATGATATGAACAGTGTGTGTCCCAATACCGAGCCTTGGGATACATCAAATAGCATGCCACTATGATATGAACAGTGTGTGTCCCAATACCGAGCCTTGGGGTACATCAAATAGCATGCCACTATGATATGAACAGTGTGTGTCCCAATACCGAGCCTTGGGGTACATCAAATAGCATGCCACTATGATATGAACAGTGTGTGTCCCAATACCGAGCCTTGGGATACATCAAATAGCATGCCACTATGATATGAACAGTGTGTGTCCCAATACCGAGCCTTGGGGTACATCAAATGGCATGCCACTATGATATGAACAGTGTGTGTCCCAATACCGAGCCTTGGGGTACATCAAATAGCATGCCACTATGATATGAACAGTGTGTGTCCCAATACCGAGCCTTGGGGTACATCAAATAGCATGCCACTATGATATGAACAGTGTGTGTCCCAATACCGAGCCTTGGGGTACATCAAATAGCATGCCACTATGATATGAACAGTGTGTGTCCCAATACCGAGCCTTGGGGTACATCAAATAGCATGCCACTATGATATGAACAGTGTGTGTCCCAATACCGAGCCTTGGGGTACATCAAATGGCATGCCACTATGATATGAACAGTGTGTGTCCCAATACCGAGCCTTGGGGTACATCAAATAGCATGCCACTATGATATGAACAGTGTGTGTCCCAATACCGAGCCTTGGGGTACATCGAATGGCATGCCACTATGATATGAACAGTGTGTGTCCCAATACCGAGCCTTGGGGTACATCAAATAGCATGCCACTATGATATGAACAGTGTGTGTCCCAATACCGAGCCTTGGGATACATCAAATAGCATGCCACTATGATATGAACAGTGTGTGTCCCAATACCGAGCCTTGGGGTACATCAAATAGCATGCCACTATGATATGAACAGTGTGTGTCCCAATACCGAGCCTTGGGGTACATCAAATAGCATGCCACTATGATATGAACAGTGTGTGTCCCAATACCGAGCCTTGGGGTACATCAAATAGCATGCCACTATGATATGAACAGTGTGTGTCCCAATACCGAGCCTTGGGGTACATCAAATGGCATGCCACTATGATATGAACAGTGTGTGTCCCAATACCGAGCCTTGGGGTACATCAAATAGCATGCCACTATGATATGAACAGTGTGTGTCCCAATACCGAGCCTTGGGGTACATCAAATAGCATGCCACTATGATATGAACAGTGTGTGTCCCAATACCGAGCCTTGGGGTACATCAAATAGCATGCCACTATGATATGAACAGTGTGTGTCCCAATACCGAGCCTTGGGGTACATCAAATAGCATGCCACTATGATATGAACAGTGTGTGTCCCAATACCGAGCCTTGGGGTACATCAAATAGCATGCCACTATGATATGAACAGTGTGTGTCCCAATACCGAGCCTTGGGGTACATCAAATAGCATGCCACTATGATATGAACAGTGTGTGTCCCAATACCGAGCCTTGGGGTACATCAAATAGCATGCCACTATGATATGAACAGTGTGTGTCCCAATACCGAGCCTTGGGGTACATCAAATAGCATGCCACTATGATATGAACAGTGTGTGTCCCAATACCGAGCCTTGGAGTACATCAAATAGCATGCCACTATGATATGAACAGTGTGTGTCCCAATACCGAGCCTTGGGATACATCAAATGGCATGCCACTATGATATGAACAGTGTGTGTCCCAATACCGAGCCTTGGGGTACATCAAATAGCATGCCACTATGATATGAACAGTGTGTGTCCCAATACCGAGCCTTGGGGTACATCAAATAGCATGCCACTATGATATGAACAGTGTGTGTCCCAATACCGAGCCTTGGGGTACATCAAATAGCATGCCACTATGATATGAACAGTGTGTGTCCCAATACCGAGCCTTGGGGTACATCAAATAGCATGCCACTATGATATGAACAGTGTGTGTCCCAATACCGAGCCTTGGGGTACATCAAATAGCATGCCACTATGATATGAACAGTGTGTGTCCCAATACCGAGCCTTGGGATACATCAAATAGCATGCCACTATGATATGAACAGTGTGTGTCCCAATACCGAGCCTTGGGATACATCAAATAGCATGCCACTATGATATGAACAGTGTGTGTCCCAATACCGAGCCTTGGGGTACATCAAATAGCATGCCACTATGATATGAACAGTGTGTGTCCCAATACCGAGCCTTGGGGTACATCAAATAGCATGCCACTATGATATGAACAGTGTGTGTCCCAATACCGAGCCTTGGGGTACATCAAATAGCATGCCACTATGATATGAACAGTGTGTGTCCCAATACCGAGCCTTGGGACACATCAAATAGCATGCCACTATGATATGAACAGTGTGTGTCCCAATACCGAGCCTTGGGACACATCAAATAGCATGCCACTATGATATGAACAGTGTGTGTCCCAATACCGAGCCTTGGGGTACATCAAATAGCATGCCACTATGATATGAACAGTGTGTGTCCCAATACCGAGCCTTGGGACACATCAAATAGCATGCCACTATGATATGAACAGTGTGTGTCCCAATACCGAGCCTTGGGACACATCAAATGGCATGCCACTATGATATGAACAGTGTGTGTCCCAATACCGAGCCTTGGGACACATCAAATAGCATGCCACTATGATATGAACAGTGTGTGTCCCAATACCGAGCCTTGGGACACATCAAATAGCATGCCACTATGATATGAACAGTGTGTGTCCCAATACCGAGCCTTGGGACACATCAAATAGCATGCCACTATGATATGAACAGTGTGTGTCCCAATACCGAGCCTTGGGGTACATCAAATAGCATGCCACTATGATATGAACAGTGTGTGTCCCAATACCGAGCCTTGGGGTACATCAAATAGCATGCCACTATGATATGAACAGTGTGTGTCCCAATACCGAGCCTTGGGGTACATCAAATAGCATGCCACTATGATATGAACAGTGTGTGTCCCAATACCGAGCCTTGGGATACATCAAATAGCATGCCACTATGATATGAACAGTGTGTGTCCCAATACCGAGCCTTGGGACACATCAAATAGCATGCCACTATGATATGAACAGTGTGTGTCCCAATACCGAGCCTTGGGGTACATCAAATAGCATGCCACTATGATATGAACAGTGTGTGTCCCAATACCGAGCCTTGGGGTACATCAAATAGCATGCCACTATGATATGAACAGTGTGTGTCCCAATACCGAGCCTTGGGGTACATCAAATGGCATGCCACTATGATATGAACAGTGTGTGTCCCAATACCGAGCCTTGGGGTACATCAAATAGCATGCCACTATGATATGAACAGTGTGTGTCCCAATACCGAGCCTTGGGGTACATCAAATAGCATGCCACTATGATATGAACAGTGTGTGTCCCAATACCGAGCCTTGGGGTACATCAAATGGCATGCCACTATGATATGAACAGTGTGTGTCCCAATACCGAGCCTTGGGGTACATCAAATGGCATGCCACTATGATATGAACAGTGTGTGTCCCAATACCGAGCCTTGGGATACATCAAATAGCATGCCACTATGATATGAACAGTGTGTGTCCCAATACCGAGCCTTGGGGTACATCAAATAGCATGCCACTATGATATGAACAGTGTGTGTCCCAATACCGAGCCTTGGGGTACATCAAATAGCATGCCACTATGATATGAACAGTGTGTGTCCCAATACCGAGCCTTGGGATACATCAAATAGCATGCCACTATGATATGAACAGTGTGTGTCCCAATACCGAGCCTTGGGGTACATCAAATAGCATGCCACTATGATATGAACAGTGTGTGTCCCAATACCGAGCCTTGGGGTACATCAAATGGCATGCCACTATGATATGAACAGTGTGTGTCCCAATACCGAGCCTTGGGGTACATCAAATAGCATGCCACTATGATATGAACAGTGTGTGTCCCAATACCGAGCCTTGGGGTACATCAAA
This sequence comes from Brachyptera risi, assembly GCA_964007535.1. Classification (NCBI taxonomy): domain Eukaryota; kingdom Metazoa; phylum Arthropoda; class Insecta; order Plecoptera; family Taeniopterygidae; genus Brachyptera; species Brachyptera risi. The sequence goes on along the minus strand of OZ023339.1, from coordinate 13,656,748 downwards.
TAGCATGCCACTATGATATGAACAGTGTGTGTCCCAATACCGAGCCTTGGGGTACATCAAATAGCATGCCACTATGATATGAACAGTGTGTGTCCCAATACCGAGCCTTGGAGTACATCAAATAGCATGCCACTATGATATGAACAGTGTGTGTCCCAATACCGAGCCTTGGGGTACATCAAATGGCATGCCACTATGATATGAACAGTGTGTGTCCCAATACCGAGCCTTGGAGTACATCAAATAGCATGCCACTATGATATGAACAGTGTGTGTCCCAATACCGAGCCTTGGGGTACATCAAATAGCATGCCACTATGATATGAACAGTGTGTGTCCCAATACCGAGCCTTGGGATACATCAAATAGCATGCCACTATGATATGAACAGTGTGTGTCCCAATACCGAGCCTTGGGATACATCAAATAGCATGCCACTATGATATGAACAGTGTGTGTCCCAATACCGAGCCTTGGGGTACATCAAATAGCATGCCACTATGATATGAACAGTGTGTGTCCCAATACCGAGCCTTGGGGTACATCAAATGGCATGCCACTATGATATGAATAGTGTGTGTCCCAATACCGAGCCTTGGGGTACATCAAATAGCATGCCACTATGATATGAACAGTGTGTGTCCCAATACCGAGCCTTGGGGTACATCAAATAGCATGCCACTATGATATGAACAGTGTGTGTCCCAATACCGAGCCTTGGGGTACATCAAATAGCATGCCACTATGATATGAACAGTGTGTGTCCCAATACCGAGCCTTGGGGTACATCAAATAGCATGCCACTATGATATGAACAGTGTGTGTCCCAATACCGAGCCTTGGGGTACATCAAATAGCATGCCACTATGATATGAACAGTGTGTGTCCCAATACCGAGCCTTGGGGTACATCAAATAGCATGCCACTATGATATGAACAGTGTGTGTCCCAATACCGAGCCTTGGGATACATCAAATGGCATGCCACTATGATATGAACAGTGTGTGTCCCAATACCGAGCCTTGGGATACATCAAATAGCATGCCACTATGATATGAACAGTGTGTGTCCCAATACCGAGCCTTGGGGTACATCAAATAGCATGCCACTATGATATGAACAGTGTGTGTCCCAATACCGAGCCTTGTGGTACATCAAATGGCATGCCACTATGATATGAACAGTGTGTGTCCCAATACCGAGCCTTGGGGTACATCAAATGGCATGCCACTATGATATGAACAGTGTGTGTCCCAATACCGAGCCTTGGGATACATCAAATAGCATGCCACTATGATATGAACAGTGTGTGTCCCAATACCGAGCCTTGGGATACATCAAATAGCATGCCACTATGATATGAACAGTGTGTGTCCCAATACCGAGCCTTGGGGTACATCAAATAGCATGCCACTATGATATGAACAGTGTGTGTCCCAATACCGAGCCTTGGGGTACATCAAATAGCATGCCACTATGATATGAACAGTGTGTGTCCCAATACCGAGCCTTGGGGTACATCAAATAGCATGCCACTATGATATGAACAGTGTGTGTCCCAATACCGAGCCTTGGGGTACATCAAATAGCATGCCACTATGATATGAACAGTGTGTGTCCCAATACCGAGCCTTGGGGTACATCAAATAGCATGCCACTATGATATGAACAGTGTGTGTCCCAATACCGAGCCTTGGGGTACATCAAATAGCATGCCACTATGATATGAACAGTGTGTGTCCCAATACCGAGCCTTGGGGTACATCAAATAGCATGCCACTATGATATGAACAGTGTGTGTCCCAATACCGAGCCTTGAGATACATCAAATGGCATGCCACTATGATATGAACAGTGTGTGTCCCAATACCGAGCCTTGGGGTACATCAAATAGCATGCCACTATGATATGAACAGTGTGTGTCCCAATACCGAGCCTTGGGGTACATCAAATAGCATGCCACTATGATATGAACAGTGTGTGTCCCAATACCGAGCCTTGGGGTACATCAAATAGCATGCCACTATGATATGAACAGTGTGTGTCCCAATACCGAGCCTTGGGGTACATCAAATAGCATGCCACTATGATATGAACAGTGTGTGTCCCAATACCGAGCCTTGGGGTACATCAAATAGCATGCCACTATGATATGAACAGTGTGTGTCCCAATACCGAGCCTTGGGGTACATCAAATAGCATGCCACTATGATATGAACAGTGTGTGTCCCAATACCGAGCCTTGGGGTACATCAAATAGCATGCCACTATGATATGAACAGTGTGTGTCCCAATACCGAGCCTTGGGGTACATCAAATGGCATGCCACTATGATATGAACAGTGTGTGTCCCAATACCGAGCCTTGGGGTACATCAAATAGCATGCCACTATGATATGAACAGTGTGTGTCCCAATACCGAGCCTTGGGGTACATCAAATGGCATGCCACTATGATATGAACAGTGTGTGTCCCAATACCGAGCCTTGGGGTACATCAAATAGCATGCCACTATGATATGAACAGTGTGTGTCCCAATACCGAGCCTTGGGACACATCAAATAGCATGCCACTATGATATGAACAGTGTGTGTCCCAATACCGAGCCTTGGGATACATCAAATAGCATGCCACTATGATATGAACAGTGTGTGTCCCAATACCGAGCCTTGGGATACATCAAATGGCATGCCACTATGATATGAACAGTGTGTGTCCCAATACCGAGCCTTGGGGTACATCAAATGGCATGCCACTATGATATGAACAGTGTGTGTCCCAATACCGAGCCTTGGGGTACATCAAATGGCATGCCACTATGATATGAACAGTGTGTGTCCCAATACCGAGCCTTGGGGTACATCAAATAGCATGCCACTATGATATGAACAGTGTGTGTCCCAATACCGAGCCTTGGGGTACATCAAATAGCATGCCACTATGATATGAACAGTGTGTGTCCCAATACCGAGCCTTGGGGTACATCAAATAGCATGCCACTATGATATGAACAGTGTGTGTCCCAATACCGAGCCTTGGGGTACATCAAATAGCATGCCACTATGATATGAACAGTGTGTGTCCCAATACCGAGCCTTGGGGTACATCAAATAGCATGCCACTATGATATGAACAGTGTGTGTCCCAATACCGAGCCTTGGGGTACATCAAATAGCATGCCACTATGATATGAACAGTGTGTGTCCCAATACCGAGCCTTGGGGTACATCAAATAGTATGCCACTATGATATGAACAGTGTGTGTCCCAATACCGAGCCTTGGGGTACATCAAATAGCATGCCACTATGATATGAACAGTGTGTGTCCCAATACCGAGCCTTGGGGTACATCAAATAGCATGCCACTATGATATGAACAGTGTGTGTCCCAATACCGAGCCTTGGGATACATCAAATAGCATGCCACTATGATATGAACAGTGTGTGTCCCAATACCGAGCCTTGGGATACATCAAATAGCATGCCACTATGATATGAACAGTGTGTGTCCCAATACCGAGCCTTGGGATACATCAAATAGCATGCCACTATGATATGAACAGTGTGTGTCCCAATACCGAGCCTTGGGATACATCAAATAGCATGCCACTATGATATGAACAGTGTGTGTCCCAATACCGAGCCTTGGGGTAAATCAAATAGCATGCCACTATGATATGAACAGTGTGTGTCCCAATACCGAGCCTTGGGGTACATCAAATAGCATGCCACTATGATATGAACAGTGTGTGTCCCAATACCGAGCCTTGGGGTACATCAAATAGCATGCCACTATGATATGAACAGTGTGTGTCCCAATACCGAGCCTTGGGGTACATCAAATAGCATGCCACTATGATATGAACAGTGTGTGTCCCAATACCGAGCCTTGGGGTACATCAAATAGCATGCCACTATGATATGAACAGTGTGTGTCCCAATACCGAGCCTTGGGACACATCAAATAGCATGCCACTATGATATGAACAGTGTGTGTCCCAATACCGAGCCTTGGGGTACATCAAATAGCATGCCACTATGATATGAACAGTGTGTGTCCCAATACCGAGCCTTGGGGTACATCAAATAGCATGCCACTATGATATGAACAGTGTGTGTCCCAATACCGAGCCTTGGGATACATCAAATAGCATGCCACTATGATATGAACAGTGTGTGTCCCAATACCGAGCCTTGGGGTACATCAAATAGCATGCCACTATGATATGAACAGTGTGTGTCCCAATACCGAGCCTTGGGGTACATCAAATAGCATGCCACTATGATATGAACAGTGTGTGTCCCAATACCGAGCCTTGGGATACATCAAATAGCATGCCACTATGATATGAACAGTGTGTGTCCCAATACCGAGCCTTGGGATACATCAAATAGCATGCCACTATGATATGAACAGTGTGTGTCCCAATACCGAGCCTTGGGGTACATCAAATAGCATGCCACTATGATATGAACAGTGTGTGTCCCAATACCGAGCCTTGGGGTACATCAAATAGCATGCCACTATGATATGAACAGTGTGTGTCCCAATACCGAGCCTTGGGGTACATCAAATGGCATGCCACTATGATATGAACAGTGTGTGTCCCAATACCGAGCCTTGGGATACATCAAATAGCATGCCACTATGATATGAACAGTGTGTGTCCCAATACCGAGCCTTGGGATACATCAAATAGCATGCCACTATGATATGAACAGTGTGTGTCCCAATACCGAGCCTTGGGGTACATCAAATAGCATGCCACTATGATATGAACAGTGTGTGTCCCAATACCGAGCCTTGGGGTACATCAAATAGCATGCCACTATGATATGAACAGTGTGTGTCCCAATACCGAGCCTTGGGGTACATCAAATAGCATGCCACTATGATATGAACAGTGTGTGTCCCAATACCGAGCCTTGGGGTACATCAAATAGCATGCCACTATGATATGAACAGTGTGTGTCCCAATACCGAGCCTTGGGGTACATCAAATAGCATGCCACTATGATATGAACAGTGTGTGTCCCAATACCGAGCCTTGGGGTACATCAAATAGCATGCCACTATGATATGAACAGTGTGTGTCCCAATACCGAGCCTTGGGGTACATCAAATAGCATGCCACTATGATATGAACAGTGTGTGTCCCAATACCGAGCCTTGGGGTACATCAAATAGCATGCCACTATGATATGAACAGTGTGTGTCCCAATACCGAGCCTTGGGGTACATCAAATAGCATGCCACTATGATATGAACAGTGTGTGTCCCAATACCGAGCCTTGGGGTACATCAAATAGCATGCCACTATGATATGAACAGTGTGTGTCCCAATACCGAGCCTTGGGATACATCAAATAGCATGCCACTATGATATGAACAGTGTGTGTCCCAATACCGAGCCTTGGGATACATCAAATAGCATGCCACTATGATATGAACAGTGTGTGTCCCAATACCGAGCCTTGGGGTACATCAAATAGCATGCCACTATGATATGAACAGTGTGTGTCCCAATACCGAGCCTTGGGGTACATCAAATAGCATGCCACTATGATATGAACAGTGTGTGTCCCAATACCGAGCCTTGGGGTACATCAAATAGCATGCCACTATGATATGAACAGTGTGTGTCCCAATACCGAGCCTTGGGGTACATCAAATAGCATGCCACTATGATATGAACAGTGTGTGTCCCAATACCGAGCCTTGGGGTACATCAAATAGCATGCCACTATGATATGAACAGTGTGTGTCCCAATACCGAGCCTTGGGGTACATCAAATAGCATGCCACTATGATATGAACAGTGTGTGTCCCAATACCGAGCCTTGGGGTACATCAAATAGCATGCCACTATGATATGAACAGTGTGTGTCCCAATACCGAGCCTTGGGGTACATCAAATAGCATGCCACTATGATATGAACAGTGTGTGTCCCAATACCGAGCCTTGGGGTACATCAAATAGCATGCCACTATGATATGAACAGTGTGTGTCCCAATACCGAGCCTTGGGGTACATCAAATAGCATGCCACTATGATATGAACAGTGTGTGTCCCAATACCGAGCCTTGGGGTACATCAAATAGCATGCCACTATGATATGAACAGTGTGTGTCCCAATACCGAGCCTTGGGGTACATCAAATAGCATGCCACTATGATATGAACAGTGTGTGTCCCAATACCGAGCCTTGGGGTACATCAAATAGCATGCCACTATGATATGAACAGTGTGTGTCCCAATACCGAGCCTTGGGGTACATCAAATAGCATGCCACTATGATATGAACAGTGTGTGTCCCAATACCGAGCCTTGGGATACATCAAATAGCATGCCACTATGATATGAACAGTGTGTGTCCCAATACCGAGCCTTGGGATACATCAAATAGCATGCCACTATGATATGAACAGTGTGTGTCCCAATACCGAGCCTTGGGGTACATCAAATAGCATGCCACTATGATATGAACAGTGTGTGTCCCAATACCGAGCCTTGGGGTACATCAAATAGCATGCCACTATGATATGAACAGTGTGTGTCCCAATACCGAGCCTTGGGGTACATCAAATAGCATGCCACTATGATATGAACAGTGTGTGTCCCAATACCGAGCCTTGGGGTACATCAAATAGCATGCCACTATGATATGAACAGTGTGTGTCCCAATACCGAGCCTTGGGGTACATCAAATAGCATGCCACTATGATATGAACAGTGTGTGTCCCAATACCGAGCCTTGGGGTACATCAAATAGCATGCCACTATGATATGAACAGTGTGTGTCCCAATACCGAGCCTTGGGGTACATCAAATAGCATGCCACTATGATATGAACAGTGTGTGTCCCAATACCGAGCCTTGGGGTACATCAAATAGCATGCCACTATGATATGAACAGTGTGTGTCCCAATACCGAGCCTTGGGGTACATCAAATAGCATGCCACTATGATATGAACAGTGTGTGTCCCAATACCGAGCCTTGGGGTACATCAAATAGCATGCCACTATGATATGAACAGTGTGTGTCCCAATACCGAGCCTTGGGGTACATCAAATAGCATGCCACTATGATATGAACAGTGTGTGTCCCAATACCGAGCCTTGGGGTACATCAAATAGCATGCCACTATGATATGAACAGTGTGTGTCCCAATACCGAGCCTTGGGGTACATCAAATAGCATGCCACTATGATATGAACAGTGTGTGTCCCAATACCGAGCCTTGGGGTACATCAAATAGCATGCCACTATGATATGAACAGTGTGTGTCCCAATACCGAGCCTTGGGGTACATCAAATAGCATGCCACTATGATATGAACAGTGTGTGTCCCAATACCGAGCCTTGGGATACATCAAATAGCATGCCACTATGATATGAACAGTGTGTGTCCCAATACCGAGCCTTGGGATACATCAAATAGCATGCCACTATGATATGAACAGTGTGTGTCCCAATACCGAGCCTTGGGGTACATCAAATAGCATGCCACTATGATATGAACAGTGTGTGTCCCAATACCGAGCCTTGGGGTACATCAAATAGCATGCCACTATGATATGAACAGTGTGTGTCCCAATACCGAGCCTTGGGGTACATCAAATAGCATGCCACTATGATATGAACAGTGTGTGTCCCAATACCGAGCCTTGGGGTACATCAAATAGCATGCCAATATGATATGAACAGTGTGTGTCCCAATACCGAGCCTTGGGATACATCAAATAGCATGCCACTATGATATGAACAGTGTGTGTCCCAATACCGAGCCTTGGGATACATCAAATAGCATGCCACTATGATATGAACAGTGTGTGTCCCAATACCGAGCCTTGGGGTACATCAAATGGCATGCCACTATGATATGAACAGTGTGTGTCCCAATACCGAGCCTTGGAGTACATCAAATAGCATGCCACTATGATATGAACAGTGTGTGTCCCAATACCGAGCCTTGGGGTACATCAAATAGCATGCCACTATGATATGAACAGTGTGTGTCCCAATACCGAGCCTTGGGACACATCAAATAGCATGCCACTATGATATGAACAGTGTGTGTCCCAATACCGAGCCTTGGAGTACATCAAATGGCATGCCACTATGATATGAACAGTGTGTGTCCCAATACCGAGCCTTGGGATACATCAAATAGCATGCCACTATGATATGAACAGTGTGTGTCCCAATACCGAGCCTTGGGACACATCAAATAGCATGCCACTATGATATGAACAGTGTGTGTCCCAATACCGAGCGTTGGGGTACATCAAATGGCATGCCACTATGATATGAACAGTGTGTGTCCCAATACCGAGCCTTGGGGTACATCAAATAGCATGCCACTATGATATGAACAGTGTGTGTCCCAATACCGAGCCTTGGGGTACATCAAATGGCATGCCACTATGATATGAACAGTGTGTGTCCCAATACCGAGCCTTGGGGTACATCAAATAGCATGCCACTATGATATGAACAGTGTGTGTCCCAATACCGAGCCTTGGGATACATCAAATAGCATGCCACTATGATATGAACAGTGTGTGTCCCAATACCGAGCCTTGGGATACATCAAATAGCATGCCACTATGATATGAACAGTGTGTGTCCCAATACCGAGCCTTGGAGTACATCAAATAGCATGCCACTATGATATGAACAGTGTGTGTCCCAATACCGAGCCTTGGGGTACATCAAATAGCATGCCACTATGATATGAACAGTGTGTGTCCCAATACCGAGCCTTGGGATACATCAAATAGCATGCCACTATGATATGAACAGTGTGTGTCCCAATACCGAGCCTTGGGGTACATCAAATAGCATGCCACTATGATATGAACAGTGTGTGTCCCAATACCGAGCCTTGGGGTACATCAAATAGCATGCCACTATGATATGAACAGTGTGTGTCCCAATACCGAGCCTTGGGGTACATCAAATAGCATGCCACTATGATATGAACAGTGTGTGTCCCAATACCGAGCCTTGGGATACATCAAATAGCATGCCACTATGATATGAACAGTGTGTGTCCCAATACCGAGCCTTGGGGTACATCAAATAGCATGCCACTATGATATGAACAGTGTGTGTCCCAATACCGAGCCTTGGGGTACATCAAATAGCATGCCACTATGATATGAACAGTGTGTGTCCCAATACCGAGCCTTGGGGTACATCAAATAGCATGCCACTATGATATGAACAGTGTGTGTCCCAATACCGAGCCTTGGGATACATCAAATAGCATGCCACTATGATATGAACAGTGTGTGTCCCAATACCGAGCCTTGGGATACATCAAATAGCATGCCACTATGATATGAACAGTGTGTGTCCCAATACCGAGCCTTGGGGTACATCAAATAGCATGCCACTATGATATGAACAGTGTGTGTCCCAATACCGAGCCTTGGGGTACATCAAATAGCATGCCACTATGATATGAACAGTGTGTGTCCCAATACCGAGCCTTGGGATACATCAAATAGCATGCCACTATGATATGAACAGTGTGTGTCCCAATACCGAGCCTTGGGGTACATCAAATAGCATGCCACTATGATATGAACAGTGTGTGTCCCAATACCGAGCCTTGGGGTACATCAAATGGCATGCCACTATGATATGAACAGTGTGTGTCCCAATACCGAGCCTTGGGGCACATCAAATAGCATGCCACTATGATATGAACAGTGTGTGTCCCAATACCGAGCCTTGGGGTACATCAAATAGCATGCCACTATGATATGAACAGTGTGTGTCCCAATACCGAGCCTTGGGATACATCAAATAGCATGCCACTATGATATGAACAGTGTGTGTCCCAATACCGAGCCTTGGGGTACATCAAATAGCATGCCACTATGATATGAACAGTGTGTGTCCCAATACCGAGCCTTGGGGTACATCAAATAGCATGCCACTATGATATGAACAGTGTGTGTCCCAATACCGAGCCTTGGGGTACATCAAATAGCATGCCACTATGATATGAACAGTGTGTGTCCCAATACCGAGCCTTGGGGTACATCAAATAGCATGCCACTATGATATGAACAGTGTGTGTCCCAATACCGAGCCTTGGGGTACATCAAATAGCATGCCACTATGATATGAACAGTGTGTGTCCCAATACCGAGCCTTGGGGTACATCAAATAGCATGCCACTATGATATGAACAGTGTGTGTCCCAATACCGAGCCTTGGGGTACATCAAATAGCATGCCACTATGATATGAACAGTGTGTGTCCCAATACCGAGCCTTGGGATACATCAAATAGCATGCCACTATGATATGAACAGTGTGTGTCCCAATACCGAGCCTTGGGGTACATCAAATAGCATGCCACTATGATATGAACAGTGTGTGTCCCAATACCGAGCCTTGGAGTACATTAAATAGCATGCCACTATGATATGAACAGTGTGTGTCCCAATACCGAGCCTTGGGGTACATCAAATAGCATGCCACTATGATATGAACAGTGTGTGTCCCAATACCGAGCCTTGGGGTACATCAAATGGCATGCCACTATGATATGAACAGTGTGTGTCCCAATACCGAGCCTTGGGGTACATCAAATAGCATGCCACTATGATATGAACAGTGTGTGTCCCAATACCGAGCCTTGGAGTACATCAAATAGCATGCCACTATGATATGAACAGTGTGTGTCCCAATACCGAGCCTTGGGATACATCAAATAGCATGCCACTATGATATGAACAGTGTGTGTCCCAATACCGAGCCTTGGGGTACATCAAATAGCATGCCACTATGATATGAACAGTGTGTGTCCCAATACCGAGCCTTGGGATACATCAAATAGCATGCCACTATGATATGAACAGTGTGTGTCCCAATACCGAGCCTTGGGGTACATCAAATAGCATGCCACTATGATATGAACAGTGTGTGTCCCAATACCGAGCCTTGGGGTACATCAAATAGCATGCCACTATGATATGAACAGTGTGTGTCCCAATACCGAGCCTTGGGGTACATCAAATAGCATGCCACTATGATATGAACAGTGTGTGTCCCAATACCGAGCCTTGGGTGTACATCAAATAGCATGCCACTATGATATGAACAGTGTGTGTCCCAATACCGAGCCTTGGGGTACATCAAATAGCATGCCACTATGATATGAACAGTGTGTGTCCCAATACCGAGCCTTGGGGTACATCAAATAGCATGCCACTATGATATGAACAGTGTGTGTCCCAATACCGAGCCTTGGGGTACATCAAATAGCATGCCACTATGATATGAACAGTGTGTGTCCCAATACCGAGCCTTGGGGTACATCAAATAGCATGCCACTATGATATGAACAGTGTGTGTCCCAATACCGAGCCTTGGGGTACATCAAATGGCATGCCACTATGATATGAACAGTGTGTGTCCCAATACCGAGCCTTGGGGTACATCAAATAGCATGCCACTATGATATGAACAGTGTGTGTCCCAATACCGAGCCTTGGGATACATCAAATGGCATGCCACTATGATATGAACAGTGTGTGTCCCAATACCGAGCCTTGGGGTACATCAAATGGCATGCCACTATGATATGAACAGTGTGTGTCCCAATACCGAGCCTTGGGGTACATCAAATAGCATGCCACTATGATATGAACAGTGTGTGTCCCAATACCGAGCCTTGGGGTACATCAAATAGCATGCCACTATGATATGAACAGTGTGTGTCCCAATACCGAGCCTTGGGGTACATCAAATAGCATGCCACTATGATATGAACAGTGTGTGTCCCAATACCGAGCCTTGGGGTACATCAAATAGCATGCCACTATGATATGAACAGTGTGTGTCCCAATACCGAGCCTTGGGGTACATCAAATAGCATGCCACTATGATATGAACAGTGTGTGTCCCAATACCGAGCCTTGGGGTACATCAAATAGCATGCCACTATGATATGAACAGTGTGTGTCCCAATACCGAGCCTTGGGGTACATCAAATAGCATGCCACTATGATATGAACAGTGTGTGTCCCAATACCGAGCCTTGGGGTACATCAAATAGCATGCCACTATGATATGAACAGTGTGTGTCCCAATACCGAGCCTTGGGGTACATCAAATGGCATGCCACTATGATATGAACAGTGTGTGTCCCAATACCGAGCCTTGGGGTACATCAAATAGCATGCCACTATGATATGAACAGTGTGTGTCCCAATACCGAGCCTTGGGGTACATCAAATGGCATGCCACTATGATATGAACAGTGTGTGTCCCAATACCGAGCCTTGGGGTACATCAAATGGCATGCCACTATGATATGAACAGTGTGTGTCCCAATACCGAGCCTTGGGGTACATCAAATGGCATGCCACTATGATATGAACAGTGTGTGTCCCAATACCGAGCCTTGGGGTACATCAAATAGCATGCCACTATGATATGAACAGTGTGTGTCCCAATACCGAGCCTTGGGGTACATCAAATGGCATGCCACTATGATATGAACAGTGTGTGTCCCAATACCGAGCCTTGGGGTACATCAAATGGCATGCCACTATGATATGAACAGTGTGTGTCCCAATACCGAGCCTTGGGGTACATCAAATAGCATGCCACTATGATATGAACAGTGTGTGTCCCAATACCGAGCCTTGGGGTACATCAAATAGCATGCCACTATGATATGAACAGTGTGTGTACCAATACCGAGCCTTGGGGTACATCAAATGGCATGCCACTATGATATGAACAGTGTGTGTCCCAATACCGAGCCTTGGGGTACATCAAATAGCATGCCACTATGATATGAACAGTGTGTGTCCCAATACCGAGCCTTGGGGTACATCAAATGGCATGCCACTATGATATGAACAGTGTGTGTCCCAATACCGAGCCTTGGGGTACATCAAATGGCATGCCACTATGATATGAACAGTGTGTGTCCCAATACCGAGCCTTGGGGTACATCAAATGGCATGCCACTATGATATGAACAGTGTGTGTCCCAATACCGAGCCTTGGGGTACATCAAATAGCATGCCACTATGATATGAACAGTGTGTGTCCCAATACCGAGCCTTGGGGTACATCAAATGGCATGCCACTATGATATGAACAGTGTGTGTCCCAATACCGAGCCTTGGGGTACATCAAATAGCATGCCACTATGATATGAACAGTGTGTGTCCCAATACCGAGCCTTGGGGTACATCAAATAGCATGCCACTATGATATGAACAGTGTGTGTCCCAATACCGAGCCTTGGGGTACATCAAATAGCATGCCACTATGATATGAACAGTGTGTGTCCCAATACCGAGCCTTGGGGTACATCAAATAGCATGCCACTATGATATGAACAGTGTGTGTCCCAATACCGAGCCTTGGGGTACATCAAATAGCATGCCACTATGATATGAACAGTGTGTGTCCCAATACCGAGCCTTGGGGTACATCAAATAGCATGCCACTATGATATGAACAGTGTGTGTCCCAATACCGAGCCTTGGGGTACATCAAATAGCATGCCACTATGATATGAACAGTGTGTGTCCCAATACCGAGCCTTGGGGTACATCAAATAGCATGCCACTATGATATGAACAGTGTGTGTCCCAATACCGAGCCTTGGGGTACATCAAATAGCATGCCACTATGATATGAACAGTGTGTGTCCCAATACCGAGCCTTGGGGTACATCAAATAGCATGCCACTATGATATGAACAGTGTGTGTCCCAATACCGAGCCTTGGAGTACATCAAATAGCATGCCACTATGATATGAACAGTGTGTGTCCCAATACCGAGCATTGGGGTACATCAAATAGCATGCCACTATGATATGAACAGTGTGTGTCCCAATACCGAGCCTTGGAGTACATCAAATAGCATGCCACTATGATATGAACAGTGTGTGTCCCAATACCGAGCCTTGGGGTACATCAAATAGCATGCCACTATGATATGAACAGTGTGTGTCCCAATACCGAGCCTTGGGGTACATCAAATAGCATGCCACTATGATATGAACAGTGTGTGTCCCAATACCGAGCCTTGGGGTACATCAAATAGCATGCCACTATGATATGAACAGTGTGTGTCCCAATACCGAGCCTTGGGGTACATCAAATGGCATGCCACTATGATATGAACAGTGTGTGTCCCAATACCGAGCCTTGGGGTACATCAAATAGCATGCCACTATGATATGAACAGTGTGTGTCCCAATACCGAGCCTTGGGGTACATCAAATAGCATGCCACTATGATATGAACAGTGTGTGTCCCAATACCGAGCCTTGGGGTACATCAAATAGCATGCCACTATGATATGAACAGTGTGTGTCCCAATACCGAGCCTTGGGGTACATCAAATGGCATGCCACTATGATATGAACAGTGTGTGTCCCAATACCGAGCCTTGGGGTACATCAAATAGCATGCCACTATGATATGAACAGTGTGTGTCCCAATAGCGAGCCTTGGGGTACATCAAATAGCATGCCACTATGATATGAACAGTGTGTGTCCCAATACCGAGCCTTGGGGTACATCAAATAGCATGCCACTATGATATGAACAGTGTGTGTCCCAATACCGAGCCTTGGGGTACATCAAATAGCATGCCACTATGATATGAACAGTGTGTGTCCCAATACCGAGCCTTGGGGTACATCAAATGGCATGCCACTATGATATGAACAGTGTGTGTCCCAATACCGAGCCTTGGGGTACATCAAATAGCATGCCACTATGATATGAACAGTGTGTGTCCCAATACCGAGCCTTGGGGTACATCAAATAGCATGCCACTATGATATGAACAGTGTGTGTCCCAATACCGAGCCTTGGGGTACATCAAATAGCATGCCACTATGATATGAACAGTGTGTGTCCCAATACCGAGCCTTGGGGTACATCAAATGGCATGCCACTATGATATGAACAGTGTGTGTCCCAATACCGAGCCTTGGGGTACATCAAATAGCATGCCACTATGATATGAACAGTGTGTGTCCCAATATCGAGCCTTGGGGTACATCAAATAGCATGCCACTATGATATGAACAGTGTGTGTCCCAATACCGAGCCTTGGGGTACATCAAATAGCATGCCACTATGATATGAACAGTGTGTGTCCCAATACCGAGCCTTGGGGTACATCAAATAGCATGCCACTATGATATGAACAGTGTGTGTCCCAATACCGAGCCTTGGGGTACATCAAATAGCATGCCACTATGATATGAACAGTGTGTGTCCCAATACCGAGCCTTGGGGTACATCAAATAGCATGCCACTATGATATGAACAGTGTGTGTCCCAATACCGAGCCTTGGGGTACATCAAATAGCATGCCACTATGATATGAACAGTGTGTGTCCCAATACCGAGCCTTGGAGTACATCAAATAGCATGCCACTATGATATGAACAGTGTGTGTCCCAATACCGAGCCTTGGGATACATCAAATGGCATGCCACTATGATATGAACAGTGTGTGTCCCAATACCGAGCCTTGGGGTACATCAAATAGCATGCCACTATGATATGAACAGTGTGTGTCCCAATACCGAGCCTTGGGGTACATCAAATAGCATGCCACTATGATATGAACAGTGTGTGTCCCAATACCGAGCCTTGGGGTACATCAAATGGCATGCCACTATGATATGAACAGTTTGTGTCCCAATACCGAGCCTTGGGACACATCAAATAGCATGCCACTATGATATGAACAGTGTGTGTCCCAATACCGAGCCTTGGGGTACATCAAATAGCATGCCACTATGATATGAACAGTGTGTGTCCCAATACCGAGCCTTGGGGTACATCAAATGGCATGCCACTATGATATGAACAGTGTGTGTCCCAATACCGAGCCTTGGGATACATCAAATAGCATGCCACTATGATATGAACAGTGTGTGTCCCAATACCGAGCCTTGGGGTACATCAAATAGCATGCCACTATGATATGAACAGTGTGTGTCCCAATACCGAGCCTTGGGGTACATCAAATGGCATGCCACTATGATATGAACAGTGTGTGTCCCAATACCGAGCCTTGGGGTACATCAAATAGCATGCCACTATGATATGAACAGTGTGTGTCCCAATACCGAGCCTTGGGGTACATCAAATAGCATGCCACTATGATATGAACAGTGTGTGTCCCAATACCGAGCCTTGGGACACATCAAATAGCATGCCACTATGATATGAACAGTGTGTGTCCCAATACCGAGCCTTGGGGTACATCAAATAGCATGCCACTATGATATGAACAGTGTGTGTCCCAATACCGAGCCTTGGGACACATCAAATAGCATGCCACTATGATATGAACAGTGTGTGTCCCAATACCGAGCCTTGGGGTACATCAAATAGCATGCCACTATGATATGAACAGTGTGTGTCCCAATACCGAGCCTTGGGATACATCAAATAGCATGCCACTATGATATGAACAGTGTGTGTCCCAATACCGAGCCTTGGGATACATCAAATAGCATGCCACTATGATATGAACAGTGTGTGTCCCAATACCGAGCCTTGGGGTACATCAAATAGCATGCCACTATGATATGAACAGTGTGTGTCCCAATACCGAGCCTTGGGGTACATCAAATAGCATGCCACTATGATATGAACAGTGTGTGTCCCAATACCGAGCCTTGGGATACATCAAATAGCATGCCACTATGATATGAACAGTGTGTGTCCCAATACCGAGCCTTGGGGTACATCAAATGGCATGCCACTATGATATGAACAGTGTGTGTCCCAATACCGAGCCTTGGGGTACATCAAATAGCATGCCACTATGATATGAACAGTGTGTGTCCCAATACCGAGCCTTGGGATACATCAAATAGCATGCCACTATGATATGAACAGTGTGTGTCCCAATACCGAGCCTTGGGATACATCAAATAGCATGCCACTATGATATGAACAGTGTGTGTCCCAATACCGAGCCTTGGGGTACATCAAATGGCATGCCACTATGATATGAACAGTGTGTGTCCCAATACCGAGCCTTGGGGTACATCAAATAGCATGCCACTATGATATGAACAGTGTGTGTCCCAATACCGAGCCTTGGGGTACATCAAATGGCATGCCACTATGATATGAACAGTGTGTGTCCCAATACCGAGCCTTGGGGTACATCAAATAGCATGCCACTATGATATGAACAGTGTGTGTCCCAATACCGAGCCTTGGGGTACATCAAATAGCATGCCACTATGATATGAACAGTGTGTGTCCCAATACCGAGCCTTGGGGTACATCAAATGGCATGCCACTATGATATGAACAGTGTGTGTCCCAATACCGAGCCTTGGGATACATCAAATAGCATGCCACTATGATATGAACAGTGTGTGTCCCAATACCGAGCCTTGGGGTACATCAAATGGCATGCCACTATGATATGAACAGTGTGTGTCCCAATACCGAGCCTTGGGGTACATCAAATGGCATGCCACTATGATATGAACAGTGTGTGTCCCAATACCGAGCCTTGGGGTACATCAAATAGCATGCCACTATGATATGAACAGTGTGTGTCCCAATACCGAGCCTTGGGGTACATCAAATGGCATGCCACTATGATATGAACAGTGTGTGTCCCAATACCGAGCCTTGGGGTACATCAAATGGCATGCCACTATGATATGAACAGTGTGTGTCCCAATACCGAGCCTTGGGGTACATCAAATAGCATGCCACTATGATATGAACAGTGTGTGTCCCAATACCGAGCCTTGGGGTACATCAAATGGCATGCCACTATGATATGAACAGTGTGTGTCCCAATACCGAGCCTTGGGGTACATCAAATAGCATGCCACTATGATATGAACAGTGTGTGTCCCAATACCGAGCCTTGGGGTACATCAAATAGCATGCCACTATGATATGAACAGTGTGTGTCCCAATACCGAGCCTTGGGGTACATCAAATAGCATGCCACTATGATATGAACAGTGTGTGTCCCAATACCGAGCCTTGGGGTACATCAAATAGCATGCCACTATGATATGAACAGTGTGTGTCCCAATACCGAGCCTTGGGGTACATCAAATAGCATGCCACTATGATATGAACAGTGTGTGTCCCAATACCGAGCCTTGGGGTACATCAAATAGCATGCCACTATGATATGAACAGTGTGTGTCCCAATACCGAGCCTTGGGGTACATCAAATGGCATGCCACTATGATATGAACAGTGTGTGTCCCAATACCGAGCCTTGGGGTACATCAAATAGCATGCCACTATGATATGAACAGTGTGTGTCCCAATACCGAGCCTTGGGGTACATCAAATAGCATGCCACTATGATATGAACAGTGTGTGTCCCAATACCGAGCCTTGGGGTACATCAAATAGCATGCCACTATGATATGAACAGTGTGTGTCCCAATACCGAGCCTTGGGGTACATCAAATAGCATGCCACTATGATATGAACAGTGTGTGTCCCAATACCGAGCCTTGGGGTACATCAAATGGCATGCCACTATGATATGAACAGTGTGTGTCCCAATACCGAGCCTTGGGATACATCAAATAGCATGCCACTATGATATGAACAGTGTGTGTCCCAATACCGAGCCTTGGGGTACATCAAATAGCATGCCACTATGATATGAACAGTGTGTGTCCCAATACCGAGCCTTGGGGTACATCAAATGGCATGCCACTATGATATGAACAGTGTGTGTCCCAATACCGAGCCTTGGGGTACATCAAATAGCATGCCACTATGATATGAACAGTGTGTGTCCCAATACCGAGCCTTGGGGTACATCAAATAGCATGCCACTATGATATGAACATTGTGTGTCCCAATACCGAGCCTTGGGATACATCAAATAGCATGCCACTATGATATGAACAGTGTGTGTCCCAATACCGAGCCTTGGGGTACATCAAATAGCATGCCACTATGATATGAACAGTGTGTGTCCCAATACCGAGCCTTGGGGTACATCAAATGGCATGCCACTATGATATGAACAGTGTGTGTCCCAATACCGAGCCTTGGGGTACATCAAATAGCATGCCACTATGATATGAACAGTGTGTGTCCCAATACCGAGCCTTGGGGTACATCAAATAGCATGCCACTATGATATGAACAGTGTGTGTCCCAATACCGAGCCTTGGAGTACATCAAATAGCATGCCACTATGATATGAACAGTGTGTGTCCCAATACCGAGCCTTGGGGTACATCAAATGGCATGCCACTATGATATGAACAGTGTGTGTCCCAATACCGAGCCTTGGGGTACATCAAATGGCATGCCACTATGATATGAACAGTGTGTGTCCCAATACCGAGCCTTGGGATACATCAAATAGCATGCCACTATGATATGAACAGTGTGTGTCCCAATACCGAGCCTTGGGGTACATCAAATAGCATGCCACTATGATATGAACAGTGTGTGTCCCAATACCGAGCCTTGGGGTACATCAAATGGCATGCCACTATGATATGAACAGTGTGTGTCCCAATACCGAGCCTTGGGGTACATCAAATGGCATGCCACTATGATATGAACAGTGTGTGTCCCAATACCGAGCCTTGGGGTACATCAAATAGCATGCCACTATGATATGAACAGTGTGTGTCCCAATACCGAGCCTTGGGGTACATCAAATGGCATGCCACTATGATATGAACAGTGTGTGTCCCAATACCGAGCCTTGGGGTACATCAAATAGCATGCCACTATGATATGAACAGTGTGTGTCCCAATACCGAGCCTTGGGGTACATCAAATGGCATGCCACTATGATATGAACAGTGTGTGTCCCAATACCGAGCCTTGGGGTACATCAAATAGCATGCCACTATGATATGAACAGTGTGTGTCCCAATACCGAGCCTTGGGGTACATCAAATGGCATGCCACTATGATATGAACAGTGTGTGTCCCAATACCGAGCCTTGGGGTACATCAAATAGCATGCCACTATGATATGAACAGTGTGTGTCCCAATACCGAGCCTTGGGGTACATCAAATGGCATGCCACTATGATATGAACAGTGTGTGTCCCAATACCGAGCCTTGGGGTACATCAAATAGCATGCCACTATGATATGAACAGTGTGTGTCCCAATACCGAGCCTTGGGGTACATCAAATAGCATGCCACTATGATATGAACAGTGTGTGTCCCAATACCGAGCCTTGGGGTACATCAAATAGCATGCCACTATGATATGAACAGTGTGTGTCCCAATACCGAGCCTTGGGATACATCAAATAGCATGCCACTATGATATGAACAGTGTGTGTCCCAATACCGAGCCTTGGGGTACATCAAATAGCATGCCACTATGATATGAACAGTGTGTGTCCCAATACCGAGCCTTGGGGTACATCAAATGGCATGCCACTATGATATGAACAGTGTGTGTCCCAATACCGAGCCTTGGGGTACATCAAATGGCATGCCACTATGATATGAACAGTGTGTGTCCCAATACCGAGCCTTGGGGTACATCAAATGGCATGCCACTATGATATGAACAGTGTGTGTCCCAATACCGAGCCTTGGGGTACATCAAATAGCATGCCACTATGATATGAACAGTGTGTGTCCCAATACCGAGCCTTGGGGTACATCAAATGGCATGCCACTATGATATGAACAGTGTGTGTCCCAATACCGAGCCTTGGGGTACATCAAATGGCATGCCACTATGATATGAACAGTGTGTGTCCCAATACCGAGCCTTGGGGTACATCAAATAGCATGCCACTATGATATGAACAGTGTGTGTCCCAATACCGAGCCTTGGGGTACATCAAATAGCATGCCACTATGATATGAACAGTGTGTGTCCCAATACCGAGCCTTGGGGTACATCAAATAGCATGCCACTATGATATGAACAGTGTGTGTCCCAATACCGAGCCTTGGGGTACATCAAATGGCATGCCACTATGATATGAACAGTGTGTGTCCCAATACCGAGCCTTGGGGTACATCAAATGGCATGCCACTATGATATGAACAGTGTGTGTCCCAATACCGAGCCTTGGGGTACATCAAATGGCATGCCACTATGATATGAACAGTGTGTGTCCCAATACCGAGCCTTGGAGTACATCAAATAGCATGCCACTATGATATGAACAGTGTGTGTCCCAATACCGAGCCTTGGGGTACATCAAATAGCATGCCACTATGATATGAACAGTGTGTGTCCCAATACCGAGCCTTGGGATACATCAAATAGCATGCCACTATGATATGAACAGTGTGTGTCCCAATACCGAGCCTTGGGGTACATCAAATAGCATGCCACTATGATATGAACAGTGTGTGTCCCAATACCGAGCCTTGGAGTACATCAAATAGCATGCCACTATGATATGAACAGTGTGTGTCCCAATACCGAGCCTTGGGGTACATCAAATAGCATGCCACTATGATATGAACAGTGTGTGTCCCAATACCGAGCCTTGGGGTACATCAAATAGCATGCCACTATGATATGAACAGTGTGTGTCCCAATACCGAGCCTTGGGGTACATCAAATAGCATGCCACTATGATATGAACAGTGTGTGTCCCAATACCGAGCCTTGGGGTACATCAAATAGCATGCCACTATGATATGAACAGTGTGTGTCCCAATACCGAGCCTTGGGATACATCAAATAGCATGCCACTATGATATGAACAGTGTGTGTCCCAATACCGAGCCTTGGGGTACATCAAATAGCATGCCACTATGATATGAACAGTGTGTGTCCCAATACCGAGCCTTGGGGTACATCAAATAGCATGCCACTATGATATGAACAGTGTGTGTCCCAATACCGAGCCTTGGGATACATCAAATAGCATGCCACTATGATATGAACAGTGTGTGTCCCAATACCGAGCCTTGGGGTACATCAAATAGCATGCCACTATGATATGAACAGTGTGTGTCCCAATACCGAGCCTTGTGGTACATCAAATGGCATGCCACTATGATATGAACAGTGTGTGTCCCAATACCGAGCCTTGGGGTACATCAAATAGCATGCCACTATGATATGAACAGTGTGTGTCCCAATACCGAGCCTTGGGGTACATCAAATAGCATGCCACTATGATATGAACAGTGTGTGTCCCAATACCGAGCCTTGGGGTACATCAAATAGCATGCCACTATGATATGAACAGTGTGTGTCCCAATACCGAGCCTTGGGGTACATCAAATAGCATGCCACTATGATATGAACAGTGTGTGTCCCAATACCGAGCCTTGGGGTACATCAAATAGCATGCCACTATGATATGAACAGTGTGTGTCCCAATACCGAGCCTTGGGGTACATCAAATAGCATGCCACTATGATATGAACAGTGTGTGTCCCAATACCGAGCCTTGGGGTACATCAAATGGCATGCCACTATGATATGAACAGTGTGTGTCCCAATACCGAGCCTTGGGGTACATCAAATAGCATGCCACTATGATATGAACAGTGTGTGTCCCAATACCGAGCCTTGGGGTACATCAAATGGCATGCCACTATGATATGAACAGTGTGTGTCCCAATACCGAGCCTTGGGGTACATCAAATAGCATGCCACTATGATATGAACAGTGTGTGTCCCAATACCGAGCCTTGGGATACATCAAATAGCATGCCACTATGATATGAACAGTGTGTGTCCCAATACCGAGCCTTGGGATACATCAAATAGCATGCCACTATGATATGAACAGTGTGTGTCCCAATACCGAGCCTTGGGATACATCAAATAGCATGCCACTATGATATGAACAGTGTGTGTCCCAATACCGAGCCTTGGGGTACATCAAATAGCATGCCACTATGATATGAACAGTGTGTGTCCCAATACCGAGCCTTGGGATACATCAAATAGCATGCCACTATGATATGAACAGTGTGTGTCCCAATACCGAGCCTTGGGATACATCAAATAGCATGCCACTATGATATGAACAGTGTGTGTCCCAATACCGAGCCTTGGGATACATCAAATAGCATGCCACTATGATATGAACAGTGTGTGTCCCAATACCGAGCCTTGGGGTACATCAAATGGCATGCCACTATGATATGAACAGTGTGTGTCCCAATACCGAGCCTTGGGGTACATCAAATAGCATGCCACTATGATATGAACAGTGTGTGTCCCAATACCGAGCCTTGGGATACATCAAATAGCATGCCACTATGATATGAACAGTGTGTGTCCCAATACCGAGCCTTGGGGTACATCAAATGGCATGCCACTATGATATGAACAGTGTGTGTCCCAATACCGAGCCTTGGGGTACATCAAATAGCATGCCACTATGATATGAACAGTGTGTGTCCCAATACCGAGCCTTGGGGTACATCAAATAGCATGCCTCTATGATATGAACAGTGTGTGTCCCAATACCGAGCCTTGGGGTACATCAAATAGCATGCCACTATGATATGAACAGTGTGTGTCCCAATACCGAGCCTTGGGGTACATCAAATAGCATGCCACTATGATATGAACAGTGTGTGTCCCAATACCGAGCCTTGGGGTACATCAAATGGCATGCCACTAGAGAGAATGGCAATTTATTTGACGGCTGTCCGCAAAGCGGTATACCAAGATGGTACAGCGTAATATGGTCAATACATATAAGTACAACGATTATTTACAAGAGTGATACAAAATTGATTACAGAAAAATCCTGAAATATTATAAATCTAATTTCATCGAGGGTAGATAACAAAAGTATTAGAAAAATATGAAAATGTAAGAATGTAATGGAAAAAGAAGTTATTATTAATATTATTAGGAAGATTGAAATTATTCGAAAGAGTATAAATGGTGCTGTAAAAGACCTACAGTATGCAGTAATGATGTTTTTCTTTCGTCATTGAACTCATTATAAGTTATCACCTCTTCCATATCTGGAATCTTGGTCACATTTCACTCGGTATGAGGTATTGTGTTATCTGATGTACATTGGTTCATTTTTTTTTTTTTTTTCATTGGGTTTTAACGACGCACTGTAATGATTACTAAGATCTATTGGCGTCGGATGAATGATTAATGAGATGATGGGATGATGAGATGGAGGTTTTTTTTTTTTTTTTTTTTTCATCCAAACATCATTAGTTCACTGAAAGACTTTTATCTACGGCGAAAAATTATGGTCACAGACAGCGCAGTCCTGGTGTTGAAAACCATTAGTTTTAAATAATCAAAATGGGGTGGTAAGATCGCCCTTGTGGTGCCCCGTCCAAACGATCCTATCTTTCATCCATAGCCTTAATTGGGGAACAATGATTTTGTATCAAGTTTCGATGTTATTAAATAAAAAAAAAAACATTAGTTCATAGTGTTGACTATTCGACACAGATTATCGTTGCATTTCACGTTGTTCTAATTTCAAATCTCGACTCAATATGAATGTTCAATGTTGTGTTATGTTTGGTGTTTGATGTGGCTGATGTTGTGAAATGTTATGTGTCAATTTAAGTGAATCAGAACACGTTTTTTTTTTTAAATTGAATAATGAACTATTTATGATATTCAGGATTGTAAGCCCCATCCATTCCATGTTAAAAAACCAAGTGTATGTACCTTTATCTCAGAAACTACTTCACTTGGATTACTCATTTTTTTTATACATGCGCCTTTGAAGTTTGTGTACACACTGACAGGATTTTATAATCATATTGCAACAATGCTCACAGCAAGGGAATTTTAAACAATGCTCCAATATTTGTTACATTTTTTTAAACATGTTCCAATTTTTTTCAATACCGTGTATTTGTTGCAGAGTTATGAAATCCTGTTCACATATGTAGTACATATGTATAAATATACTGCGAAAATTTCAAGGGTCCAGCTTCAACGAAATTTTGAGAAAAAGGTACATTAGTGAGAAAATATTGAATTCCAAGATAAATGCACTTGAAAATGATGTTTCTTGGATTTATTCAAAAACAGTCAAAACAACAATAGAATCTGGCATGCTATGATATTGAGATGTTTTCATCAATTACTAAATACTTGATTGTAATTAAACTGTATGCGTTTTTTGAACAAATCTTTCGATGATCAGATGGGAATGGACCAAATTATTTCAAAATATAAAAGAAAAAAAGGGAAAAAACAATTTTTGGCTTACAATGTCCCGTTAAATAAGAACGGACAGGTGTTGAATCATGTGCTAAAATGGTCGATGTGTCATTGATAGATTCTCTGTTCTCATCTCAGACTATTATCGGTCAGTTATCAGGTTCACTTTCCAGAAGAATGAGATGTTTCAGACACTGACTTGAGTTAATTCACCGGATAAATATGTGTACACAGTGATTCATTGTAGTGGCTTAGAGCCCAGTCAGTCATTTTCCTTCTTCCAGTTCTAAAGAAGTATTTGTCACTCTATTTTATCGGTTAAGTAGCTATTCATACTCTCAGGGGTTATATTAGTGCGCACAGTTGACCCATAATATGCGCAGTTCTAAACTTCAAAAATGCAGCTCTTAATTTCAATTTGCGCAGTTGTAAAATAACGAATATTGTTGTCAGACGAGCTTTAGCGAGGATTCAATTTGAAATACTGAAAAAAATTGGTATTCATTTTATGTTTTTTTTTTTTTGTGTTTTTTTGTCGGTTCTCCACAGGTCAAACGGCTACAGCTATCAACTACAAACTTTGTTTCATCATGGTTTCTCATCTAACTTAGATCTTAATAGTTTTGTGGCATTATCGGATCATAACTTTTGCTTTTATGAATTTTAGAAATTTCGAAAATACTCGCTAGAATAACACGTCGGAAAAAAAATGAAAATATTTTTATTTTCAAAAAAAATGAAATTCTGTGTGAAGTTGAATTACATTTTGATACACATTTCTGGAAATTCTCAGCTTGATTGGGTCAGCCATTTTGAAGAAAAAACATGAAATGTGCTAAATTGGTACCACTCGAAGCCGTTTTTACCCATTTATAACTTAAATGTCACCCAATTGGCGAATGTGGGAAATGGTTTGGCAATGAAGTCGACATACTATTACTTTCCGCTCGTCTAACAACGCGTATGTAGCGTTTTCCTAGTTAAATATAATGAACGTTATCAAAGAAGAATTCGTCATTGAAATTACGCGCTTTAGATTAGTTGGTAAAATCAACACCATGGTTATGATGAGCGTGAGGTAAGGGGGGAGGGAAGTGAATCCAATAGCCAACTACACCCTTGAAGTAGTGTTGCTATTTTTAATAACTAATCAAGTTTGATTCCCTCCCAAATAGTATTCCAATAGTATCACTATTCCAAAATAGTTACAAGATACTTGAAAAAACAAAGTTTTTTAAAAAATTCCCTGCGGGGCTGTGATGGAGGAACTCCCCCCCCCCCCCCCCCCTCTCACACACACACACACCCTCAGTATATACGCACGGAACCTACCTCTTTATATAATTAATTTTTTTAATATGCGCAGTTCTAAATTTTCACTAATGTAACCACTGCATATTCCTATGATGATCTCATGTGTGATCATTTCTGGGCCGGCCCTATTCGTAAAGTAAATTGTGCGACAAACACCCGGCTTCGTTCCACCTGCCGGCGGTATGCGCGATGTTTGGACACCAACTTGACCTCAAAAACATAAACGACTGTCCACAATCCACCATCCTATTAAGTGTATTATATATTATATATGCCACTCATGTATTGTGATTTTGACGGACAAATAAACAATTGAATGGAATTGAATTGGATTAAATAATTATTACAAATCTATGTTCTTATTGTGCCAATAAAGTCATTTGCTTCACTATTGAATTAATGTTATCTATATTTTTTCATATGATTAGTTGTAAGAACGGGTACATGGACCCGAACCTCGCCATTTCCATCACGCTTTTATTGTAATACTGTATTGCACTGTATTCTGTAACTTCTCAATGAAATGAAGACTTATTAATCAATTCTAATATTCACTCTGTTTATATTGAAATCTTAAGGCTCCGATTGTATATTTCCTTCACCATCCGCATTCTCCGTCTCTGAGATCCAATATCAGGTAAAAGTCAGTGACGTCACGCCCTCATTATCCGAGGTCACTAATCCAGTGTCGTAACTACCGCAGGGGCAGCCAGGGCAGCCGCCCCGGAGCCCATGCTGTCTTTCCATAACTTGCTACTTTAAGAGACCGCAGGCGCTCGTATTTCACGCCGCAAACTCTCACGACCGTGATGTTTGTGATATCAATATGAGTGTTTTTGCATTCTGTTAATAATTGAAAAACGAAGGTTACCGTAAATACAGAATTTTGAACCAAAAATTTGTGATTTTTCAAATTCTTCAAATGGAAAATGGAAAAATTTCTAGTTTACGAAAACCTAGATCCATATTTTTTAATACAAAAAAAAACCATAGAATGTGAAATATATCAAAAGTGTGAGCTTGTGAATTAACGGTGCTTATGTAAATCTGAGTTCGGCGGGCTAGTCTACGGGTTGCGCCTAGCAAACGATGCATGTTGAACTCGAGTCTGAAGCGAGCGAACAACGAGCCCGTGTAGAGCGTCTAGCACACGATGCATGTTGAACTCGAGTCTGAAGCGAGCGAACAACGAGCCCGGGTAGAGCGCCTAGCACACGATGCATGTTAAACTCGAGTCTGAAGCGAGCGAACAACGAGCCCGTGTAGAGCGCCTAGCACACGATGCATGTTAAACTCGAGTCTGAAGCGAGCGAACAACGAGCCCGGGTAGAGCGCCTAGCACACGTTGCAAGTTAAACTAGGGTCTGAAGCGAGCGAACAACGAGCCCGTGTAGAGCGCCCAGCACACGATGCATGTTAAACTCGAGTCTGAAGCGAGCGAACAACGAGCCCGTGTAGAGCGCCTAGCACACGATGCATGTTAAACTCGAGTCTGAAGCGAGCGAACAACGAGCCCGTGTAGAGCGCCTAGCACACGATGCATGTTAAACTCGAGTCTGAAGCGAGCGAACAACGAGACCGTGTAGAGCGTCTAGCACACGATGCATGTTGAACTCGAGTCTGAAGCGAGCGAACAACGAGCCCGTGTAGAGCGCCTAGCACACGATGCATGTTGAACTCGAGTCTGAAGCGAGCGAACAACGAGCCCGTGTAGAGCGCCCGGCACACGATGCATGTTGAACTCGAGTCTGAAGCGAGCGAACAACGAGCCCGTGTAGAGCGCCTAGCACACGATGCATGTTGAACTTGAGTCTGAAGCGAGCGAACAACGAGACCGTGTAGAGCGCCTGGCACACGATGCATGTTGAACTCGAGTCTGAAGCGAGCGAACAATGAGCCCGTGTAGAGCGCCTGGCACACGATGCATGTTGAACTCGAGTCTGAAGCGAGCGAACAATGAGCCCGTGTAGAGCGCCTGGCACACGATGCATGTTGAACTCGAGTCTGAAGCGAGCGAACAATGAGCCCGTGTAGAGCGCCTGGCACACGATGCATGTTGAACTTGAGTCTGAAGCGAGCGAACAACGAGCCCGTGTAGAGCGCCTAGCACACGATGCATGTTGAACTTGAGTCTGAAGCGAGCGAACAACGAGACCGTGTAGAGCGCCTGGCACACGATGCATGTTGAACTCGAGTCTGAAGCGAGCGAACAATGAGCCCGTGTAGAGCGCCCGGCACACGATGCATGTTGAACTCGAGTCTGAAGCGAGCGAACAACGAGCCCGTGTAGAGCGCCTAGCACACGATGCATGTTGAACTTGAGTCTGAAGCGAGCGAACAACGAGACCGTGTAGAGCGCCTGGCACACGATGCATGTTGAACTCGAGTCTGAAGCGAGCGAACAATGAGCCCGTGTAGAGCGCCTGGCACACGATGCATGTTGAACTCGAGTCTGAAGCGAGCGAACAACGAGCCCGTGTAGAGCGCCTGGCACACGATGCATGTTGAACTCGAGTCTGAAGCGAGCGAACAATGAGCCCGTGTAGAGCGCCTAGCACACGATGCATGTTGAACTCGAGTCTGAAGCGAGCGAACAACGAGCCCATGTAGAGCGCCTGGCACACGATGCATGTTGAACTCGAGTCTGAAGCGAGCGAACAATGAGCCCGTGTAGAGCGCCTAGCACACGATGCATGTTGAACTCGAGTCTGAAGCGAGCGAACAATGAGCCCGTGTAGAGCGCCTAGCACACGATGCATGTTGAACTCGAGTCTGAAGCGAGCGAACAATGAGCCCGTGTAGAGCGCCTGGCACACGATGCATGTTGAACTAGAGTCTGAAGCGAGCGAACAATGAGACCGTGTAGAGCGCCTGGCACACGATGCATGTTGAACTCGAGTCTGAAGCGAGCGAACAACGAGCCCATGTAGAGCGCCTGGCACACGATGCATGTTGAACTCGAGTCTGAAGCGAGCGAACAATTAGCCCGTGTAGAGCGCCTAGCACACGATGCATGTTGAACTCGAGTCTGAAGCGAGCGAACAACGAGCCCATGTAGAGCGCCTGGCACACGATGCATGTTGAACTCGAGTCTGAAGCGAGCGAACAACGAGCCCGTGTAGAGCGCCTAGCACACGATGCATGTTAAACTAGAGTCTGAAGCGAGCGAACAATGAGCCCGTGTAGAGCGCCTGGCACACGATGCATGTTGAACTCGAGTCTGAAGCGAGCGAACAATTAGCCCGTGTAGAGCGCCTAGCACACGATGCATGTTGAACTCGAGTCTGAAGCGAGCGAACAACGAGCCCATGTAGAGCGCCTGGCACACGATGCATGTTGAACTCGAGTCTGAAGCGAGCGAACAATGAGCCCGTGTAGAGCGCCTAGCACACGATGCATGTTGAACTCGAGTCTGAAGCGAGCGAACAACGAGACCGTGTAGAGCGCCTGGCACACGATGCATGTTGAACTCGAGTCTGAAGCGAGCGAACAACGAGCGCGTGTAGAGCGCCTGGCACACGATGCATGTTAAACTCGAGTCTGAAGCGAGCGAACAACGAGCGCGTGTAGAGCGCCTGGCACACGATGCATGTTGAACTCGAGTCTGAAGCGAGCGAACAACGAGACCGTGTAGAGCGCCTGCGGCCTCTTAACTGCATCACGGTGAAAAGTCGACTATTTCAATCCTAATCTTATCCTAATTGTAATTCTAATCTTCCAGACCTAATCTGTATCTTCAATAGAACCATTTCGTTATATGGAATTAAATGATTGTGAATGTATTTTGATAATAATTTTGAGTGTATTTTAGTCGTCTCCAATAGTAAATTGGTAAAACATAAAATATGGGGGTTGCATGTTGATGACATCGAAATTTCATCATTTGAATTGATATATAGTATTTTTTTCAAGAGGGGCCATGCCCCGGGGGACAAAATTTCCACTTCCGCCACTGCACCAATCATATCCCATCATCTTTGTGAAGGCTTGTTCATAGAGCCACGGCATTTTTGCCGGCCGGCAATCTTGTCGGGTGCCGTTGGACGTCAAATTATTTGTACCGTTCATACTACCACGGCAAAATCATCGGTTATATCGCGGACTCAAAGCAATTATATATCGAATATCGTGTTTTTATTGTGTTTTAACGACGCACTGTAATGATTACTAAGATCTATTGGCGTCGGATGAAAGATTAATGAGATGATGGGATGATGAGATGAAGGTTTATATGCGATAACTATGGCAACGATAGTGATCGAGCTTGACAGTCGATAGTCCGTGAGAAAAACAAACAGTATGAGTATAAAAGTGGCCGTGATATCGTCTACGTCATCACGGCAAGTCTGTCAGCCGGAAAAATGTTTAAAGGTACGTTCATAGAGCCACGGCAACACGAATTTGCCGTGCCGTCAAAATGAATGAGCCAATCACAGACTTGCCGGGCTTGTCGTTCACTGTGGCCTTGAAAGTTGAATGAAGTAGAACACTTTGCCGGACGACAAACTTGCCGTGATGACGTAGACGTCATCACGGCCACGTTTATACTCGAACTGTGTGTTCTGCGTACGAACTATCGACTGTCAAACTCGATCACTATCGACGTTGCGATGGTTATCGCATGATTCGATATATAATTGCTTTGAGTCCGCGATATAACCGATGATTTTGCCGTGGTAGTATGAACGGTACAAATAATTTGACGTCCTACGGCACCCGACAAGATTGCCGGCCGGCAAAAATGCCGTGGCTCTATGAACGTACCTTCACGAAGATGATGGGATATGATTGGTGCAGTGGCGGAATTGGGAATTTTGTCCCCCGGGGCATGGCTCCTCTTGAAAAAAAATACTATATATCAATTCAAGTGATGAAATTTCGATGTCATCAACATGCAACCCCCATATTTCATGTTTTTCCAATTTACTTTGGAGACGACTAAAATACACTCAGAATTACGATCAAGATACATTCACAATCATATCAATTCTATGTAACGAAATGGTTAACCGAGTGAATCGCGAGCTCCAAGGAATGTATATCAATGCAGCCACGACACACCACAACAAACAAGAAACGAAACTAATGAGTTGCCTAAAGCTGGATTCACAATGCGAACTAATGATTAGTGATAATGATCAACTAAAGTTGGCAGATACGGAATCAGTGTTGACGTTCACATTGTGTTTAATATTAGTGACTGACCTTGAAAGTTAACCAACTTTCAACTTTAGTATTAATCATTAGTTTCAGTCATTATTCCGACCAATCAGAAGTCGTGAATTCGAAACGACAGAAAGTCAATGCAAAAGGAAGCTATCCCGCTGGATGAACCTCTCGTCTACAGCCTTCTAACATGTAGATTTCAATTTAAATCTGTCATCTTAAGAAAGCTATGACTCATGAAAATTAATTCTTATTTCAAGCCTATGTGAATGCTCAGTTTCTTAATTTTAGTATTTAGTATTAGTCACTAATCATTAGTTCGCATTGTGAATCCAGCTTTAATATCAAAGGAGACCCACATAAATAATTCATAAACAATCTACCCTGATGATATTGATTATATTAATTTTTTCATTGACTTCTGTAAACGTTTTTTTATAAGTAATTTTTTAAAATATCGAATCGGAATGTCAGCACTCATAAAGACTCCGTAAGCATTTAAAGAAATCATTTGTATAATCAACGTTTCACTAAATCACTTTTTAATTTTGTAATCACTAAATCTCCTTATTATTTTATTCAATCCTAATTTGTTTTTACATTTTTTCTATTCGATCAGTTCCCTTTTCATGCCTATTTTCAATCTATTTCTCTACATTATTCTATGTATTTTTCATACTGATTGCTATCCTGTTTTATAATATAGTCAGGAACCAATAAAGGTTATTCCTTCTTCTCAATAGAATTATTAATCTCAGCTGTTATATTCCTCCTCATGAATTTTTGAATCCTGTCGAATAGACCAGAACGGAAAATGAAACCTTTTCAAAATGAAACTTCTTTCATTCATTGTCACCTATTGTTGAAAAATAAGTTCACAACCACGCCCGATGAAAATATTTTCCAATCACAAAACCATTATTGGTTTGTTTGCTCCGAAATGTTTCAAGTTGCTATGGTCACCTAACCTAATATTCCATCACCTTATTGTATAAATTCTCAGTTGCGAGTCCGCTCTCACTCGAATATTCTCTTTGTCATTATGATGACAGGTCAAGGTCATGAAGCCAACTGTTACATGTTTGTGGATATGTCGCACACTGACAGCTCGCCAGTTCGATTCCTCATCTAGGTTTGAATAGTCCGGTGTGTCTACAAGAACGAATTGTGACCGGGCCAACTAATTTCTCTGCGATTCGAATTTCGATGAGACTGAATGCGATGGTTGAAACTCACAACATCTGTGCAAATAATTCAATTTATTTGGTCGAATAAGAAGAAATTAATCTCAGACACGGTATTACCAACTCCAGTTGGCAGTTACCTGAGAGTTGGTGAGAACAAATATCACTGGTTACCTTGATGATTATTATTATTATCATTATTATTTAACTCTTGCAATTGCACATAAATGCGCGGTGGCAAGTTCCCCAACTACCCCTATCACACCATCTCCCTAACCCTCTGACGGAATAACTTTAACCTGATTTCATCCCCGTCAAAAACACTTCTACTAAGCCATTCCAGTCCCTACCTGTCCTATTCAAGAAAGAGAATTTACCGACATCTAATCCAGCCCCCTTTATGACTACCGTTCTATCAAGACCCCGCCTACCTCCATACCCTGACTCATTCCTTTCAATCAATTTATGCAGCTCCCCGATCCCCCCTCTCCCTATATTACCATGAATAAAATTCATGAACGATCCTCCTTCCTCCGTATTTCCAATTTTTAACAACTTTTATTTGCCAGTTGTAGCTATTCCCAATTTGGTGATATTGGTAATATATATTCAAGGTATTCCTTATTTGAAAAGAATTACTCCGCCCAGGTCAAGAGTATGGACCAAGATGCATTGAGAGTTGAGTTGGTTTGACGGTTGGAGATGGTGTCCTCACTTCCTATCCCTCCCATGTTGGAAATGTGTTCCAATTCACGGTCCACGTTTAAAGAACTATTCGCCGTACGTGGATGAGTGGTGATGTAATGAACTAACATTACTCAATGACTTCGACTCAGCTAATAACAGCAGTCGTCAAGTTTGCCAGTCCATCAGCCGTTTCTAAAAAACGACACTAGATAGAGCAGCGATCTATATTGATTCCTCAGGAGAGTACTCAGGGTTTGGAACCTGTTTTCGAATTAGTGGAGTCACCATCTCCGGGCGGCGAACAAACGCAACCCTCACAGCATCTCGGTATGAACCTTCGTCATGGAAGACATCGATGGTGGCCCTAACGCTGAAACAGCAAGGTCTGAGTACATGCTGAGGCTATCAATGACGTAACGGGATAAGCAACACGGCAAAAGTCCTATCCTTTTAACATTAGGCCGTTTTCACCATGATGGAATCAGCGCACTTTCGTGTACATTTGTGAGATTCGCAATTTCAAATAAAATCGTACGTATTAGGCTCGTATTTCAATGTATGGTACATAGTTGTATACTTGCATTGTTCCTGATCTTTCTCGTAGATGATGAGTAATTATCCAGTTATCAAATGGTGAATATATCAGTGGGGCTCTTGACTAGGGGACTAAATGCTTTTACAGACGTATTTTAAATTTAGATTGGCCAATTCAAATGAAATTTATTCCAATATTGCTTAATGCAGTTGGAAAGAGCTGGATTCACAGATTGCATCACATCTATTACTTGTATAGATCAACATACAATAATACCAGCAAATCATCATAACATTTGTGAGGCGGCATCCCTTTGATATACGCATGGTGCCAAAGGAAAGCGCCATGTTGCTTATCCCGTTACGTTATTGATGGTCATAGGTACATGCTAGCATATTGTATCGAAGCTCGGGTCGGTAACTGAGTAGTGACGTCACAAATCTTAGCTCCACATCAGCCACTTTGATTTCCATTCCAATCCTGAAGTTGAATGCTATCTCTCGGGGTATGTTGTGATATACAGACTGATATTGCAGAGAATCGTGGAACTACACATGAGGGAACGCATAGAGAAGGCACAGCCCGTAACTGATCACAAAAAACGTTTCAATAGATCTGTTTGTTTGTCGTTAACTACCTGCACTGGTTCTTCAGTTCTTGCACTTTCGTGTTTGTTTGTCCCAGTTTACTTGCACTAGTTCAAGTAGTTCTACACCAGCTACTCCTGGTGTGCTTAGTTCAGTTCAAGATGCCAGGCGCTAAAATCAAATTGTAGGCGGACACTTTGTTGGCTTACAAGTTGTTGACGCTTAAATTTGAGTCAAGGAGAATGGGGAGTTATATATTTGGATGAGAGTTGTAATTATTTTCAAACAAGTTGACATGCAGAATTACGTCTCCGTGATTTCACCCAAATAACTATTCTCATTTTCGAAATTCGCGTCCAGGAACCGTTGAGATCGTCACTATTATTTTTGTTTGTACCTCAACATCTAGATATAATTTCCTGCACCAAACCCGTGATATGACGCACTTCCTTTCTGCACCAGCAACACTTTAGTGCAGGTTGGTGCAACACAAACAAGCAGGTCTACTGTGAATTCTATCCCTATTTCTATCTATTTCTTTCCAAGTGATTACAATATACTGCAACAACGTAGCTCTTGCAACCTGGAACAAGAAAATTCATTAAATTTCCTGCGGTATTGAGTACAGAAAGGTGCAAATAGTGCAATAGCAATCCTCCAAATGAAATACATTCTCTCAAAAAAGAATAAAAAAAACTATTTTCACTGAAAATCGTATGAGAAAATGTCCTGTGCGCGCACATGCATGTGATTTTTTAGGTATCAAGCAAAAATAAAATGATCTTTCAATTTTGTTCAATCTCTACAGCCGAGCTATTCATAAGGCGTCGTCAATCTCCATAGAGCATGAGGTCCCGCCTGATTGATTCCGAGGAATGAAACTTCATAAGACTTCTAACAGAGCTATAAACGAAATCAACGAACACTTCTCAAGAAGCAGACAATATTCGTCGTAAATGCTAATTAGTCAAATTTTATAATGACGGAGGTGGAAAGATCACTCGTATGTAACAGTAACACTCGATATTTTTGTCAATGACTACAACTCCACCGCGTAACATTACATACAAATAACAAGTAACATATTGTGAATGTTCATTATGGATCGACAGTATTTTATAAGATACTTCTCTGAATGGTGTGAAGCAGTTTTACCACATTATGCTCAAACGGAAAGTCTCTAAGATCGTGCATGTGTCACATTCACGTTAGAAGTGTCATGATGTGGGTGGGTTTCCGGGAAACACAGTGGTTGAGAAGATCGTTGCTGGCTTGATTTTGTAACCTGAAGTTTTCCAACAATCAGATGTTTCTCCATGCTTCTTATTTTTCTCGGTGAATCTGAATGTTTCATGATGCTGGTCAGTTTGATGGAATTTGTTCAGAAATGAAATAATCACTACGATTGATGATATGTCACGTTGACACTGAATGTGGTACGGGATGGATGTGTCTCCCAGAGGAACAGTGGCTGAGAGGATCGTTGCCAGCTTGATTCAACAGGATTGACAACATGGCCAACGCTGAGAAGAGAACGTGTCTGGAGTACAACGTGATGTTGCTCGACTTCTATGGTAAGCTTCGTTCCGAACATCAAGAAGAGAGGAGGTGGTTCTGACTTGATATGCACACACTTGCTCATTGACTCACACCGTGCTTACACCACTATCATTATTAGACGAGCTTTAGCAAGGATTCAATTTGACATACTGAAAAAAATGGTGTTCGTTTTTATGTTTTTTTTTTTTTTTCATGTTTTTTTGTCGGTTATCCACAGGTCAAACGGCTACAGCTATCAACTTCAAACTTTTTTTGGTTATGGTTCCTCATCTAGATTAGATCTGTATAGTTTTGTGGCATTATCGGGTGGTAACTTTTATTTTTATGAATTTTAGAAATTTCAAAAATACCCCTTAGAATAACACGGCGGAAAAAAATTAAAACACATTTATTTTCAAAAAGGATGAAATTTTGTGTGAAGTTGAATAACATCTTGGTACACATTTCTGGTTTTTCTCAGCTTGATCGGGTCAGCCATTCCAAAGAAAAAACATGAAATGTGCTAAATTGGTACCACTCAAAGCCGTTTTTAACCATTTATAACTAAAATGTTACCCAATTGTCGAATTTAGGCTCAAGTTTGGCAATGAAGTCGACATACTACTATTTTCTGCTCGTCTAACAACGCGTATATAGCGTTTTCCTAGTATCACACCATATTCATGTGAAATAAATCAACGGCAAATCAGTTTCAGAATTGTTGAATTTACTGTAAGCTCTGATTATTTCCAGCATCCTGGAGCAAGTAATTGAACGGCTTCTTGTGACATTTGATGTATGAATGTTTTTCATGAACAGATACCATCAATACTATATTTTTTTACTCTTCATACGTTCACCATGAATATATATATACATATATATATATATATATATATATATATATATATATATATATATATATATATATATATATATATATATATATGAATATATATATATATATATATATATATATATATATATATATATATATATATATATATATATATATATACATATATATATATATATATATATATATATATATATATATATATATATATATATATATATATATATATATACATATATATATGTTTATATATATATATATATATATATATATATATATATATATATATATATATATATATATATTAATATACATATATATATATATATATATATATATATATATATATATATATATATATATATATATATATATATATTCAGATGAATGTATATATATATATATATATATATATATATATATATATATATATATATATATATATACATATATATATATATATATATATATATATATATATATATATATATATATATATATATATATATATATATATATTATATATACATATGTATATATATATATATATATATATATATATATATATATTATATATACATATGTATATATATATATATATATATATATATATATATATATATATATAAAATATATATATATTATATATATGAAAGTTCGGACTTCTATCGAATCTCTCTCTTCCTTACAGGATTATGGCGACAGGAGCACGAATTAACCACCTGGAAATCTTACTACTTCTATATTCTACCAAAAATCCAACTCTTTCGACTCTCCTACTCCATCTTATTCCAGTGCATCAACATCTACCTCACTACGCACGATACTGGAGTGATGTTCGAACATGCCTTAGCGGTGTCGTTCTATTTTCTACTAACATTCAAATACGCGAGTACATTTCACCAACGAGGGAAGATACGCGAGATTGTCGACACTCTGGTGAAGTTGAACAATGCGAACTGGCAGCATTTGGCGCACAATGCTGAGGTGCTCGACATGGCCGATTTCATTTGTCAAACGCTGACGAAATATTTGGCATTGGCTTATCTCCTCGTTTGTGTATGTGTGAGCATCGTTGCGGTCGCCCAAAGTTATGCGACGGGGACAGTTCTATTGCGGTAAAAATTGGTGCATTTTGATATTTTTTGAAGAACATGACTGGCGGAAACATAGAATGCTTCTCATTAGACGAGCTTTAGCGAGGATTCAATTTGACATACTGAAAAAAATTAGTGTTCCTCTTTATGTTTTTTGTTTTTGTTTTGTTTTATGTTTTTTTGTCGGTTCTCCACAGGTCAAACGGCTACAGCTATCAACTTCAAACTTTGTTGGATTATGGTTCCTCATCCAACTCAGATCTGTATAGTTTTGTGGTATTATCGGATGTTAACTTTTTTTTAATGAATTTTAGAAATTTCAAATATACTCACTAGAATAACACAGCGGCAAAAAAAGATTTTATCTTCAAAAAAAATGAAGATTTGAGTTAGGTTGAACTACATTCTGATACACATTTCTGGTAATTCTCAGCTTGATCAGATCAGCCATTTTGAAGAAAAAATACAAAATTGGCCAAATTGGCACCACTCGAAGTAGTTTTCACCTATTTATAACTTGAATGTCACCCAATTGGTGAATGCAGGCAAAAGTTTGGCAAAAAAATCAACCTACTATTACAATCCGCTCGTCTAACAACGCGTATATGGCGTTTTACTAGTATACTCTCCACACTATGTTCACTTACATCTATGTTCACAGGAAATGGCTGCCGTATGACTTTCACCCATCCCCTGTGTACGAGCTGACTCTCCTCACGATCAGTTTCCTGGCCGTTGTGGACAGTCTCATCGAGTTCATCACTGGAGCGATATTAGCGACCCTCATGATACACATGTACGCCCAGCTCAAGATATTGAGGTGAAATAGCAGCTCAATCTCATTCAATGGCCTAGTTCTCTACTGCAGCTTGCTCAATGAACCAGGAAAACGATATATACGCGTTGTTAGACGAGCGGAAAGTAATAGTATGTCGACTTTATTGCCAAACTTTTGCCTAAATTCGCCAATTGGATGACATTCAAGTTGGAAATGGGTATAAACTGCCTCGAGTGGTACCAATTTAGCACATTTTATGTTTTTTCTTCAAAATGGGTGACCCGATCAAGCTGAGAATTTTCAGAAATGTGTATCAAAATGTTATTCAACTTCACACAAAATTTCAATTTTTTGGAAAATAAAATTTTTTCAATTTTTTTTACCGCCGTGTTATTCTAATGGGTATTTTTGAAATTTCTAAAATTCAAAAAAAAAAGTTAGCATCCGATAATGCCACAAAACTATACAGATCTAAGTTAGATGAGGAACCATGATGATAAAAAGTTTGAAGTTGATAGCTGTAGGCGTTTGACCTGTGGAGAACCGACAAAAAAACACAAAAAAAAACATAAAAACGAACACCAATTTGTTTCAGTATGTGAAATCGAATCCTCGCTAAAGCTCGTCTAATAACGTCTTTGGTCTAGCCAGTGCCAAGGGACTGGGAATTTGAATGGTTCTCTCTATTCGAAAAGCAAAATTCTGTGACTACGAAAGAAAATGGGGAAGTCACGTTCTCTCCGAATGCAAACACTTGTCATACTTCAAGCACATCTTGAGAGCAGT
Source organism: Brachyptera risi (assembly GCA_964007535.1). Classification (NCBI taxonomy): domain Eukaryota; kingdom Metazoa; phylum Arthropoda; class Insecta; order Plecoptera; family Taeniopterygidae; genus Brachyptera; species Brachyptera risi. Next base: position 13,617,068 of record OZ023339.1, on the reverse strand, counting down.
GTCAGAATTTTCAGACAAGCTCTAGCGAGGATTCAATTTGACATACTGAAAAAAATTGGTGTTCGTTTTCATGTTTTTTTTTCGGTTCTCCACAGGTGAAAAGGCTACAGCTATCAACTCCATACTTTTTTTACCATGGTTCCTTATCTAACTTGGAAGTGTAACGTTCTGTGGCATTATCGAGTGATAACTTTTAATTTTATGAATTTTAGAAATTTCAAGAATACCCATCAGAATAACACAGCGAAAAAAAGGAATATTTTTATTCTACAAAAAATAATGAAATTCTTCGTGAAGTTGAATTACACTCTAATACAAATTTCTGGAAATTCTCAACTTGATCGGGTGAGCCATTTTGAAGAAAAAACATAAAATGTGCTGAATTTGTACCACTCGAAGCAGATATACGCATATATCATGATATAGGCATGATATACGCATGGTGCGAAAGGAAAGCGCCATGTTGCTTATCCCGTTACGTTATTGATTGTCATAGCCTCAACAGATCAAACAGAAACATCCACCTAACAGAATAGCGCAGCTCTGGTGAACATGGAGCACAATGGAATACCTTGAAGTAGAATGTAGTCAGTGAATGTGTCAGGAGCGATTATTAAATCAGTCCATTATCCTGGCAGAGGTTACTTTCGTTCATTCTGTCATTACAGTGGATACTATGAGGGCTATGAGTGTTTCCTACTCAACATTTAGAAATAAAATAAAACTATGAAACTATATAACAAATATTATATACAGAAATAAAAATGAAACATAACAATAATAATACAAAAATGAAACAAAAATAAAACTGATGGCATGAACAATCATTTCATTTTCTCATCATCTCGTTTGTCAATGAGACGCCAATGAACCTTAGTTACCATCAGTATATGTGGAGAAACTCAATTCAGATGGAATCGAATATTTTTTTCTCTCTAATGACATCGAAACTTGATACAGAATCATTGCTCCCCAATTGAGGCTGTGAATGGAAGATAGGATAGTTTGGACGGGGCACCACAAGGGCGATCTTATTACCATATTTTGAAATTTATAACCAATGAACTTCAACACCAGGACTGTGCTGTTGAATCCAATTAATAAATATTCATGGATTTATTAATAGAAACTCTTCATGGGGATTTAATTTTCATTCATTACAGATATAATCTTGAGAATGTGCGTGAGATCGTCATGGACCAGATGAGCATCTCTGAGAAGAAGCAAACAGAAACTCTAATACTCACTGAAACTGTGGATGAAACTCTGTTGAATATTGCCGGCTTGCAACTCTCTGCCATCTGCACTGTGAACATGGAGATGAGAGCTGACACCTGCTCGCTGGAAATAAACCCAGACGAGAAGAGTTCAGTCGATGACATCTGTGGAGGTGATAACAAACCTGTGAAGAACGTTGGAAGAAGATTGAAACATGTGATGAATATAGTAGAGAGAGTCAAGATGATTGAGAATGAGTCAAGAGAGAAGAGGAAACTGAATCTTGAAATGGAACATTTCTTAGCCAACTGGGTGATTCATCATCAAACATTGATAGAGTGAGTGATATTATCAGTAACGTTCTATTAGCAACGACCTCCATGCCATTCTTACGGAACTGTGCCTGTTTCTTCTGTATACGGAATGCACAACTCACAAGATCTGACTGGAGAATTTGAAACTAATCCAACCTCATCATCACTCCATTGACAACACATCAAAATTACCACATGTGCAATATGTTTTTCATATATATATATATATATATATATATATATATATATATATATATATATATATATATATATATTTATATATATATATATATATATATATATATATATATATATTTATATATATATATATATATATATATATATATATATATATATATATATATATATATATATATTCAAATATATATATATATATATATATATATATATATATATATATATGTATATATATATACATATATATATATATATATATATATATATATATATATATATTTATATGTATATATATATATATATATATATATATATATATATATATATATATATTTATATATATATATATATATATATATATATATATATATATATATATAAATATATATATATATATATATATTTATATATATATATATATATATATATATATACATATATATATATATATATATATATATATATGTATATTATATATGAACATAGATTCGGAACGATTTGAATCAGTGATGAATGGAACAAGAAGTTTGTAACTTAATTGTTCGGATCTCAAGATTCATATAGCTTCAAATTACATTCTGTATGAATATTTCTCTATCGCTCATCATAGGAACACAATGCAGGCCTATATGTTATGGTTTCTCAGTATATTGGAGCACAGTGTTCGAAATCAATGCTTGAAGTTATATATCAATTCATACATCCAAGATATATATTAATAATATATTCTGTTGTTTTTTTTACTGAGTATTTCGAAGAAGTACATCGTAATGATTGTTTAATTGTCTCGATGTTTTACATCACAGTTTGACCGAGAAGATCAACAGTTCCTTTAAGGAGGTCCTCGCATTCCAACTGATATCGACGATGATGCTGGGTCTGGCAGGGTTGTACATCAGTGCAGTTGTAAGTAGACTACATATTAAAACTGTTTTCGTGAATTTCAACTCGGTACGCAAAAAGCAGTTGGGCAGTCCCTTGTTTTGACTTGACGGCAAAAGTCTGGAGGAAGCAGATGAAGTACTTTTCCTTGGTGTTAAATTAAGCAACAACTTGGACTGGAAGAGTCATGTGAATCACATCTCTTTTAAAATCGCCTCGGGTTGCCATCTTATTCTTTTGCTCACATTCAGTCTCACCTGCAGTATGGTATAGTCTTGTGGGGCAGCTCTTCTCATACCAAGAGACTCTTCGTTCTTCAGAAAAGGGCAATTAGTTACATGGCTCGAGCGAGCTCTGATCCCCGTGCCGAGGTGTATGTTAAAGATTCATGCAAACCCTTGTCCAAGAATTTTAGTATCATGCCCTTACAATGCCTTTATATTTTCAACTGCATTGTTTTTAAAAAACAACTCTCATCTAGCCACTACTAATGCTGAAATCCACTGCCACAATACGAGAAATGAGGAGTCATTCTGTTTAGTCAATCATAATTTGAATTTATTTCCGAAATGCCCAATATATGCAGGAAGTAAATTGTCCAACTCATTCCCATATGACCTGAAGCAGCTTGGTCTTCACAATAGCTCTTTCACAAGATCACTCAACACTTTCCTCACGGCTAATTGTTTTTATACCATTGATGATTTTTCAAACCACTTATGATTGTTATAGATTGTTATTATTATAGAACTTCTGATTATGGAATTTTCATTGTTGACTGTCTGAATATCATGTGGGTGATCAATTTGATGACAATACAAATATTATTATTATTAAAATCAGAGCCAAAGTTCAATTATCTGCCTGAATGCCTCTTCTTCTCTGTGAGGAGAGAAAATCTTGCAGAAGATCCCCACAGGTTGAATTGCGGGAAGTATCGGATTCTTACCATCCAAGAACCTCTCCTCTCTCCTGGATGACACCGACAGCGTGGTCATTTCATCTTCTTCCCCATTAACTCAGTTCTCTGATTTCAATTCTCTGGATATAAAATCAGAATCATGGATGTCTTTCTTGTTTCTATTCTTGATCAATGTTTTTGTTTTACAGGCAGACTCTTTGATTGATTCCTTGGTTCTAATAGTCTCTTCAATCATTTGTGGTCTGGTTTTCGAATTCTTCTTCTACTGCGCCTTTGCTGATCTTCTCTCGAACGAGGCAAGTAACTTGTTCAACAGATAAAACTCAATCAAGACCTTAAATGTCCGTCAATTCCATCATCATCATCTTTGAATCCAATAATAGCATCATCACCTATTCTGATGAATATTCTGACGGTTTGTTGCATTACTCAATACTTGATTTTTTCATGATACGAATTGTCTAGCGTTGTGAATTTGAGTGGTGGATACACTTGCAAGTCTTTGGAAGTGAGAAGTGAAAGTTGGCTCCAATATCGTCGCTGATTGGTGCACGGCGAACCACGTGACCGACTCGAAAGACTCTTCAAAAGTCTTTCAGAAGTCGAGCATTGCTCCACAAGTGAGAGCGAAAAGTGCAAGCAAAACCAATGAGTCGAACGTGATTGGTCCATTTATTTGACGTTGATTATAATACTTTCAACATTTGACTGCTATTATTGTGTTCCCTTTCTTGCTGTTTATGGGTTATGTTTCAATTTGAGAAGACGTAGGACGGGGTATGATTCCCATAAATCATATAACTATAATATTTTCTCGTCAGTCCACAGGCGCTTCATTTAATTTTTAACCATGTTAAAATAAACATGCGGTATATAAAGATCGTGAGTTTTGAATAGTTTGTTTGCATTGACCAAAAGTTGATAATTCTACGGGATCGATGTCAACTTTCTGTCACCCTGACTTGTAGTTCCAACTGTTTGTCGCACACAGCGTGTCAGGTAGTTTGCAGTTAGCCATTTGTACCGATAGGTGACGCTGAAACGAGAAAAGATAGACTTTTCACTTCCAGCTTCTCACTCGCGCTTTTACTTGCAAAGACTTGCAGGTGTATCCACCACTTCACGTTTATTCATGCACCGTGTCCTTGTAATGTATCAAATAGTTCATGAGGCCATTCAAATAAATCAAGAATTGCCTATCGACCACGGATAGTTGTACACTTAACCCCATATTACCAATGGCAAAATGTGTTGATTGAGCTGAAGATTAATTGAGGTACAGAATTTGTACCGATAGTACATTTGTACCGATAGGTGACGCTGATAGGTGACGCTGACTATTGGTAACCAAGGGTGATTACAATTTGATCGACTAATTATAGCTGAATCAACAAATTTATTATTCGTGAAACTGGAACTTAATCAATCCCTGCAGCGCACATTGGAGTGAACTTAATATAATTGTGAAACAATGAATGAAAAAATAAAATGTCCCGTTTTGAAATTATTTGATTGGGGAATGGAAACCACAATGATATAGACATTCAAAGGAAATCATCATTTGACATATCGCATAAAATGATGCTTCATGATTAGATTAGATTAGATTAGATCAGATTAGATTAGAGTCAAAATGTTGGTTTATTGACCATTCGATAGGAACGGAATCGATTGTAATCAGATGAGCGTAAGCGAAGATTCCATTTCACTCTTATAGGGCTAATTTTTTGCCTTCATGCTTTTTTTTTCTTTTTTTCTTTTTTTTTGTGGGCACTGCACAGGTCGCAGGGTTTGACTGATCAACATGAAACTTTTTTTTTGTTCGGGCCAACTTTTACAACTTAGAACTGTATAGTTTTTGGAATGAATCGGTCAATTAGATTTCGAGAAATATCATATCAAAAATTTTTAAAAACCCCATAAGATTAGGCTGGGTGAGAAAATTTGAAAAAATGAAACCTCGCTGGAAAAAAAAATTCTCCGAGTGTTTAAACATAAGTGATACACATAACCACCATTTTTTTAAGCAATTGGAACCAGCCGTTTCGAAGAAAAAAAATAAAATAACTGTTTTTATACATCAAATATATGGAAATGAGCCAAGATTCACTGCTTCCTAGATTCGATATTTGCCCAAGAATTAACTATTATGTACATTCGTCAAGGTGTGTAGAATACCAGAGAACATAAAGTAGCAATTGAATGAAGGACAAAGTGTGTAGAATACCAGAGTCGATAAAGTAGCAATTAAATGAAGGACAAAGTGTGTAGAATACCAGAGATGATAAAGTAGCAATTAATGAAGGACAAAGTGTGTAGAATACCAGAGTTGATAAAGTAGCGAATGTAGGACTGTTATTATACCTTATTCAGATATCTCGCTCAGCTTGCAACGCATATTTCACGTTTGCCTAGTTATTTCAATTGAACTCATAATCGAAGAAGATTTCTAAGATATATTCTGAGAAGTTGGTCAGAATTTTTCTCGAAACATTCGTCATCAAAATCGCTCAGTTACGAGATGAAACGACACAATTTCATTTTCTTCACGTTACTCTTCTCACCGTCAGAGTGCGCTGATCAACGAGGCGTCCTACGCGTGTGATTGGCTGGACGCGTCAGACGGATTCAAGCGGTCCATTCGTATCATCATGGACAGATCCCAGAAACCACTCCACATCAAAGCAGCAGGGATACCGTTGTCAAGGGTTACCTTCAGAGCGGTGAGTTGGAACTATCGTGCATCCATGGTCATACTTGAATAGCGTCAAGCTCTGATAGGGTGAGGGGTGTTACAGTGAGTATCAACATCACGTGCTGCACGTTGTCAAGGGTTACCTTCAGAGCGGTGAGTTGGAACTATCTTGTATCAGGGTCATACTTGAATAGCGTCAAGCTATGGTAGGGTGAGGGGAGTTCCAGTGAGTAACCAGGGGTGGGGAGGGAAGTGATGATTTGTTGACAATGATGAGCTCTTTTCCTCATCAATAATGCATCATTCACTCGAAATTGATTTCGAAGTTTTCTCCCATACAACACTTGACACATGAAACAGACAAGCAGTACAGAATATGCTACAAACCAGCACTCACCCCATTTGTCGAGAAGCTCCACCTGTCAGTTATCGTATATCATGAATGAATTTGAATATAAATATATATAAATTCATATATATATATATATATATATATATATATATATATATATATATATATATATATATATATGTATATATATATATATAATCATATTATATAAATATGAATATATATATATATATATATATATATATATATATATATATATATATATATATATATATATATACAAATATATATATATATATATATATATATATATATATATATATATACATATACATATATATATATATAAATATATATACATATATATATATATATATATATATATATATTTATTTATATATATATATATATATATATATATATATATATATTTATATATATAAATATATATATATATATATATATATATATATATATATATATATATATATATATATATATTTATTTATTCATATTCATATATATATATATGTATATATATATGTATATATAAATATATTCACATCCGTATGGACATGTACAATGATGAACAGATCTAACTATGATTGAATTCAACATGAAATCAATTATATTCCCTCCTACTTTTTTCAGGCCGTCAAGTCAGCATACTATTTCCATATGGTACTTTCGAAGATGTACTTTGGAGAAAAGTTAATGGAAAAGTCCTCATCACATCACTGATGAATATGAATGTGGTAATCAGTCTCAATACTGGTGGTGAAAAGTGCGAACCAGAATGAATGGATCAATGACCATCTTCTTGTTGGTGTCAAACATATTAACTGATCAATGAAAAGTCAAGCAAAGTTTCACAACAGCTCCATTCTCAACGAAGTAATCGGAGCCGATCAAGTGAAATATCAGAAATTTGATGAGAACTCCGAACAATATGAAGGATCAAGTCAATCATCATCTCATAATTAGATGAGCGTAGCGAATACTCCACCCTACTCTTATGGAGCTTTGTCTGTGTGTTTTTTTTTTTTTTTTTTGTAAGCACTGCACAGGTCACATGGGTGAACTGATCAACATGAAACTTCTTTGTATAGGCAAACTTTCACAACTTAGAACTGTATCGATAATCCTAAAATCCCAAAGATGGTATTATTAAGAAATATTGTGAACTCAGTTTTGATAGATTCGGTAGGTCTTTTACAGCACCATTTATATTCTTTCAAATAATTTCAATCTTTTTGATAATATTAATAATACCTTCTTTTTCTATTACCTCCTTCCATTTTCATATTTTTTTTTCATTCTTTTGTTATCTACCCTCAATTAAATTAGTTTTATAATATTTCAGGATTTTTCTGTTATCAATTTTTCATCACTTTTGTAAATGACCATTGTACTATGTATTGACTATATTACGCTGTACCATCTTGGTATCCCGCTATGCGGATAGCCGTCAATTAAATTGTCATTCTCTCTCTTTTGGAATGAATCGGTTGGACACATTTTGAGAAATATCATGTCATAGGTTTTAAAAAACCCATGAGATTAGGCTGAGTGAGAAAATTTGGAAAAATGAAACCTCTCCGAAAAAAAAAAATTTCTCTGAGTGTTCACAAATGAATGATACACATAATCACGATTTTGTAGCAATTCGAACCAGCGGTTTCGAAAGAAAATGATTGAAATAACTGTATTTGTCCATCAAATATAAGGAAATGAGCCAATTAAGATTCACTGCTTCCTGGATTCGATATTTGCACAAGCATTAAATATTCTTCATATTCGTCAAGGTGTGTAGAAAACCAGAGAAGATAAAGTAGCAATTAAATGAGGGACAAAGTGTGTAGAATACCAGAGTCGATAAAGTAGCAAATGTAGGACTGTTATTATACCTTATTCAGATATCTCGCTCATCTTACAACGCATATTTCGCGTTTGCCTAGTATCATGGAAACACAGATCTCTCAGAATCTCCCAAAGGATGTGAAATAAATCCTTCGAGTTGTAACATCTTCAACAGCTCTCTTCACAAACTTTCATGCAGCTTCCAAAGGTGTTTTCAATTCAAAAAGTGGATCGTGCGATATGAGTTGAATTATTTCTCACTATAGAATCTCGAAGGTTTCACAAATATCTATGTCCGAAAACTAGAATTCATAAATCTCATAAAGTTTCAAAGTTATCTCCGAAAATGTGATATTTTTTTTAATTGGCTCTTTTGATCTTCTAAATGTACATTAGAGTCGTTATGGAATAACATCAATTCAATGGTTATACCTTCTGAATGGTATTCCATTGCAGTGATGTACCAGTAATGTGTATACAGAGGCCTATTTAATATAGTCCCAATATTGATTGATTTTATTCCTGTATTTTCTGGAACTGAAGTAGTCCAGTCATATCGATTATTCTCCAGCCTCGTTTCCTGCTGCAGTTGAAGGTTCTAGCAGCTTGTTTCACAACATCCAGTGATAAAAATGGTTGTGTCATCTGCAAAAACAGTCACTCTAGCATTTAGGAAAAGGTTGTTTTGTGATTCATCAATACATGATGGAACAGTATGTGTCTCAATACTGATCCCTGGGGAACTCCACATTCAACTTTCACCAATTTCAGAGTGACAATATACTCTCCTCATTCAATTCATTATAATGTATCACTTTTTCTCTATCTGGATTCCATTTCAAACGGTCCAATGTATTATGCTCTCAGATGTAAGTACAATAATTCAGAGAAGTAATTAGATGAGCGATGAGAATGGGCTTCGTTTTTATGTTTTTTTTTTTTTTTTTTGTAATTATGTTCGCGGCATACAGGTCAGAGTAATGAATCAATCAACTTGAAACTTTTTCTGAACGTTGGTGTCATACCAGAATAGGTTGGGATTGTTATTCAGAGGAATCGGTGTGAAGGTTTTTTCCGGAAAATAATCGGAAAGTTTGGAAAATCCTCATAAGAATAACCCGGAGGAAAAATACTTGAAAAACAAGAATTTTTCAAAAGCTCTCAAATTCTCACAGAATATGAAAAATACTATTATACACCTATTCAGAGATTTTTACAACAATCGAATGGGAAATAATGAAGAAAACGCATTAAAGGTGTACATTTTATTGAATATTTGGATCAATTGGTTTTGCAAAGTGTTCATGCGACAGGTTGCAGGTTACTATAAATATCAACAAGTTGCAGGTGAGGTTTTTGAACGTTTGAAGCAAGTCAAGGTTTGTAGATGTAGATTGAGCTGACAAGTTATTTTTCATTCTAGATTGCCATACTTCTAAGCTCATCTCACAACGCGCATCCCGCGTTTTCCTAGTTATTCAAATGTGATCATCGTTGTATTTCAGGCCATCTTGAGTATGGAAAATGATTCCAATATAAGATTTCTGACAATGTTAACGTGTATGCCTATCAAGGACGTAGTTTCTGCCAACTCTTTGGTTCATGAAGTAATTATCTGTTCATATCTTTGATTATTATTATCATCGGTATATTATTTCCTTTCAGTTTACGAAGTGTTTATTATTTCGAGTCACTGATCCTTACCAAAGCTTTGTCCAGAAATGTGTGCACAGTGTCTCACCGTCCTGCACTAGACCCCAGACAGAGTCAGTTCCGAGCTTGGGAGAGTCATTCGTCACTCTTTTTCGTTAGCTGATTAGGGGACGTTCATAAATTACGTCACAGCTTAGAGGGGGGAGAGGGGTTGTCAAGATTGGTGACAAGGTGTTACACGGGTGGGGGGGAGGGGGGGGAGGCAACTGTGTGACGTACTATTTTTTTGTTCTATGTATTTGGCGCCATTATTATAGATTCTTATATTTATACCCACCCCAGAAACAGCAGATGCATTTCAAATGATTATCAAGTTTGACTACTCAAAAAGCAAACATAAAGAAATGATATGAATATTTTGATTTGATTACTATATTGTACCTTTGCCACCTATTAATTTCCTTTTTTTCTCTTTGTTAAAGGGGGGGTAAGAGAATTTAAAGGGGGGTGGGTAATAGGTTTTGTGACCCACTGTGGCATGGGAGTGAGGGGGGGTTCAAAGTGGCCCAAAAAAGTGTGACATAATTTATGGACGTCTCCTTAGCTGTTCTCAATTCTATGATAATCTCCTGTGTGATGATTCGTGTGATGGCCTCATGTAGGCTTATCAATTTGTTCACTACTGACTTCATCCAGCAGAGCCCTCAGCTATTCCAGGCTTCCAGGATCAACTTCATCCAGCAGAGCCCTCAGCTATTCCAGGCTTCCAGGATCAACTTCATCCAGCAGAGCCCTCAGCTATTCCAGGCTTCCAGGATCAACTTCATCCAGCAGAGCCCTCAGCTATTCCAGGCTTCCAGGATCAACTTCATCCAGCAGAGCCCTCAGCTATTCCAGGCTTCCAGGATCAACTTCATCCAGCAGAGCCCTCAGCCATTCCAGGCTTCCAGGATCAACTTCATCCAGCAGAGCCCTCAGCTATTCCAGGCTTCCAGGATCAACTTCATCCAGCAGAGCCCTCAGCTATTCCAGGCTTCCAGGATCAACTTCATCCAGCAGAGCCCTCAGCTATTCCAGGCTTCCAGGATCAACTTCATCCAGCAGAGCCCTCAGCTATTCCAGGCTTCCAGGATCAACTTCATCCAGCAGAGCCCTCAGCTATTCCAGGCTTCCAGGATCAACTTCATCCTGAATTCCAGGCAGTGCTAAGTCATACAATAGAACCATTGTCCAATGGTAAGAGATTATCACACTGATTATTTCTAAACAACAATCTGTCATTGATAATATTCCTCACTATCGATTAAATATCCACTTTTGCTCGTATTTACGATCCCATGTTTTTCATTGTTTCTTGCCCGTACTCTTTTCATCCCTCTTTGATAAGATCAAATATCATCAAGTAGTCAATGACTATCAAATGACAAATGATGTCAATGACCTTAACAAATGAGGTCACACGTCAGTCTCAACACCCACGATCGTCTCCAACTGAGTGAATCGCAAGCTTCAAGGTCCAAGCCAGTGTTTTCGTGCAGTAACAAGTCACAGAAAACAAGTAACAAATGTAACAATTCAGAGATACTAAAAGGAATCACGAAAGCGTCTTATGAAGATGGACGGTGAACAATGATTCAGCCACATAAGAGTAATATTATTTTGAGAAATGGTTTTCAATAGAATAGAATAGTCCCAGCTGTTATATATCTCGTTTTGAATATGTTGAATTATATCTAATATTCCAAGACGGATGATAAATAATTTCATATTCACGCCCTATAAAATGTCCCCTCCAATCACAGAGTCAGTATTAGTTTGTTTGCACCGACTTTTTCGTGTTGCTATGGTAACTTGACAATGAGTCCATTACTCCATTGTCCCTTCTCCGTTTGGTGTTCTTTTCACTCTAATATTCCCTTTATATCCGTTGAATATGAAAGAAAGACCGGGTCTGAAGTTTGCGGCCTATTGTTGGTCAATATGTAACTTACTAACTGCTCGATAGTTCAGTTTATCATCTTGGTCACGAAAGTTTTGAGAATCCGGAGTGTCTGCTGGAACTATTGGCGGCCAGACCAGAGTGTGGTTTATCTTTCTGCAAGTCTATTTTGAATGGAACTTTAAATAAGCGATACAACTCACAATATTGTAAATAAGAATTTGTTCGTGTGGTCAAATTAAAATACTAGGAAAACGCTATGTACACGTTGTTAGACGAGCGGAGAGTGATAGTATGTCGACTTCATTGCCAAACTTTTGCCTAAATTCGCCAATTGGGTAACATTTTAGTTATAAATGGGTAAAAACGGCTTCGAGTGGTACCAATTTGGCACGTTTCATGTTTTTTCTTCAAAATGGCTGACCCGATCAAGCTGAGAATTTCCAGAAATGTGTATCAAGATGTTATTCAACTTCACACAAAATTTCAATTTTTTTGAAAATAAAAATGTTTTAATTTTTTTCCGTCGTGTTATTCTAACGAGTATTTTTGAAACTTCTAAGATTCATAAAAATAAAAGTTACCACCCGATAATGCCACAAAACTATACAGATCTAAGCTAGATGAGGAACCATAATGAAAAAAAATTTGAAGTTGATAGCTGTAGCTGTTTGACCTGTGGAGAACCGACAATAAAACATTAAAAAAAAACGAACACCACTTTTTTTAGTATGTCAAATTGAATCCTCGCTAAAGCTTGTCCAATTAGAAAGTTCGTCACAAACCTGAGCGCTCCCATTGATCACTTTCAGTTCTATTTGAAACTTGCAGAAAAATTATCTTTACCAGAAAATTTTATTCTACGTGGAGACCAGAGTTGAAGTTGAGTCAATGATCGCGACACCGAATCAGTATCCATTTGATTATTTCTTTTTTCTACATTTTCTTATTCAAACCTAGTCAAATTATATTTATTTAGTTATTCTCTAAAATGTTGTTATTGATAACTTGTTTTATATTTTAATTAATTGATTTTTTTTATGCAATCTTTTAATGTAAGACAGAGTCTGAATAAAGATACATATATATATAAAGGTGTCGTGAACCGCCATTTTGTTTAGGTGAATACTGAGTTGTGATTGGTGAGTTGGAAAAATCGTATCGGACAAGAAAAAATCGGAACTGGAAACCTTTCTTGAGACAATTGTTTTCGCCAAAGAATCGAGACATTCATAGAAGTAAATCGTTTTGGGTGATGAATTTCATGCTTCAATCATGAAATAATATTGTGAATATTTATATTAGTCCCGCACTGTACTCATGACAGAGATCTTTCAGCGTCATTGAAAGATTGGAAGAGCAGATTTGATGAATGTTTATCATCATATCTTTTTGAATATAGAGTCGTTCGTGGCCTGTCGTTATGGAACCATCTCAGTATGAACCTGAATGACAGAGGAAAACCACGAGAAAACTTCTGTCAAGATGGTCGACCATGACGTAAACCGAACACCCAGTCTGCTGAATGTCGTTCAGCCACTGATTCACCCGCCAGTAACACAGCGAGAGATTTAGTGGATCAGTTTGCTTGCTCTGGAGTTCTGGACCCTCACCTAATAAACCACTTGAAATTTCGTGCTAGGGCTAGCTAGCTCCAAGATTCTAGGACTTTTATTGGTTAATGTTCTCTAAAAATTCTACCAACAATGACAATGTTTTATAAAAACAAATCCACGGTCTCTTAAACTGAATAATTCCATCACATTATGAAACCCATGTCATGAGCAGGGCTAGGATTATGTGCTAACAACAATGGAGACACTCAGAGATGAGACATGTTGCCATGGCTGGTAGCTCTACTAATAACCACTAACCAATCAAAGTCCTAGCCTCTTAGAGCTAGTTGGCACTAGCACGAAATTTATTAGGTAAGGGTCCTGTAACCCATAGTTTTCCGTGGAATCGAATCTTTTCCAGGTTATTCAATTTTTTTATTGAATTTGACTGTATGATAATGGTATTAGCTAATGATGATATTGAATATAATTATAGATATAATTAATATTATAGAACTAGCTATAGATAATGGTATTATAGCTAGGTTAATCCAATGAGACCGATTGTACGATATTAAACGACACAGTATGTCTGAATAATAATAGTCAGTGCATAGATTCTTTGCAGAAACGATTCTCACTTGCAAGTATTGTTGTTGTTGTTGTTGTTGTTGTTGTTGTTGTTGTTGTTGTTAGGAACGACCCGAATCATTTTCATCAACATCACCCGGAATAACTTAAACCAATTCAAAATATATCAATTATTCTCCGTCAGGGGATCGCACAGATATAAACGATTCTCACTTGCAAGCATTGTTGTTGTTGTTGTTGTTGTTGTTGTTGTTAGGAACGACCTGAATCATTTTCATCAACATCACCCGGAATAACTTAAACCAATTCAAAATATATCAATTATTCTCCGTCAGGGGATCGCACAGATATAAACGATTCTCACTTGCAAGCATTGTTGTTGTTGTTGTTGTTGTTGTTGTTGTTAGGAACGACCTGAATCATTTTCATCAACATCACCCGGAATAACTTAAACCAATTCAAAATATATCAATTATTCTCCGTCAGGGGATCGCACAGATATAAACGATTCTCACTTGCAAGCATTGTTGTTGTTGTTGTTGTTGTTGTTGTTGTTGTTGTTGTTAGGAACGACCTGAATCATTTTCATCAACATCACCCGGAATAACTTATACCAATTCAAGATATATCAATTATTCTCCGTCAGGGGATCGCACATATATGAATCATCATGAAACTTGAACAGTGCAAGGTACAAGATCAAAAAGTACATCTCAAGATGCACACAATCTTTGTCAAGAATTGAAAGAGACTAACTTCACAGGAACAAAGTTGGGAAATCACTTGCATATTATGGTAACACTCTGAATTTTTCCCGTTGATTTTCACTTCACCGCGTACCGTTACACACAACTAATACGTAGCCTATTGTTAGACGAGCTTCAGCGAGGATTCAATTTGACATACTGAAAAAAATTGTTGTTCGTTTTTATGTTGTTTTTTTTGTGTTTTTTTGTCGGTTCTCCACAGGTCAAACGGCTACAGCTATCAACTTCAAACTTTTTTTCGTTATGGTTCCTCATCTAACTTAAATCTGTATAGTTTTGTGGCATTGTCGGATCCTAACTTTTTTTTATGAATTTTAGAAATTTCAAAAATACCCATTAGAATAACACAGCGGAAAAAAAGAAGATATTTTTATTTTCAAAAAAAATGAAATTCCGCACGAAGCTGAGTTACATTTTGATATACATTTCTGAGAACTTTCAGCTTGATCGGGTCAGCCATTCTGAAGACAAACCATAAAATGTGCTAAATTGGTACCACTCGAAGCAGTTTTTACCCATTTCTAACTTAAATGTCACCCTATTGGCGAATGTAGGCAGAAGTTTGGCCATAAAAGTCAACATACTATTACTATCCGCTCGTCTAACAACGCATATATGGCGTTTTCCTAGTGTATGTACATTACAAATCGACAGTGTTTCACTACAACATGTTGTGAACGATTGTTTTTATGTCACGTTGATACTGAAAGTGAACCATGTGAGTAGGTTCGCCGTGATAACAGGTGTCTGAAAGATCGCTGGCTTGATTCAACAGGATTGTCAACATGGACAACGTAGAAAAGAGAACTTGCCTGGAATTCCATGTGAAGATGCTCGACTATTACGGTAAGCTTTCTTTTGAAAGTCAAGAAAAGAGGAAGTGGACGGACTGTTTACGCACGTACAACTGCTCATTGTAGACGCTATTATGCGTCTGAGGCGCTGCCAAGAAGGACGTGGACAAACTTTTCAGATTACAAAAATATGCACTAAGAATTCTGTCGAGTAGGAAAAGATATGAAAGTTGTAGAGGTATTTTTAAGAGTTTAAATATTTTAACATTAACCGGCATTTACATTTTAGAGATTGTGACTTTTATGAAATCCAATTTTAATTTATTTGACAAAGTGATTAGCCACTCGCATAACACTCGTGGGAAAAATGACCCCCAAATTGATCATCATCGAACTGTTCTTCATGAAACTGGACTCAACCATAATGGTGTTAGATTTTACAATAATTCACCAAAAGACTTGCGGAGCATCAACAACATACATACTTTTAAATCTGAAGTAAAAAGTCATCTCATTGAGAAAGAATTTTATTATATAACAGATTTTTATGTAAGATTCGGCAACACGACTTAATTCTAATAATTGTACCATGAAAATGAAAATGACGAAACATAACATGTAACATGTATACTGTCAATAAATATTATTATTATTATTATTATTATTATTATTATTATTATTATGTGTTCACACAATATTACAATGAGTAGCAACGTTACATTTCAAATCAAATCAAATCAAATCTTTATTCGGTCTGCTTGGGAAGGGGCAACCTTCCGGTGGCAGATGGTAATATTTACACAGTTTTGTTCAATAACCAAGAGTATAAGTCTACAGTCGAATAGAAATAGAATAATAGAAGCCTCTTCATAATAATGGTAAACATTTGACTCTAGTAAGATAGGGTAATACTGAGTGAGTCTGTATAAGGAAGAAGATTCAGCGAAATGTCAGTTTTTGATGATAACTTCTGAATGCCCTCCCTTGAATATCAAATTCTTCATCGCGGTAGAAACGCAGATGATTTTAATAGACTCACCTTGAAAATTAATGGTATTCTATAGAACTTTTGGCCAAAGTTTCTCACTTTCTCACAGGTATAGGCCTACAGTTGGAATCATATTATCGAACTCAATTAACTTTGAATTGAACTATCTTGAAGGTATTGAAAATATCTGAGTTTCCTTCGCATATATAATATATATGATATATATATATATATATATATATATATATATATATATATATATATATATATATATATATATATATATATATATATATATTGTTTCGAACCAATATCGGATCTCTTTCTTCCAGGATTATGGCGACAAAAGCACGAGTTGAACACCTGGAAATCGTACTACTTCTATCTTTTCCCGACGATCCAACTCTTTCGACTCTCCTACTCCATCTTATTCCAGTGCATCAACATCTATCTCACTACGCACGACACTGGAGTAATGGTTGAACATACCTTGATGGTGTGGTTCTATCTCGGAGTCACATTCAAATACGCGAGTACATTTCACCAACGAGGAAAGATACGCGAGATTGTCGACACTCTGGTGAAGTTGAACAATGCGAACTGGCAACATTTGGCGCACAACGTTGAGGCGCTCGACATGGCCGATTTCATTTGTCAAACGCTGACGAAATATCTGGCAATTTCGTTTGCCTTCAATGCTGGATGTGTGGCCGTCATCACGGTCGCCCAAAGTTATGCGACGAGGACTATTATATTGCGGTAGGATAAATAATAATCGATCCCTGTTTTTTTTTTTAACCATTTTATTCACACTCAACGCTTACATATCAAGTAACACAACAATTGCATACATTTAGTAGACAGAAACGTGCAAATGGACAAATAATGAAATAGAAATTCAACAATTATAAACATATTGAGGCAATAGTGATAAATAATTTGATATAAAGTTTTGATATAAAATTTAGAAATTTAGGAATGATATTTTGTAAGTGCGAAGCCTGCATGAGTCAAATCTTGTGCGCGGGTTGTCTTGCTTGAAAAAAAATTTAATCAGTGTAAATCCGACTCTCAAACTTATTAATTAGGCCATAAGTAGGTATACAAAACGAACAAATACAAAAAAGTTACAAACTAATATAATATCATATTGCATATGAACATGTTCATAGTAATAATAAAGTGGATAATATATATATAACCCTTTTATTTTATCTCACGTTATTTTGTATAGTTTCAACTGGAACATTGGTTCAGGGGTTGGGTATTTCCACCTAAACTGAAGCCACAGTACTCCTGGAAACCAGGTGGCCACGCATTTTATTTTATTCTCAACTTCCTCCTCTACTTCTTCCACTTCCAATTTTCCCACCAATTCCTTCCACCTTGTTCTAGATTCCCACTGACTCTCTGCCTATAACTCCTTCCACCTTCCTCCTCTCATCAGCACATTCTCCTTGGTCAGTCCAATCCACCTCTCTCTCTCTGTCGTCCCACTCTCCGTGCTCTCTCTCTCTCTCTCTCTCTCTCTCTCGCTCTCTCTCTCTCTCTCGCTCTCTCTCTCTCTCTCTCTCTCTCGCTCTCTCTCTCTCTCTCTTTCTCTCTCTCTCCCTCTCTCTCTCTCTGTCGTCCCACTCTCCGTGCTCTCACTACTCATGAATTGGTGCATATCAATATTCATGAAAGCTTTTCATAGAATCATAAAATATTTCATCTGCTTCCTTTTTGAATCATCATTTTCTTGTTGAACTTTTGGTATAACTTCTCCAAACGAGAGAAATAGCACAATATTGTTTTCAATAATACGATACAGATATCGATACGAGCCCCAAGTAACACTTCATTTACCTCAACCCGAATATACCTCTGTCAACATCGAAATCTTGCTATGCAATCATAATTTTCCAATCAAGGACAAGAATTAATCTATGAGACCGCATCGAAGCTGCATCTTCAAGTTGTTTCAAGACTTAAGGCTGGTCTTGTTAACAATATAAACAGTTAACCATGAACCATTTTGCTTCACAATACAATACAATACAATTGCCTTATTTTTGTAGCAAACAACAAAAAATGGCGATACCCAACTATTTTATTTATTTTTATTTTATTTTTTTTTCAAAAACATCAAAACTTGCTACAAAATCATTGTTCCCCAATTGGGGCTATGGATGAAAGATAGGATCGTTTGGACGGGGCACCACAAGGGCGATCTTACCATCCCCATTTTGATTATTTAACTAATGGTCTTCAACACCAGGACTGCGCTGTCTGTGACCATAATTTCATAATTTTACTGTTTTATAAATTATATTTCATATTATTGACTTCAACAACAGGACTGCGCAGTCAGTGACTGGCTACAAATCATGTTTTCACAGGAAATGGCTGCCGTACGATCACCAGTCATTCCCCGTGTATGAACTGACTCTTCTGACGACCAGTGTTCTGGCCGTCGCAGACTGCTTCATTGAGTTCATCACTAGCTCCATAATAATAGCGCTCATCATACACATGTACGCCCAGCTCAAGATTTTGAGGTGAATTCCGTTTAATCTCTATTCAGTGATTTGATCTCACTACAACTGCCATTTGCTGAAACTGAGAGTTCAGAGTTAACAGATTGGTATTCTCTATCTTCTGGAAGAGAGGCCTCATACAGGTCTGAAAAAGGTTGTATATTGTCTAGACCGTCTCCCTAGCCTCACTTCCACATACTAGAGAGACGTATGCACTGAGCATATTAGCTTGATGATGTAAACACCTGGATAGCGATAAAATGCTGCTAATGGTAAGATTGGAGTTGATTCTTCTAGCAGAATCTTCTTGTGATTCCTTACTTTCGCTGAAGTGGATATTGGGTTGGCTTTGAGCAATCACTATCCGCCATACAACCTGATACAATAACCTTCAGTTGAAGGGATCAGAAGCAAAGTGGTCCAACCCAAAAGTCAAAACAAAACACTTCCAATGTGGGTTGGTCCGTTTTGCTCCAGAATATAATGGGGGCCAGAAAGCTTGGTCCCCATGTTCAAACTTCTAAAACTGAGAAGAAAAAAAACACAGGAATAACACAGTGGGCCTACGAATGGAGTGGTTCAAATAGATCATTTTGAGGAAAAAAAATTATGTCGGTCCACTTTGCTTCTGATCCCTTCAGTTTAATCTTCTCAATATCCCGTTTGTCATTGATCCGACGCCAGATACCTCGGTTCATAGAATTTCAAAATACAAGTATTCATAAATACATTGATCGATAGGCCTACACCTGATTGAACTCGTATATTAACTTGATTACAGATATAATCTTGAGAATGTGCGTGAGATCGTCATGAACCAGATAAGCATCTCTGAGAAGAAGCAAACAGAAACTCTAATACTCACTGAAACTGTGGATGAAACTCTGTTGAATATTGCCGGCTTGCAACTCTCTGCCATCTGCACTGTGAACATGGAGATGAGAGCTGACACCTGCTCGCTGGAAATAAACCCAGACGAGAAGAGTTCAGTCGATGACATCTGTGGAGGTGATAACAAACCTGTGAGGAACGTTAGAAGGAGAAGATTGAAACATGTGATGAATGTAGTAGAAAGAGTCAGGATGATTGAGAATGAGTCAAGAGAGAAGAGGAAACTGAATCTTGAAATGGAACGTTTCTTGGCCAACTGGGTGATTCATCATCAAACATTGATAAAGTGAGTAATATTATTACTAAAGTTCCATCATACCTCGTTCACATTACAGAATTACACTACAGTTAGGTAGATAACGTTGATTAAGTTATGATATGAACGTAACTTGGTTAGTAGTTAACTCTAGTTATGTCTCAACTGAGTTTCTAGAATACAGTTGGCCTAACTACGATCAAAATTCACCGCCTTTTCAAAGAGCAACATCATTCGTATCGACACAGTGTTGGTTCAAAGCAAGGCCCTCCATATTATTCACATCATTCGAATTGAATAGATGGCTTTGTTCAAAAACATGGCGAGATAATGGAGATATCAACAGAAAATCTGTAAATCTTTAATTGCAATATGAAAATTGACAACCATTTCATCGCTGTCAGTGTGAACACTTTAACTCAGTCAAGAATGGTGTCATCCATGATGCTAACTGCAGTTAGTGATTCTAGTGTAAACGAGATATTAGCGATGACCTTCAAGGTGGTCTCATGATATTGTGCCAGCCTTCTTAGTACACACATTGTACAAATCACTTATATTAACTAAGGAACATTAAACGCTGATAAATGTCATCCATTCATTTATTATCATCTCTTCATTTTACCAACACAGTTAATATACAATATGAAGCAATAGATGATATATCCGAAATAATTACTGTGCATGAAAATACAAAAAATTGAAACGAAAGTAACAAAATATGAAACGAAAAATGAGGTAAAAATGAGTATAAATACAAATTTTGTTGGAACACATTTTTGGGAAACAATTCTGAGAGATAGATATTGAGCCATATATCCAGTATCGACTATAATATTCGGGTTATTCTGATAGAATGTTGATATTTCAAGGTAAGTTATGTGAAAAATATATCATGATTATTATTCGAATATCTTTCTGTTCCACGTCGCAGTTTGACAGAGAAAATCAACAGTACCTTCAGAGAATTACTTTCTTTCCAACTGATATTAACGACCATGATTGGATGTGGAGGTGTGTACATCAGTGCAGTTGTGAGTATAGCTCTCATATTTCAACCATGAGGAAAGTGAAATTATCTGTATGAATGTCTTGATATTCATAAGTCATCGATCATTTCGGTTTTCCAGGCAGAGTCTTTGATGGATTCCAAGGTCCTTGTGATATTTGCGGCGCTTTGTGGTCTTGTTACTGAATTCTTCTTGTACTGCGCCTTTGCTGATCTTCTCACCAACGAGGTAAGTTACTTGTTCGAGGAAGAAACTTGAGAACAATTCATCAGGGTAGTAATATCGTTCTTGTGGTTCCCCTATTAATATGGAGCTAGTGATGATAGGGACATCACAAGAACCCATCTTCCATCTTTGCTCTGATTGAAGAACCATAATTTCATATCAAGTTTATATTGCTCATCAAAAAAATTTGAAAATAAATAGAACAGACATATTCAATGACCATAATTCCAAGACGTTGTACTGAATGTATCCAATAAAGTGTTCTCAAATGGTACTCTTCTTCCCGCCAGAGTGCACTGATCAACGAGGCGTCCTACGCGTGTGATTGGCTGGACGCGTCAGAAGGATTCAAGCGGTCAATTCGAATCATCATGGACAGATCCCAGAAACCACTTCACATCAAAGCAGCAGGAATACCGTTGTCAAGGGTTACCTTCAGAGCGGTGAGTTGGAACCATCTTGTATTAGGGTCTTACTTGAATCACGTCAAGCGTTGGTAGAGTGATGGGTGTTCCAGTGATTATCAACATCACGTGCTGCACGTTGTCAAGGGTAACCTTCAGAGCGGTGAGTTGGAACCATCTTGTATTGGGGTCTTACTTGAATCACGTCAAGCTGTGGTAGAGTGAGGGGTGTTCCAGTGAGTATCATATCAACATCACGTGTTGTAGGTTTCTACAGAAGGTCATGTACTCACATTCCCGCCTACACTTTATAAGGTTCAATTCGGAGAAGAGTGTAATTGGTCGTGAATGCCCATAGTGCATCACATGGTAACTGAGTTCTTGAATAGGTAGAACATATATCTACCTCTCAACTTCCATCTGTGAACCTATAATTACACACACACCTTGATAGCATTGGAAGATACCCGCCTCGTTAGTTCAGCTGGTTGAGAGCAGCTGAGTATCAAGCAGAGAGTTTGGGGTTCAATTCCTCGACGAGGTGGTATTTTTCAGTGATGATAATTTCAGTGTTTCCTTTCAGTTATATATATATATATATATATATATATATATATATATATATATATATATATATATATATATATATTTTATATATATTCATATATATATATATATATATATATATATATATATATATATATATATATATATATATATATAATATATATATATATATATATATATATATATATATATATACATTAAATATATATATATATATATAAATATATATATATATATATATATATATACATTAAATATATATATATATATATATATATATATATATATATATATATATATATATATTCATATATATATATATATATATATATATATATATATATATATATATATATATATATATATATATATATATATATATATATACATATATATATACTTATATATACATATATATATATATATATATATATATATATATATATATATATATATATATATATATATATATATATATATTTATATATATATATATATATATATATATATATATATTTAATGTATATATATATATATATATATATATATATATATATATTTATATATATATATATATATATATATATATATATATATATATATATATATATATATATATATATGAATATATATATATATATATATATATATATATATATATATATATATATATATATATATATATATATATATCAGGAGACAACAGGAGAAATAGCAGTACATATTGCTATAGAACTGATAATTATATATAATCCTACTTTTGCTCTCTTTCAGGCCCTCAAGTCAGCATACTATTTTCACATGATACTCTCCAAGATGTACCACGGGGAGAAATTAATAGAAAAGTCCCGAAAGAACTAATGGTTAATGGATAGTATGAATGTGGTGAACAAGAGACAATGTCATTAAGTGTGAAATACATTTTTAGAATCGATGACAAGTTGATTGTCGGTGTGAAGAGAAGAGTTCATGAAGATAAGAAGATGGGTTGATTCAGTTTCGTACATGTTTCCAGCGAGAGAGCATAGAAGTCAATTCAGTGAAATATCAGTTATTCGGTGATATTATAGGGAATCGTTATTATGATGAGAGGAAATTCATTGTCATAGACTCATTATCTCTATATCTCATAATTTTCTAATGTATACCGCTTGGAAAACTGTATTTTCTATTATTTTCTCATATGATAACTAGGCGATGTGGTTTGAATTATTCTTCATCTCACAACCTTGGAGTAACGAAAAAATCTTTCATCCTGAAAAAATAGAATTCGAATATCTCATAACGTTCGAATATTCCCACAAAAAATGTGATATTCTTTCGAATCGATACAGTGGACTCTCATGACTTCTTTTATTTTTACAAGGTGTTCTATGTATAGTATACAATGTTCATGATTGGCACCATAAATAATTCCCACAAAGCCAGAGGCTCATCTGTGGAACATACATATCAAATACAAATCAAACAGACGTGTTTATTCAAAGAAAGATATGAATGATCATTTGAAACTTCAAAATTTAACTACAATAACAAAACAAGCAATTACAGGCAGGAGAAAAACATTAGACATCTTAATTTTGAATTTTCATAATAATATGCGTGATTTAAGTAAGCAGTACACATTTATTGACATCGCAGAGTGGTTCAATAATGTTGCGACTATGCTTTCGTTTAATTTATTTCATACATCACATACACACATACACATTTATTGAAGACAACATAAACAAAACCCATAACAACTGAAAGCAAAACAATTTCGAGGAATATGAAATGGACAGAGCAGTAAGTAATGCAAATTGACGCAGTTTGTTCCCGTTAAAAACTGAAATGAGTTTTTTGTGCAACGACGATTCTAGTAATAGTGGGCCTCAAAGAAATAAAGATGATTGATTGATGAAGTTCATGACGATTGTTTCATCCTGATGACAGTTCATGAGCGATGAACTCTCTATCGCTTGGTATGTGGGAGGAAAATAGTTCATTCATAGATCTGGCTTTAGATGGGTCACTCATTATTCAATATAACACCAGTATTTTGAATCACGAATGATCGATTGATTGAAGAAAGTGATAATGCTGAGTGGTCATCCAAACAATAGAACGTTGTAGTTGCAAGAAGTGCTTTCGCTGATTTTCCATCCGTTCTATGGTGCGTCGTTACAACCCAATACAATAACAATCATAATTAATAACTCATTCGTTCAAATACGTTCCAGATAAATAAGCCCTCCGAAATGATCGATGAAGATGATGGTTTAACATTGTACTCATCGACCCGTTGAACTCTCCATACAACACATGCACCCAATTTTTTGATTGTCGATCTCGTAGTCGGTTCCCATCTTCTCATACACACACGTGCTTCACACTCAACACAATAGTTATATATCGTCGGACGATCTGGCCGGAAGTGAGAGTAAGTGTAATCTCTTTTAAGTGTGATTACTCTAGTTCTCTCACTGGTCACTCTGGTAACATCTCTGGTTTTTGTCGCATGTTCTTGTTATATCAAGTGACGGCCATCACTCAAAGTGGGGATTGTTGTGCTAACAAGTGGGATGACAGCTAGGTTTGGCATTATTATTATTAATCTATCAGATAGCTTGAAAGACAGTTTTTTGTACATCGACAATGAAAGTCACATGTGAGTGTGACATAAGAGTAACATTGTGAAATGGCATACCCCTGAAGACACACAATCACAAAATACACAAAATAACACCGACATGTGATACATATGACGGTTTAATTCAAACTCTCCTACTGAATAATAGTCATCCATCTCTTTATTTGTACTCTTGATAACCAAGCTGTTTGTGGAGTCGCTATGCAAACAACGATCAAAATTCATCAATATATATGTAGATCTATACATAACAGTTTAAAAATCCAATAAATATTCACATTTGTTCATATTCACAACCTATTGGCTCTCATTGTTCAATAACTTCCCCATTTGCATCCTTCATCTCCAAGGTATAATATTAGTTATAATTCAATGACGTTTAACTGAGGCTTCTAATCATATCCTATCATCTCTGTTCCTCCTCGTCCACACCAACTATCGTCTTTGACTGAACGAGCTACAAGATTAACGTCAGTGAAGTCATGCAGTAACAATGCACATTAAATAAACGTAACAATTTACCTCGATGTCAAAGGTGAACCACGAGAATCCTCTATGAAATGTTAGGTGGCGGGGATCTATAGGCCTACCATCATGTTCTCAGTGTGATTTGCGAGATGGTTGTCAATATAAACCATTTAGTCTCGACCATTACATTTCTATTCGTGGAATTATTGAATTGTGGTGAATATTCCAATACGGAAAATAAATATATTTCAGACAGGTCTCCGATTATCAAACATTTTGTTGTTATAAGTTTACAACCACGCCCCACGAAATACATCCTCCAATCACAGTGACAGAATTGGTTTGTTTGTGGCGACGTTCTCGAGTTGCCATGGTTACCTGATAGAAAGTCCGTCACCCTATTTTGGACGATCGCGTCCGGTGCGTCACGCGAGCAGTGACATCCATTGCGTCGCGGCGTCGAAGATAAACAAAAGAATGGATACTAAACAATGTATGAACGTGAACTGTCGGATGATAAAGTCAAGCTAGAGCTCAATGATTGATGACGTGAAGTAGCTACACTGGTTATTCTTGAGAAAATACTCGAACAATTGTGATTCGGTCCGTCTACGATTAAGGAGACTATCAATAACTTGTTTCACAAACATCTATGAACATCGGACGTAGATTAGATGGTAGAAGTTCAACAGTGTTATCCAACTCTGATATCACCCCACTTTGTTGTATATCCGTTCACCCTCACTTGAACATTCCCTTTATCCTTTGTGAATTTGATAGAAAGAACTGGTCATAAAGTTAACTGCTTTATTATGGTCGGCAAAATTGTTACTCACAAAGAGCTCGCTTGTTCAGTTGATTCACTTGGTAAAGTCAGTTTGGAAACTCAGAGTGTCTGTAAGAACTTTTCGCGGCCAGACAGGAGTGCAAACCATTTCTTATGTGAGTCGATATCCAACGGAACTGAAAACAATAATTTAGACTTTCAACATTCAACGAGTTGATTCCATTCCTGTGATAAAATCGGAAAAAAATAATAATTCCGAGTATAAAAATGAAATGTGATTATTATTCTGTTTCTGGAAAGAATTATTACGCCTAGGTCCGAAAGGTATCTAGGTCTCTAAATCTGGAATTTGAACCTCGAATACAGCAAGCATCGATAGTATTAACCATAACGCAAAAGCAGCATAGGCTTGAAGACGTGCTCGGGTCGGTAAGTGAGTCATGAGGCACAAATCTTAACTTTCAATCGGTCACTTTTGGTTTGAAACTTTAAAACTTGTAGATAAAATATTCTCACCCGATGATGTTGTACTTTGTACAGGCAGAGGATTTTTTGATGAGGATTGAGATACTCGAATACCAAAATCGTACCGTATAATAAATTCTATGCTATAATGAAAAATACAACAGAATTGTAATTTATAATTGGGTCAATGACGCACTGTACTAATTAATAACATTCTGTCAGCATCAGTGACTAGGCCTATTGCATGAATTGTAGAGAGATTAGATGAAAGGATATCATCAGGTATTTTTGAATAGTGATGAGGGATCGGTCGTGAAACAAAGTTAAGGAACCTCTGGAGTACGATCCTGAAGGATAGAGAGAAGTCATGGAAAGCCTCTGCCAGGATGGTGTACCACGACGGAAGTCGAAACCTGATGTATGACATTCAACCCCTGGTACACCAACCTCAGTGACATATTAAGAGAATTTGGTAGTTGGTGATCAATTTTCCAGTAAGTTGTAGAGCAATTAATTATGAGTTTGTTTCTTATGTTATGTTGGTATGTATGTTTATCAATAATTTTCTTTGTTTTGTCACTAATTTGAAATAGATACTCAATGTTTTTGTATCGCTTCACCAATTTGGTTCTCAATAATTGAATTCTCATATTACTATTCTTATCAAAACCTACACATTTCGAGGTCATTATTTGTTGTTTGATTCAAAGTTATTTTTTCTTCTTTCCCACACACAATGTGAGTATCATTATTTTTTAAAAAGATCAAATAAACAACTTATTCTATTCTCATTATTACAACTTATTATTTTTCATTATTTTCGCTCATTGTTCTTTTCTTTTCATTTGAGTGTCAATGTGATTGAAGAATCTTCCTTGTTTCGTCTTGAATACTATTTTTAATTCCGATAATAACAAGTGTTCTGTTATAATGATAAATGTTGAATTAAAAAAAAATATATATATATTCTTGGTTTGTGATTTTGTATCCTGAAGTTTTCTGCCAATCGGATATTTTCCAGGCTACTTATTTCTCCGAGTGAATTTGGATGTTTGATGATGATATTCAGTCAGTTTGATGGAATGTGTTCAAAAATCAATGAACAATAACGAACGTTCATATGTCACGTTGACACAGAATATGGTGGACAAGATCGTTGCTGTTTTGATTTCTCAAGATTAAGAGGATGGCCATCGTGAAGAAGAGGACTTGTTTGGAGTACAACGTGAAAATACTCGATTATTATGGTAAGCTTAGGTTTTTGGTAAGATCAGTGGGCCTATTACGGATCCTTGGGGAACATCGCTATGAATGAGGTTGAGAGCAGTTAGGTACACTGAGTTTCACAGGGTGTACTTTCACCATTTAGTTGCAACCCGAAACAAAGGACGCAATTCAATATTGTGCCTCATTACTGATGCTAAAAAGTGGCGGCTTTGTTGAGAGGAGGGAGTGGTCGATTGTTTCTAAGACTTTTCTGACGTCATGATAATGAAAGAAGTTGGAAAAAGAAGAAAGAAAGAAGTTTACTGTGGAGATGGATCTGTTGGAGAGGAAGCCATGTTGATAGTATCCAGAATATTGTGTTTTTCGAGACGTATACATTTGCGTATACATTTTCTTTTATGTTTCAAAATCAATGTTTTATTGAAAAGACCTTGATGTCCATCTTTTCACTTTTGAATTGTACAGGGTGAGTTCCGTTAAAGAGGCTTACTGGATACAAATGATTGTACTGACGAGTACTGAACTGCAAGTAAAGCCAGTAGGTTTTGAAATGCACCCTGATTGTACAACGGCATCCACGGGTCAAGCAATGATCGCATTGAGCACATAATGTATGAAACTTTTAATTGGAGAACACGAAGCTATGAATGGACTGGCTGACAGCGGGCGCCATTTTCATACTCCTGATGGATATAACTGATGCCTCCACATGAATGATGCCCTTCATATTAAATTGATACGCTGATACTTTGATATTGAGATAAAATATTTTTGATATTCACACTTATTCTGTGCACTCTTGAAAGTGAACACACTGGAACGTTGAGTTATGTCTATTGTTGTTGATGAATTGTGCTATTTGTGATCAAGTGTGAATCTTGGTTGATACTGATGTCAAATCTCTCTTTCTTCCAGGCTTATGGCGACAGAAGCACGAGTTGAACACATGGAAGTCTTACTACTTCTATCTTTTCCCGACGATCCAACTCTTTCGATTCTCCTACTCCATATTATTCCAGTGCATCAACATCTACCTCACTACGCATGACACCGAAGTAATGGCTGAACATGCTCTGATGGTGTGGTTCTATGTCGGACTCACATTCAAATACGCCAGTACATTTCACCAACGAGGAAAGATACGCGAGATTGTCGACACTCTGGTGGAGTTGAACAATTCAAACTGGCAACATTTGGCGCACAACGCTGAGGTGCTCGACATGGCCGATTTCATTTGTCAAACGGTGACAAAATATTTTGCAATGAGTTTCATTATCATCAGTGTATGTGTGACCATCGTGGCGGACGCCCAAAGTTATGCGACGAGGACAATTGTATTGCGGTAAGAATTGGTGCATTCCGATAATCTGTCACGAACATTACTGAGGGAAAAATGATATGCTTTCACATCCTGCTCACCTTATGTCCACTTACTCCTTCTTTTCACAGGAGATGGCTGCCGTACGATTACCAGTCATCCCCCATGTATGACCTGACTCTCCTGACAGTCAGTAGTCTGGGTGTTGCAGACTGCTTCATTGAGTTTATCACCGGCTCGATATTAATAGCGCTCATCATACACATGTACGCCCAGCTCAAGATTTTGAGGTGAATTTCACTTTGATTCGCCATTCAATGATCAGGATATCGAGGCAATTTTTGTGGACAATTTTTAACTTCTGAACCCATTCGACTTTCAGTACCATTTCCACGTTTTGTGACATCCTGAGAGGAATGCATCGATATCCACTGGACATAGTAGTCCAGCTCTGGTAACCTCAAATCAAAATGAGATATCGTGAATCATAAAATGAATCAGGAGAAAGGAACCTTACCACAAATGCCACTCAAAAATAACGTTCTGGGCCTGGCCAGTTCCAAGAGACTCAACTGCTACCGGATAATGTTCTCCAGGAGATTTTAATTGTGAATGCCATAACGATACGACATGATAACAGAGTCAAAGTCTCTTGGAACGCAGAAATTGTGACCGATTTCCATTTCAACTCAAAAGCAGTGCTGGGATTCTGTGCTAATAATAATTAAACTATAAAAATACAAAACATGTTACCTAGATACAACTTGTGAAGAGAATACAGACCAATTCAGCCAAGCCAACCAACCAAGCTAGGCCTAGGACGTTATTCGATGTGGCAGTTGCAATAAGGCTACAGGATAGGAGTTCCACTCCGGTTAATTTTCCTAGCAGAGATTTCTTGTGGTTTTCTTTTATCACCAGGGTGGATATTTGAATGGTCATGAGAGTTGACTATCCAGAATCCCTAGACTGAAATAACTAATCATTTCAACTTCTCATCATTTCGGTCGTCATGCAGATGTTGATAGACGTTAGTTACCAACAGTATGAGTCGTTGAAGTGAATTCAAATGAAGTACATAACTACAAATATTCATGAATACATTGATCGATAGGCCTACACCTGATTGAACTCGTATATTAACTTGATTACAGATACAATCTTGAGAATGTGCGTGAGATCGTCATGAACCAGATAACCATCTCTGAGAAGAAGCAAACAGAAACTCTAATACCCACTGAAACTGTGGATGAAACTCTGTTGAATATTGCCGGCTTGCAACTCTCTGCCATCTGCACTGTGAACATGGAGATGAGAGCTGACACCTGCTCGCTGGAAATAAACCCAGACGAGAAGAGTTCAGTCGATGACATCTGTGGAGGTGATAACAAACCTGTGAAGAACTTTGAGAGGAGAAGATTGAAACATGTAATGAATGTAGTAGAAAGAGTCAGGATGATTGAGAATGAGTCAAGAGAGAAGAGGAAACTGAATCTTGGAATGGAACGTTTCTTGGCCAACTGGGTGATTCACCATCAAACATTGATAGAGTGAGTCAACTAATGAGATGAGCGTTCCATAAGCGACGACCTCCATGACACTCATAGGGAACTGATCCACTTTTTCAATACTCAATGCACAATTGTTACATAGATTGAACCCAACTGACCATGAAGTTTTCAGCTCCAACAAGGAATGATCTGGATAACACCTTGCTCATATATATATATATATATATATATATATATATATATATATATATATATATATATTATATATATATATATATATATATGTTTGCGCCAATCCTATTATGACGACCAACTAGGTCTTTCCCCATTGTGTTTTGTTTTCGCATCTCTTACCCCTAGTTGTAATACGCAATATGTCTCCAGTTATTATGTCGTCATCCGTGACCTTTAGATACCACAAACAGGCACATCATGTAGGCCTACCTGTCATTTCAGTCGATCTCAGGTCACTTACTTGTAGACTGTCGTGTCGTACAGTTTGGCCTA
This sequence comes from Brachyptera risi, assembly GCA_964007535.1. Lineage (NCBI taxonomy): Eukaryota > Metazoa > Arthropoda > Insecta > Plecoptera > Taeniopterygidae > Brachyptera > Brachyptera risi. The sequence goes on along the minus strand of OZ023339.1, from coordinate 13,585,552 downwards.
TGTTGTCTGCGTAAGTCGTCAGTTTCGGACACCCGTTCGTCAGTGTCTTTTCTTGTGTATGCAAGTTGCATAGTGTATCTCCTCGTTATGCAGTGAAGTTTATTTAGTTGAATCAAGCCTTACTATTCCCTTTCAATCATTTATTCATCACCAATTCCCAAACCATTTCGCTAGTTCCAAATCCAACCTCCAATACGTACGTACTTCTTTCTCCCACCCAACGTCTTCACAAAGTGCATTCTCTCAAACATCGTCGCGACGCTTCAAGACGCTACAAGACAAATACCTCAGGGGAAACACAGGTATCGTGCTGTTTATTATAAACCCTTCCTCAATTACCCTACATACAGTCCATTCATCAATTTCACTCGTCGATAGTCGTGGGATTATCATCCCGCGTCACAAATAAATCCTATTGGATTTATAACGGCGCCAACAATATATATATATATATATATATATATATATATATATATATATATATATATATATATATATATAAATATATATATATATTTATATATATATATATATATATATATATATATATATATATATATATATATATATATATATATATATATATATATATATATATATGAATATATATATATATATATATATATATAAATATATATATATATATATATATATATATATATATATATATATATATATATATATATATATATAATAATGATATATATTTAATAGGAAGATTAAAGTCGTGTATGAAATTAGAAATATTTTTAATATCTATACGTTTCAACCATTATGTTATGGCCTTTTTCAAGAGAATTATTGAACTGAATAATATGACAAAATTGTAATCGATTATTTCTTAACATATGCACTTGGATACCACTACCTTTTTAACAGAGTCAATATATGGATGGAACCCTGGCTCATTAAACACAAATACGAAAATTGTTCGAATATCAGTGAAAAAATATAGAAGCGAGCATAAAAATAGTGAGATTAAAAATAAAAATATAAATACAAATAAAAATAAAAATAAAAAATAATAAAAATAAGAATAAAAAGTGGCTGACTCGATACAAGACTTTTCGATTCATCTTGGGCGCAGATCGTAGGAATATCTTTTTGTTCCTCTTGTTTCGGTATCTTCATTTACTTGTTGAGGGGCACTGCACTGGAGTTGTGGCCTTCTTCCCATTCTTTTCAAAGATGCGAGAGCTGTGGACCAACTGGGGGACATGATGTATCCGCTGTCTTCACCGTTGAAATTGTGAGGGTGTTTTCTTATTTCGATGGCCTCGCTTATTGCCCTTGGCCATCGTTTCACTTGACGATCCACAACTCTTGCATCTTCATAAAGAATACGATGCTTTTCTTCAATAGCATGCTTTGCTATGGCTGAATTATGTACATTGCCGACCCTCTCATTATATTTGTGCTGTTTAAGCCTGGCAGACACTGGTTTCATCGTTTGCCCAATATATGATAACCCACATTCGCATGGAACCTCATATACCCCAAAGTTCTCCAAGGGAATCCCATCTTTGACCGTCACATAGTGGTCTCTCAGCACGTTATCCGCGGTGAACAATGTTTGGATTTTATTCTTTTTCAACATTCTACTGATTTTGTCAGTGACGCCACTTATGTATGGTAGTGAAGCCAATGCGATTGACTTATCAACGTCATTTTCTTCCGCTCTGTCTCTCGGTATAAAAGCCATGGATTTTTCGATTTGTTGATGTGAGTAGCCGTTATATTTGAATATTGTTTTAAGGTGGGTCAACTCTGGTAACAAATACCATATATATATATATATATATATATATATATATGGAACCCACAACAATAATCGATGAATCTGAAATGATCTTGAGAGAAACCATTCAGAATGATGAAATCATATACAAATTCCCAATTGATGATGAAGAATAAGGGGAGATACACTGTCAATCAATACAGAATATTGGAACACATTGAAGACAAGCTATTCTGATAGTTATATATTGACCTATAAATTCCAGACATTCACCCAGGTCTCACCGGTGTGATTATATGATATATGTCAAAGATTATTATGCGGGAAAATATATCTTCACAATTAATTGATTGTCTCTGTTCTTACATCACAGTTTGACCAAGAAAATTAACAGTTCCTTCAGGGAGGTCCTTGCATTCCAACTGATATTGACGATGATGCTGGGTTTGGTTGGGATGTACATCAGTGCAGTCGTGAGTAGCTATCATAATAGAATCATGAGTAGAATGCGATTATCTGTCCTAATCTCTTGAATCTTTTCAATTTGACATCGATGATTCTGGTTTTCCAGGCAGAGTCTCTGATAGATTCCAGGGTTCTCACAACATTCACGATCATTTGTTTCTTGGTTGCTGAATTCTTCCTGTACTGTGTCTTCGCTGATCTTCTCACCAATGAGGCAAGTAACTTGGACAAGGAACAAACATGTCAATAAACTACGGGTGTGGTAAGTTCGATCTCCAGGTCCCTCATTTCAGAGTTCCCATCTTTCGACCTTCCCCTGATTGGGGAACAATATTATCGTGTCAGACTTCGATGTGGATGAGAAAGAAACTTTTTTCAGACCAACAACAGTCTAATTCACTGAACATTATCCAGAATCGTTCTGATGAATGTATCAATCAAATTCTTCTTCTCTTCATATTACTCTTCTCACCGACAGAGTGCACTGATCAACGAGGCGTCCTACGCCTGTGATTGGCTGGACGCATCAGAAGGATTCAAGCGGTCAATTCGTATCATCATGGACAGATCCCAGAAACCACTCCACATCAAAGCAGCTGGGATACCGTTGTCAAGGGTTACCTTCAAAGCGGTTAGTTGAAGCTATCTTGGATAGAGTTCGTAAATGAATCACGTTTCACTTTAGTAGGGTGAGAGGGGAGTCCCAATGTTTGATCGAAAGAGGTAGGGAGGTTTTCCAGTTGTCAGGTTGATACAATACTTCTCTCCATCACAATCGCATCATTTATTAAGATCCAATTCTCAAGTTTTTTCTTGTCTCACTTTCAAAAATGATGTGGCACGGAATTCGCCTTAAGTGGGCCACGTACAAGCACTTACTTCATTTGTTGTTTATCTCACCTGGTACAAGAAACTGATAATTTGATTCGATCCCTCCTTCTGCTCTCTTTCAGGCCCTCAGGTCGGCATACTATTTCCATATGATACTTTCGAAGATGTACTTCGGAGAAAAGTTGATAGAGAAGTCCCGGAAGAACTGATGAAGAATGTGGATGCGGTAGCAAGATCCTATATGATCAAGCGTGAACCAAATTAATAGGATCAATGGCAAGGGGACTTCCATAAATCACGTCACAGCTTAGGGGGGAGGGGGGTTGTCAAGATTTGTAACAAGGTGTTACAAGGGGGGAAAGGGGGGGAGGCAACTGTGTGGCGTACCATTTTTGTCCTATGTATTTGGCACCATTCTTATAGATTCTTATGATTATACACACCCCAGAAACAGCAGATCCATTTCAAATAATTATCAAGTTTGACTACTCAAAAAGCAAACATGAAGAAATGAATATTTTGATTCGATTATTGTATTGTACCTTTGTCGCCTATCAATAATTTTGATTTTTTTTTTTTGTTAGAGGGAGGGTATGAGAATTTGTGATGTATTTAAAGGGGGGAGGGTAATAGGTTTTGTGACCAACTGTGACATGGGAGGGAGGGGGGGTTCAAAGTGGCCTAAAAAAGGGTGACATAATTTATGGACGTCCCCCAGGTCGGTTGCCGGTGTGAAGAGAAGAGTTCATGAAGATAAGAATATTGGTTCAGTTCCATCACAACATCATTTCCTGATCAGTGGGGCATGGAAGTCAGTGAGGTGGGACCGGCACATGTAGCTGAGTGGTTAGCGCACTTGCTTCGTGTGACCCGGGAGGTGAAGGGACATATCGGACCCGGTTCGATGCCCGCCACCGTCCATCTTTACAGGGATTTTTCGTGGTTTCCCTCTGTAGTCTAGGCTAATGCCGAGATGGTTCCCACAATATGGGCCACGACCGCTTCCTTCCCACTATCCTTCCCATCACCCATAAAACCTTCATCTCATTATTCCATCATCTCATTCATCATTCATCCGACGCCAATAGATCTTGGTAATCATTACAGTGCGTCGTTAAAATCCAATAAAAAAATATAAAAATCAATGAGGTGGAATATCAGATATTTGGTGATGACTCCTGCACAGTAAGGGGTATCATCATTCCGATGAGAAGGAAATCAAATTCATTATTAGTGATTCATCTTCTCTGTATTTTATCGTTTTCGAATGTATACCGCTTGAAAAAGTGTATATTCCTTTTTTCCATGATAATTATGCGATGTCAATTGAATGATTTTTGATGTCACAATCTTGAAGTAAAGAAAAAAATCTGTCATGCTAAAAAATAGAACTCGGATTACTTATGACGTTCAAATTGTTCCCACAGAAAATGGATTCTTTTGAATGCATACATTGGGCTCTTGCGAGTCCATGATGATTATCTTTACAGATAACAGATGGTTATAACTCTTGGAAAGTATTCGATTTCAGTGATGAGTAATATCAGATAGAAGGTGTTTAATATCGTTTGAATAGTCATTCATTTCTATTTCAAATATTTGGAACCGATTCATTTTGACTGGATAATTGTCTAGCGTCGTAGACTGCTGTATCCATAAATCTGACAGCCCCCATCAATTTGCATCCTGTATTCACAATCAGTATGTTTTCTGCAAAGACAGTTATTTTTTCAGCATTTTAGTCGATGTTTTTGTGAGTGATCAAAAATTGATATGAATAGCTTATGGGTCTCAATAATGATTCCTGTGGGCCACCTCATTTGATTTTACTCTTCTCAGAGTGGGTAATATTCACCACATTTAACTCATCATGATGTGTCACCTCTTCTGTATCGAGGACCCTGATCACATTTCATACGTTCTGTGCTTTATGATGTGCATCAATTTATACTGGGTACTTCTCTAATCTGAACATCGTTCATTTTACGTCTTCAAAGGTTTGAAATCTAATCTCGATTTGAAATGTTCATCCAAATACACGTGTGTAACAATTCAATTTTCTTCAATTCAAATGTCATCTCATTCTTGTTCATGTAAGAAAAGATTAAAATATTCATAAGTTATGCATTACCATACAGTTACAAACATACATTTGACATAGTTTTATAACAATCTCATAAGCCAATCGACTGCTTTGACATCTTTTGAGCTATGAAATAGTTCTCTGTTCGTTTCTTTGAAACAATATGTATTTAGTGTTGCCTTCATTTGCCGGTCTTTATGAAGTCTCAATTTCATAACCCACCAATGTTGAAAATATGTACCAATTTTTCGGCCGAATCTATGAACCTACCGATCGTGAATGATCTAGTGGTCAAATAAGGAACTGACTTTGTGAACGGAATTAGGTTTACGTCGACTCAGTTCTACCTACGACTATCAATAACGTAACGGGATAAGCAACATGGCGTAAGTCCTATCCTTTTAACATTGGGCCGTTTTCACAATGATGGAATCAGAGCGCTTTTGTGTATATTTCTGAGATTCGCAATTTCAAATCAAATCGTACGTATTTGATAGTATTTCAATGTATAGGACATAGTTGTATACTTGCATTGTTTCTGATCTTTCTCGTAGATATTGAGTAATTATCCAGTTATCAAGTGGTAAATATAGCAGTAGGGCTCTTGACTAGGGGACTAAATGCTTTTACAGACGTATTTTAAATTTAGATTGGCTAATTCAAATGAAATTTATTCCAATATTGCTTAATGCAGTTGGAAAGAGCTGGATTCACAGATTGCATTACATCTATTACTCGTATAGATCAACATACAATAATACCAGCAAATCATCATAACATTTGTGAGGCGGCATCCCTTTGATATACGCATGGTGCGAAAGGAAAGCGCCATGTTGCTCATCCCGTTACGTTATTGATAGTCATAGGTTCTAGTAACATTCACCTGAATTCCCGATATTTGAGGTATATAGAAAGCATGATCAATGTTTTCATATTGTACGCTATATCTATCAATTATTGATTCGATACGAATTCGAATTGTGAGCCATACTGATATCAATACATCATTGTTGAGTGTGAAATCAATAAATTTGTTCAAATCGATCAGAAATAAGTGTTATTCATTGTACATATGTTATTTTAGGATTCTGAATTGAAGGAATTATGAAGGCAGAACACATTAACTCCAGCATTGGAATGGAGTCGAGGCGTTTTGTTGTCAACCATTTTGAGAATGTCAAACCTTTCTGTAGCTAAGTTGAACGCATTAATCCTTTTAACGCCTGACGTAATAGAAGTGCAATGATCAAATCATGAGAATAGGTTCGAAGGAATATTCATATTCATAATATACATTTGTGTACAGATCGGTTAAAAATTGAGCAAATGGTCGATGGAAGACTTCAACTTGTATCAACTCAGAACTGGTGGAAGTCAGTTAATGCATTCTGCCTTGGAAAGGAATTCACCTACCAGAGCCGTCAGCCATCTCAGGCAGACATTGCCAAGTCTCATCATGTGAGTATTGTAGAATCGTATTTCACTGTTTATTCCTGTAGAAAAATCTGTCATTGATACGCATTCTTACTAACAATTAAATATACACTTTTTTAATATTTACAACCTATTAGTTCTCATTGTGTGCCATTTCTTGACCATTCGCATCCCTCGTGTCTGAAGGGAAATATTAATTGAAAGTCAATGATGGTACGCCCTCATAACCTAAATTCAATAATCATATCCTATTATCTCTTTTCGTTTTCGTCCACACCAACGATCGTCTTTGACTGAACGAGACGCAAGGTCAATAACGAGGCACAGTGAATAAACGTTCAAATTTACTTCAACGTCAAAATGAAACGACGAAACTTGTCTGTGGAAATGGGCGGTGGTTGGAATCTGTCCTGTCCTATTTTCGATGTTTTTATGTTATGGATTTCAATAGAAACCATTTATTACATTTATCTTCATGAAATTATTGAATTCTGGTGAATATTCCAGGACAGAAAACAAATATGTTTCAGAAATTCGACCAAACTTCTCCAATTATTTTCAAACATTGTTGGTAAAAGTTTACAAACACGCCCCCCCGATATATATCCTCCAATCACATTGTAAGTAATAGTTTGTTTGTATGACGTTCTCAAGTTGCTATGGTTACCTCACAGTAAGTCTATCACGCTATTGTCCTTACTCTGTTGTGTGTCAGTTCACACTCCAATATCCCCCACACTCGAGTATTCCCTCTATCTCTTGTAGATTTGATAGAAAGACCTGGTCATAAAGTTGACTGCTTTATTCTGGTCACCGTATTGTCACTCACAAAGAGCTTGCTGATTCAGTTGATTCACTTGATTACGTCAGAATGGAAACTCCGAGTGTCCGCAAGAACTTTTGACGGCCAGGCAGAAGTGCAAACAATTTCTCATGCAAGTCGAGTTTTGAATTTGGAACTGAGAACAATGTTTGAAACTCAGAACGTTTGAGTAGGTACCTGATTTCGTTTCTGTGATTGAATTGGGAAACAAATCACGAGTAAGAGTCGACTTTTTGATATCGGTAGCTATTTTGTTTTCGAGAAAGATTAGTGTACATAGTTACGGAATATGTAGAACACGGGAGACAACGTTGTTGACCATAGCGCTACACCAGAACACGCTTGAGAACCTGCTACTGAATTATATTGTCTCTTGGGTCGGTAATTGCTAAGCTTGTAGAAAAAAAACTTGTCACCCGAAGAAATTGTACTCTGAACAGGCAGACAGTTTTAGCGGAGGATTGAGATATTCAGAGAAAGATCGATTCGAGTGGTAAATTGTAAGCTATAATCAATTCAATTCAATTCTCATTTCATTTTATTCTGCGTAATACAATAACTGATACATAATAATGAGTGAGGATAGTAAAATCAACAGGAGCCCGCGTAAGAACACAAGATCTTGAGTGCGGGCTGGCAAAAAAAAAACATTTATAAATATTGTAGCTCGTAGCAGAGACGTAATACATAAATAATATTTTATATTCAAGAGAAGACAAACAGAACAAAATTTAATTCTAAATTATCAACACTAAGTCACTGTGTAGAAATAGATTTGTCTAGATTATAGTTTTTTGAAAGGCATAGTGACATAAATTAGTATATATTTAATCACGTGGTAGATTTGATTACATTTGTAATAAATGGTAATGGTGTAAATGGATGTATCAATACAACAAAATTGTGATTGTTATATTGGGTCCAATGCCACACTGTACCAATGAATAACATCTTTCAGCATCGATGACTGATGATTTAATTGTGAAGGAGATCAGATGAGATATTATCATCAGGTATTTTCAGATCGTGCCAAGGAGTCGGTCGTGGACTAAAGTTGAGGAACCATTGAAGTACGAACCTCATAGACAGAGGGCATCCTTGAAGAGCCTCTGTCAAGATGGTGGACTACGACAGGAGCTGAACACCGGTCCACTGAGTGATATTCACGAACTAGTTCACTCACCACAGTGACACAACAAAAGAATTTAACGATCAGTATTCTTGGTTCGTGATTTTTCATGATGAAGTTTTTCGCTAATCGGATCTTTTTCCAGGCTAATTACTTTTCCGAGTGAATTTGGATCTTTGAAGATGGTATTTAGTCAGTCAGTTTGATGGAATGTGTACACAAATGAATTAATCACTACGAACGTTCATATGTAGCGTTGACACTGAATATGGTACGGAATGGATGGGTCTACCAGAGGAACTGTGGCTGAGGAGATCGTTGCCAGCTTGATTCAACAGGATTGACAACATGGCCAACGCTGAGAAGAGAACTTGTCTGGAGTACAACGTGATGTTGCTCGACTTCTATGGTAAGCTTCGTTCCGAACATCAAGGAGAGAGGAGGTGGTTCTCACCTAATGCTTACACACACTTGCTCGTTAACTCCTACAATGCTCACACCACTGCCTAACATTCCATTGTACATTCACGCTTTTACAATGACTACTAACCGAATACGAGTCGATTTTACCGAAATATTAGTTTTCGAATTGTGAATTTATTTATTTAATGAATCCAAAGATTTGCACATTGCACAAAATATAGGAAGTATAAAGACTGACAACTAGATATAAAAATGAGTAGATAGAAGAATAGATTGAAAGAGACGGAAAGATATATATATATATATATATATATATATATATATATATATATATATATATATATATATATATATATATATATATATATATATATATATATATATATGTGATGGTACAATGATAGTCTGATGTGATTTTGAAGTCAGGAATTCGTTGAGGTCATAGAAGGGGTTCTGGAGTAGGAAATATTTAAGTTTGTATTTGAAAGATGAGAGTTTGGTGAGGCTAGTTATATGGACAGGTAGTTTATCGTAAATGGTTGTGCAAAGATGAAGAGGGCTGTGTCTGAAAAAAGCGTGGGAGTGTGTTAGAGAACGGATAGAGTTACTGTGACTGGTGGGGTAGTTATGGATGGAAGCATTTTTGGGAAAGAGACTGGCGTTGGAGTGAACATAAGAACTGGCAATTTGGATAAGAGTACATGTGAGGGTGAGAATTTTGATCTTTGTGAAATGTGATCTAGATGAGGAACTGCGAGAAATACCGGAAATGATGCGAATTGCCTGTTTTTGCATAAAGAATATTCGTAATTAAACAGAAAGCTCTCAATTTTTCCATCTCCTCTTAGTGAGAAATCGAACGTTCACTTGAAACAAGATTTGTTGTATATGTTTATCACTTGAAATCCCAAATATTCTATCGCTATGAATACCGGAAGGTTAACGTTCAAGAAGGCAAGAAAATTAAACAGCGCCCCAAGCGGACAAGACTAACCGTGCTAGAAACTCGCGAGCAGGTGATTGATTATTTTCTGTGAAAAGTCAGTCTTCACCGCTAGGGTGCTCTGAAATTCCTTTCGACGTTTAAAGTGGATGGTACTTCCCGCATTATAATAGTGAATCATTTGCTGGAACTGAATTGAATGAATGTCAGAATCTAAAGGCGCGTCGGCAGCTAGGTCGTCTTAGGATTGTTTTAGTATATTTAGATGAGCGTAGCGAAGATTCCATCCCACTCTTATGGAGCTGTGTCTGTGTGTGTGTTTTGTTTTTTTTATGCACTGCACAGGTCACATGGGTGGACTGATCAACATGAAACTTTTTTTGTACGGGCACACTTTTACAACTTAGAACTGTATAGTTTTTGGAATGAATCGGTTGAATAGATTTTGAGAAATATCATGTCAAAGTTTTTAAAAACCCCATGAGATTAGGCTGGGTAAGAAAATACGAAAAAAATGAAACCTCTCTGAAAAAAATAAAAATTTTCTCTGAGTGTTTAAACATGAATGATACACATAACCACCATTTTTCAAGCAATTTTAAGCAGCCGTTTCGAAGAAAAAAATTCAAATATCTGTTTTTATACATCAAATGTGAGGAAATGAGCCAAGATTCACTGCTTCCTAGATTCGATATTTGCCCAAGAATTAATATTCTTCATATTCGTCAAGGTGTGTAGAATACCAGAGAAGATGAAGTAGCAATTAAATGAAGGACAAAGTGTGTAGAATACCAGAGTCGATGAAGTAGCGAATGCAGGAATGTTATTATACCTTATTCAGGTATCTCGCTCATCTTACAACGCATATTTCGCGTTTGCCTAGTAGTTATGATACAGATATAGGCCGATTCATGGGATAACACTGTATGAAATTCATAAAGGATAATTAGAACATCTATAGTTACAAACAATTGATATAGTGTACAGTGTAAACATACAGCACATAAGAGAGAAGAGAACGATCACCACGGATATATGTGTCTATTCTATGGGATGTGAGAGATGCATCCATCACCAAGAATGAATTTCATCACATAAGAAGAAGATCATCTAAACTTGTGACTATGTACACAATTCTATCAAAATATGAAGCGTGGGGGGAAATAAGGAACTTAGTCAAGTCGTCTTCATTTTTAGGAAGAGTTGACCATAAATTCAAATTGGCATTACAAAATTTAAGTACGAACGTGGGTAAATTCTCTTTTCTCGGGGCCACCATCCCAGAATGGAACAAACTGGGAGTTAAACTAAATCAGGAGTGGTCTAAATCTGTGAATGATTTTAAGAAACTGATGGAAGGAGCTGAGAAGAAATGAAATGGAAAAGAGTGCGCAGCAAGGATACTATAAAATGAATATATCGTAAACAAGTAAAAGATTAATACTTGAAACAATGAAAAATTACACAAATACATACATACCATCATAGTGGGGATTAGAAGTGAGGAATTTCTCAAGATATTATTAGGAAGCACTGATTGGGAAGAAAGACTTAATCGAGTGTGGCAGCTTGATGGAAAGAGTGGATCATAGACGTTGGTGGCATTTAGTTGATCGGGTGTAGCTATAAAGAGTGACGGAGATGTTGAGTTTTGTTCTGATGGAATGGAAGTGAACTGACGAGGTCAGGAGCAATGTTTCGGGGTGCAGGTGCACATGAATCTCACACATAAAATAAACATAAAATGCACATAATTTTTGCATAAATTGCAATTAAATTACTTGAATTAGGGTCGGGTGAAGTGTGAGGATGCCGAGAGAAATGGAGTAGAGTTTGCATGGAGTTTGGTTGGTGGCGTGATGAATCTGCTAGTAATCCTATAGTACGTTTCTGGAGGATGGAGATGCAGTTAAATTGCGGTTAGAATCCCCAGAATATGATGCCATACAAGTTGATGAAGTAGATGTGGGCGGGGCAGATAGAGAGGAGTGGAGAGGGATTGTCAAGACCTTGAGTTCACGAATCATGAATCAGCGGCTGACGATTCTGAAGAAAGTTTGGTGGACGTGAGGTGACCAATCGAGGGTGTCTGTGAGAGTGAATTATGAGAACTCAGTGGTGGGTGAGGAGGATATGCTCTCATGACTCTGGCGGGTAAGAGAACTGAAATTAGTGAGCGTGTTTTTGAGTGTGAACTCGAGTAGACTGTTTTCAAAAAGTTCGAAGCAAGACTGTTATTTAGTTAGAAGGAAGAAATTACAGAGACTTGATAATCAGCTGTCTGGATCAGAGATAGAATGATAGATTCGAAAGGAGTGAGTTGTTGGTTGGTGTCACCAGTCTAGATGGAGAGCGTTACGACATAGAGGTGAGTGGGGATATCATTGATATGAAGAATGAAAAGTAGGGGACCAAGTATGGATCCTTGGGAGACGCTGCTGTTAAGGAAGTTGAGAGCAGTTAGGGATACAGAGTGTACTTTCACTGTTTGGTTGCGACCCGAGAGAGAAGGAGCAATCCCGTCGTGTGCCTTACTACGGATGCTAAAAGGTAGAAACTTGATTGGGAGGAGAGAGAAGTCAATCGTTCCGAAGACTTTGCTGAGGTCGTGAAAGATGCTCATAGCATTGTCTTGACGATTTGGTGAGGCATGAGTTCGGTGAGGAAAGAAGTATTGCTGTGGCAGTTGATCTGTTGAAGCGAAAGCCATGTTTATAGTCAGGCAGAATGTTATGGTTATTCAGGCGGATACATTTTCCCACACATTGTTTCATAACCCAACATTTTATTGAAAAACAATTATGCCGTCCATGTTCTCACTTTTGAATTGTACCAGGTGCATTACGCTAGTGAGGCCTACTGGATACAACTAATTGTACTGACGAGTACTGTACTGCAAGTAAGGCCAGTAGGTTTTGGAATGCACCCTGATTGTACACCGGCATCCACGGGTGAATGATCGCATTTAGCACATATTATATCAAACTTGTGATTGGAGAAGATAGAGTCGTGAATTGTCTGGCTGACAGCGGACGCCATTTTCATACTCCTGATGGATATAACTGATGCCTCCACATGAATGATGCTCTTTATATTGAATTGATACGCTATATACTTTGACATTGGGATGAAATATTTTTGATATTCACGTTTATTTTGTGCACTCTTGAAAGTGAACACACTGGAACGTTGAGTAATGTCTATTGTTGTTGATGAATTCTGCTATTTGTGATCGAGTGTGAATCTTGGTTAATACTGATATCGAACCTCTTTTTCTTCCAGGATTATGGCGACAAAAACACGAGTTGACCACCTGGAAGTCTTACTACTTCTATCTCTTCCCGACGATCCAACTCTTTCGACTCTCCTACTCCATCTTATTCCAGTGCATCAACATCTACCTCACTACGCACGATACTGGAGTCATGGTTGAACATGCTTTGATGGTGTGGTTTTATTTCGGACTCACATTCAAATACGCGAGTACATTTCACCAACGAGGAAAGATACGCGAGATTGTCGACACTCTGGTGAAGTTGAACAATTCAAACTGGCAGCATTTGGCGCACAACGCTGAGGTGCTCGACATGGCCGATTTCATTTGTCAAACGGTGACAAAATATTTTGCAATGAGTTTCATTCTCATCAGTGGATGTGTGACCGCCGTGGCGAACGTCCAAGGTTATGCGACGAGGACAATTATATTGCGGTAAGAATTGGTGCATTTCGATGATTTGTCACGCAGATCACTGTTTGAAACATGCAATGCTTTTATACCCTGTTAGCATTATGTCCACTAACTGCTGTTTTCACAGGATATGGCTGCCGTATGACTACCAGTCATCCCCCGTGTATGAGCTGACTCTTGTGACAGTGGCTTGTCTGGCCGAAGCAGACTGTCTCATTGAGTTAATCGAATGAATGAACATTAGAGTTTTAAGGCGCATCGACAGCGAGGTCATTTAGCGCTTGAGTTAATCACTGGGGCGATATTGTGTGCACTCATCATGCACACGTACGCCCAGCTCAGGATACTGAGGTAGATTTGCATTCGATTCTCTATTTAGTGACCAGATATTTAGTATCAACGCGATGACCTATACAACTTCCAATGTGCCATAACTTCTGAACTCATGCGACTTCCAGTACCATTTCCACGTTTCCTGACATGCTGAGAGAAGTGCATCGATATATTCACTGGACAGAGTAACCCAGCTCTGTTAACCTCGAATCGAAAAGAGATACCGCAAATGATGGAATGGATCAGGAGCCAGGACTCTTACCGCAAAGGCCACTCGAAATAACGTTCTAGGCCTAGCTATTTCTGAGAGAATGGAACTTTGATTGAACAATGGTCTCCAGAAGAGCTGAATACCACGACAATACGAGATATTAGCAGTTTCACGGTCTCTGAGAATGCTAAAATGTAATATTTCTCCAGCCTAGCTCAGAAACAGGACTGGGATTTTGTACTGACAAAAATAGAAATACACGGATACTGGAAATGTTTCAATTAAACTCAGCTTCACTGGTGAAAACAAACGAATTCGAATTATAAGCCTCTTGGAGCAAGCTGGGTATAGCACGATATTCAATGTGGCAGTTGTGGATTAGATTTCCACTTCGATCATTTCTCCTGGCAGAGGTTCCTTGTGATTTTCCTCCATCGCCGAAGTGAATACTCAGACCACTATGTCCGTTTTCTACCAAACATTAGAAATCTCTTGAATTGAATAACCGAACACTTCAGCTTGTCATCATCCCGTTCGTTTTCCGAATGCAAATATACCTCGGTTACTTTCGGAATGAGTCGGTGGAGTCAATTCAAAATTCAAAATCAAAGTATATGATTACAAATATGCATGAAAAACTGTAATGATAATTCGAAGATACTTTTGAATACACTCATTACAGATATAATCTCGAGAATGTGCGTGAAATCGTCATGGACCAAATGAGCATCTCTAAGAAGAAGCAAACAGAAACTCTAATACCCACTGAAACTGTGGATGAAACTCTGTTGAATATTGCCGGCTTGCAACTCTCTGCCATCTGCACTGTGAACATGGAGATGAGAGCTGACACGTGCTCGCTGGAAATAAACCCAGACGAGAAGAGTTCAGTCGATGACATCTGTGGAGGTGATAACAAACCTGTGAAGAACGTTGGAAGAAGATTGAAACATGTGATGGATGTAGTAGAGAGAGTCAGGATGATTGAGAATGAGTCAAGAGAGAAGAGGAAACTGAATCTTGAAATGGAACGTTTCTTGGCCAACTGGGTGATTCACCATCAAACATTGATAGAGTGAGTAATATTATTGAATAAACGTTCCATTAGCGACGACCTCCATGACACTCATGGGTGAATATTTCACACTTTTCACACGCAATGCTCAATTGTTACATGGATTGAATCCAATTTTCCATGAAGTTTTCAACTTCATCCATCAATTCATAATAATTTCCATCGACCACAGGGGCGAGGTTAAACAGGTGCAATGTGATATATATATATATATATATATATGTATATATATATATATATATATATATATATATATATATATATATCAATATATATATCAATATTAAATATATATGTATATATATATATATATATATATATATATATATATATCAATATATATATCAATATTAAATATATATGTATATATATATATATATATATATATATATATATATATATATATATATATATATATATATTAATATATATGTATATATATATATATATATATATATATATATATATATATATATATATATATATATATATATATATGTATATATATATATATATATATATATATATATATATATATATATATATATATATATATGTATATATATATATATATATATATATATATATATATATATATATATATATATATATATATGCATATATATATATATATATATATATATATATATATATATATATATATATATATATATATATATATATTTATATATATATATATATATATATATATATATATATATATATATATATATTTATATATATATATATATGAATATATCGGACCTACAACAATAATCGATGAATCTGAAATAGTTATGAGGAAAATGATCCAAAACGTTGAGATGAATACATAACTAGCATCAATAATGAGGAATTGGAGGATGAACAGTGTCAATTGATACAGAATATTGAAACGCAGTGAAGTCAAGCGATTCTGAAAGTTGTATTCAGTTATATATCTTAGATATTCATCAAAGTTATTCTGATCGTATTTGTATGGTGATAATATGTTGGAGATGAGAATGTAGAAGAAGTATCGTTCCAATTAATCGATAGTAAATGTTTTACATCACAGTTTGACCGAGAAGATCAACAGTTCCTTCAGGGAGGTCCTCGCATTCCAACTGATATTGACGATGATGTTGGGTTTGGCGGGGTTGTACATCAGTGCAGTTGTAAGTAGACATTATAGTAGCCATCATCATCTTGAGAAAATCATCTCAAATCATCTAAGAATTGAAATTGATTGAAAAGATCAGAATTTCCGATAGTCCCAATCAGAATTAATTTCAAAATGAAATGTATTTCCAAATTGATGTCCAAAATTGAACATGCATTAGCTATTGAAAGCTGATATCACCTGAAAATTAGAGTTCAAAATTGATAGAACCCATTTTCATTTATTAAGATTATTTTGAATATCATTTCAAATATTGTTATCATCATTTCAAATAAAATTATCATTATCATTATTGTTAATTGTCAATGGAATCACTTAAAATCGTGGGCCTATGATGTCATAAGCCACATTTATGAGTAAGTAAGCTGATAATATTGTATAAGCTCATAATTGTAAACTGCTATCCATTCCGATGTCCTCGGAAGAGGGTTGAAGGAATTATTGGATAAATAAATAAACTGGTCGAACGCGAAATATGCGTTGTAAGATGAGCGAGATATCCGAATAAAGTATGAAAGTCGTTAAAGTAATTCTACCCTTGCTACTTTATCGACTCTGGTATTCTACACACCTTGATA